>OY796661.1:59747915-60249604 GCA_963680705.1 Rhagium mordax | reverse complement strand
GTACTTGTGTTTTTTTGGAGTTAACCCCATATGGTCTATCTATTCAAAACTGAACTTGTGATATCCGATATTTTAAAATTAATGTTCTGTGTAATATCCACTGGTGGAATTCTATGATCTCTAGCTCTAGGGGTAAAATTTAGTTTTATAAACGTCAAGTTTTCATTCTTTTCAGTCTGTGTACAAATAACCTATATGATAAATTGTCTAACCGCCAGTACGACAATCATCCACGGACCCCTGGACGAGACCTTGTCTTCACTGTAGTTATCGCGGCCTCTGTCAAGACTTCTGAGAGAAAATTTTGGTTCTTTACACTCTAAAACGAGGAACTGGCGTCCAAATTCCGTTCCCGAAAAGTGCTAAAATTTGACAGAGACTATTTACTATTAGGTAGTAAGTTTCAAACAGCTCCGGTATAGTAAAAAAAGAGTGTCACAAGAGAATACAAATCACACAGGCGCATTGGGCAAGCCAGGATTAGCCGGGATAAATTAAATATTAAATGTCGAGTGGCAGGTGGTATGTTTTGACAAGAGCTGCTCTCATTCGTGCAAATGATTAGTGAACAAAGAAATCATGATTCAGTTTAGTGCTTGAAACAATTCCTTAATTACTTTGCCCATAGAGCTTATATTCCATTACAGGAATATACGAAGTGGAATCATGGTTACTTTGTTCTGCACGAACGAAAGCAGCTAAGGTTGTCGGATTGTCAAGAAAATCACTGCTACCGAATCTGTTTTAGCTCGTATTTTAGTAATGTTGTCACGTCTTTTGGAGTTTTCTGACAATAACATAATTTTTCCGAATGTTTAAAATTGTGATTTGAGAATGCACATGAGGCAGAGGGGGCCACATTTTGAGTTTTTAAGGAGGTCAACCGGGAATTTGCCCGGTAGCCCCGGCGCCCCAGTCCGACACTGCACTTATAATAACCTTGTCATTCTAATTTGTTCCAACAGGTGTGAATATAGATGATAGGTATATTCAGACAACGCAAAAGTTGTTTAACCATAGGAAATGCCAGGCGAATTTACAAATCTCAATGGATGGATAGTATACTATATGTACCTATGCGCAAGCGTCAACACGAAATATTTGACAACAGCTCACTGCAATCCTATACCCATATTAAACTAGTACGATTTAGAATCTGAAAGAGTAAGCTTGTCATTGAAATAATTCTTTAAAATGTTTTTTTTTTGTGTAAATTCAGATTGTTAGTGGTACTAGCCAGGATAGTTAAGGTGAGAAATTCAAATCTCATATACCTACTGAGACATTTATCGATCGGCCTGTGCTAGCGTTATCGATGATTCATCATAATTTTATTAACAATTTTGAACTACTTGGCTGTATTGATTATAAACAGCATAAAAATTCAGATCATTCTAATGAAGCCCAAGATGAAAGGAATGTTTAAATGTTTTTAAAATCAATTGTTATTGCAATTTATTCGATTTCACAGGACTAGTTATATCTTCAATCAGCTTTACTGTAGTACTAAAACAACTAGATATAAAATGAATCTTATCCTATTTCTAAAGTAGTGTTGCCAGATTAATTTTCATTTTTAAAACTCAAATCTTATTCACGTTTTAGAAACCCAAAATAGGCAAATTTACTAGTTATTTTATGTTTCTACAAAATTTGGGGTCATTACCATTGTTAATGTGTGAATAAACTAGATCTGGCAACACTGGTTATTCATGACAATGGGCACTTGGTCCCAATTCGAAGAACTTTTGCGTCGAATTCCTTACTTACTCTGAATCGTGGCTGAATTTACATTTTAAAGCGTGTCGTTTATGTGCTTCAAATTTATGTTTCGGTGTTAATTTTGTAGGAGTATCTGTACCTCCAGATTCAAGGCTCCAAATATAGCAATGGCCCTTATTGTTTACTGAAGCCATAAGTTTACTATCTGGTGAAATTGAAATATCTAAAATCATTGCGTCATTTTCAGGAATCTGTAACAAATAAATTATATTTTCGTTAGTATAACCACTATACCATTAAGAAAGTGTTTTACATTAAACGGGATTTAACTGAACTAGGAACAATCTAATCTAGACGGAAACTCTGGAGATATGAAAATAACTTGCATACCAATTGCTCATTGTTGTCTGTTCTAAGATCCCATCGATATATAATTCCATTTTGATCTCCTACAAATAATTCTGCTTGATTAGGATGTAAACAAACACAATTAATTGGTGCTTGTACTTCAAATATTTTAGGGCATTGATTATTTCTTGATCGTAAGTCCCATATTCTAGCTCTACTGTCTTCACCACCTGAATACATCCACTTTCCATCTTCTTGAAATCCCACGCAAGTAACGTTTTTTGATGTTCCTTCGTAGTTAACAATAGCGTTAGGATTATTAGAGGTCAAATCATACATATAAATATGTTGATAACTGGCTGCTGATAGAAGTTGTTTATCAGGTGTAATTTCTAGTGCATTAACTTGCTACAAATATATTATTTAATAAATAATTTGCCCTATATTATTGGTAAAAACTTACCGATTCAGCATGTTGCATAGTTCTGTTGCAAATTCCTGTGTGAGTTTGCCATAATTTGATAGTATGATCATATCCACCAGTGGCTAAAATTATTTGATCATTTTCGAAATTATCAATAGTCATATTTTTAATTTAATAGTGTAATTAATTATTTTTACTTATAAAGTAAGTCTTACTTTCTATAGGTTAAGTTTTATGTTTGTTTTGATTTTTATTTTAAGCAGGATTGCAACTGCAAGGTTTTAAAAGTTAATAGTAATCAATATCACCAACTTTAGAAACTTTAATAATGAAACTCATTAGGCGTGTTTCATTCACTTTATCGTTTATTTTATATTATAGTATGGGGCAGGCGCGTGGCCTGATGTGAAGACTGTGAAGCTAGCAACGCGTTACCAGCAAGGGGCAAGGGCAGGAAATATATTTTGATACAAATGAGAATTTCTTTGAAATTATCTTAAAAATTTTAAGAGATTAGCGTAATTCAACGCAGTTAAGCCGAAATTTTGTACACTATTGCAGTGTCAAAGATTAAAGGCCTGGACACACACATGAGTGTGGCGGTAAACCACAGCCGACTCTTTACGCACAGCCGACTCTTTACGCACAGCCGACTCTAAGTCCCATAGAATAAATAGGATTTCTAAGTCCATGCATGGACCGCGCTAAACGCCGCAGATCATATGACAAGTTAAGCGGAGAACACATACGCGCGATCTTGATGGCGATAGCGGTGATCGCTGCAAACAAATATGTGCGGGTTCATTTGTTTCCTTAGGACGCGTTCAGCCGCCACCGCCATCGCCATCGCGATCGTGGTCGAGATCGCGCGTATGTGTTCTCCGCTTTAGTGTGCAATAACGTATTTCGCGTGCCAAATCTAAACGCCACCGCCACCGCTACCGCTATTACTCATGTGATCCTCCAGGCTTTATTTTAATATTTCCGAGCCATCTTTTCCGCAAAGAAACAAATTAGCTCATCATAATTTAAACTACTTGCAGCATCATTAGTGCCAAGCCAGTAAGGCGTTCTTGAGATATACTGGAGCGTAAATAATAATCGCGACTCCGCGTGATATTCTTAACGAGGGACTAACTCTTAAGCCGGTTGCACACGAGGCCAGTAGCCGAACCAGGCCAGTATTATCTGCGTGTGCATGGTAATACCACAGGTGAGACTATTTAGCCTGTGGTAATACTGTACAATAGTGTCTCAGTAATAGGTACCACGCGCACGAATATAATACTGGCCTGGCTCGGCTACTGATCTCGTATGCAACCGGCTTTAAAGCTTTCTGCCTCCTATACTGCTATACTGGGTGACCACGAAATGTCGCTCGCCCTTATATCTTTGTCTTACAGAATATAAATTTCAAATTTAGGCACGTCAAATAACGGTTAAATATGCATTATATCAACCGTTTTATCACTTTCTGTCGCTTCCGGTTTCACCGGAAATGATACTAACTTTCGTTTTTTAAATGGAACACTCTGTATATTTTTACATTTTTGGATTCAGGAGGTCATTTTGGATACAGTTATGGCATATCGAGATAAAAATATTATTGACAACATTTTTATGAGCAAATTTAATTTTTCATCTAGGCGGCCGTGATCCCAAAAAAAATTTTTTGTTTTGCTTCAATAATTAATCAAAAAATACAATTATGATATTATATCGAATGACATTTGTGTTATAAGATCTTAAACATTTCGGAAATCATTTTTCCAGAATAACACGTTACTATTTTTTTTTTAAATGGCACCATGGTGACTCGACCCTATGTTATTTTAATAAAGCATTTCATTACCGATAACTTATTGGTACCAAACACTTCATTCCTTGTTCATATTATAATACATAAAAAAAATACATTCAACAAGATATAAATGAAAATAATATTCTCTCTCATAATATTTAACACTGATTCTCTATCAAATAGGTGTTTGAAATGTAACGAAAGAAACAAATGAATAGTTTGATCAAGGCTTATAAACTTTGTACAGGTTACATCAATGAGCAGCATTAGGGCGAGGAAAATGCGGGGTAAGGAAGAGCTGGCGACCGCGGTTCTATATGCTTAAAAAGAGACACTAATACTGCTCTGCTGTTGTAGAACAGAGAACGGCCTGCGGTCGCCGAGTGGCGTATAGGCACCCATTCACATACAGGCCGCCTGCAGTCCGTCGCCTCAAGGTGTCATGCCTTGAGGCCAAGTATGACCACACACTTGCCGTCCGACGACAGGTGGAGACCTGCAGTCAAATGAAACTGCATAGTGTGTGGCGATTTATCGTCAGTCCATGCCCGAGGATCTGAACTTCTATTCAGTTTGAAATTCGCCTTCGGGTCACAGTCGTTTTGTGCGTTTTATCTTTTTATCTAACTAAAAATGACAAGGGATGCAACCAACCTGAATTTATTACAGAATTGATAGAGTTTTGAAAAGACTTATCATTCGTGTGAAGATAATTCTTCAAATCCTTTGTATTTGACTTTCGAGGTTTTTTAATAAGTTTCATGTGAGGCAACTTTTCCCTTTCAAGAAGCCAATCTTTCACCCAAAATCGCTTTCTCTGTCTAACCGGTCTCTCTAATAATAATAATAATAATAAATAAATACACCACATGTAATTACGACCCCCTTTATCCCAGAAGGCTCTAGAGCCTTGTGCGAGAGGGGGCTACACATTTAAAGACAAGGGACACACATCCAATATCCGTGTATAATGGAAAAATCCCTCTCACAGTATTTTCTATTGCCACGACCGGAATTCGAACCCGGGACTTTTGGGTGAGAGGCAGGTACTCTACCATCTCGACCATCAGTCATAATAGTAATAGAAGTATTAATAAAGACGCCAGTTTTCTTCTTTTTTTTTAAAGTAATCATATTGGTATTTAGACACTCTTATTAACAACCTATAACGTCGTCTACGGATCGACTGAAGCGTGTGTGGTGAACTATGAGGTACCTGCAGTCGGCGGCCTATCCGGCCGATGCCTGAAGACCCCGTCTCTCAGTCGGACTGAACAATGTGTGGCCTTAATCGGCCTCCGCCCGCGGACTTGGCCGTCAGTCCACGGACTGCAGGCGGCCTGTATGTGAATGGGTGCCTTATGTTGAGTAGGTCAGGTTCAGATGGGGTAACCTTTAGAGTTTACCAGCCTTGTAGTTTGATAGCTCAAATGTCAAATGATATTTAAATCTATGATAATCCGGTGCTGCGTATTAAAAAATTATGGTTTATTCACACAAGTGACAAAGTGGTGTTCTTGAGCTACTCTCTCTTGTCTCAGCTCCAGTTCTACTCTAAAAAAGTAGTGCCTGCCAGGATGATTTCTTAGTGGACTATTTCTGCGACATTCCCCGTATATCAACAGATATAGATGCTCAAATTTCTGATCACTTTTTAGTTTATTGTACATTAACTTTTAAAACCACTGAAATTCCAGTAAAGTCATTTTGTTGCAGAGCTTTGAAATACATAAACTTAGAAAATTTTCAGAATGACTTAGAATCTGTATCATGGGATAATATATATAATATGAACAACATTGATGACAAAATTGATTTTATTACCACTAATATATTACAATTATTTAATATACATGCACCTATAAAATCCATAAAATATTCTAAGAGAAGTTATGCTCCGTGGATTACGGATAATATAAAGTTTATGCAGAAATTGCGTAATAAAGCTTTAGCAAAGTTCAAACGAACTGAGCAACGTGAACATTGGTCTTACTACAAACAGTTAAGAAATCTAACCAACACTGCCATTATTGCTGAAAAGAAGGCGTATTTAAAACATAAATTTGATAATTCTAATATAAAAGAAAAATGGAAAGAATTAAAAAAACTAAACATAACTAAAAATCGGAATATTGAAATACCTGAACATTTAAATGATGTTGATACGATTAACAATTATTTTGTTAATTCGTCTAATAATAATGCGTCACCTAAAAATGAGTTAATTAATTTTTATAATAATCATACTAAAGCAGGTATAGAAAATTTGTTTCGCTTTAAACCAATTTCTGATTTAGACGTTATTAAAATTATTCAAAACTTAAAATCCGAAGCCTACGGAGCTGACAAACTAAATATAACATTAATTCACTTATGCTGTCCTTACATAACTCCATTTTTAACACATGTTTATAATGAGTGTATAAGGATGCAATATTTTCCTAAAATGTGGAAACGAGCTTTAGTATTTCCTCTTCCTAAAATTATCCAACCTTGTGAATTAAGTCACCTTAGATCTATTAGTGTTTTACCTGTATTATCAAAAGTGTTTGAAAAAATTTTAGAGTTGCAAATTAGAGAATATTTAAATTTCTATAACATTTTACCACTTAAACAATCAGGATTTAGGACTGGATTCAGCTGTGCTACAGCCCTGTCTGATGTAACTGATGACATAATTGAGGCTACTGACAAGAGTAAAATTAGTATCTTGATTTTATTAGATTATACGAAAGCTTTTGACATGATAAACCACCAATTGCTATTTTCAATTTTACATTTCTGTGGATTTGACCAAAACTCCTCTAATTTGATTCTATCATTTTTATCAGACAGAGTGCAACAAACTATAGTCAATAATACTATTTCTCAACCACTCACTGTACACTCAGGAGTGCCACAAGGAAGTATACTCGGGCCTCTACTATTTACTATCTTTACCTCAAATTTTCACAATTCCTTGCGATTTTGTAATTATCATTTGTATGCTGATGACACGCAGCTTTATTGTTCTTTTTATCTTAATGACTTGCAGGAGTACAACAATTTAATAAACAGAGATTTAACTAACTTGTTAACAGTTTCAACTGATCATTTATTAAAAATTAATCCTAGTAAATCTTCTGCTATATTATTTTGCAACGACAATATTCGCGAATTTGTATCCAGAGGAGTTAATTTGCAAATTGGAAATGACATAATCCCCTTTAACGATAGCTCTAAAAGCCTTGGTCTAATAGTCGATCACAAATTAAAGTATAAACAACACATAACAAGTAAATTAAAGAATTCATATTCTGCCTTAAGGATGATTTATACACAGAGACACTTTTTAAGCGTGGAATTAAAAAAAATGTTATGTGATTCTCTAGTTCTGTCCCACTTTAACCACTGTGATGTGGTATATGGCCCTTGTATCGATAATATTGAAACACGGCGTATACAAAAGGTACAGAACTCATGTCTTCGTTTAATTTATGGAATTAGACGACCTCAAAGAATATCTCATAAACTGTTAACTGCAGGTTGGCTAAATATGTATAATCGTCGAAGACTTCATACTGCGTGTTTTTTTCACAAAATTTTGAAATTAAAATCTCCACCTTACCTCCTCAACAAGTTATCCTTTCGTAGTGATGTGCATAATGTCAACATAAGACGAAAAGATTTCCTCACCATACCTCAACATCGTAAAGAAATTTTTAAAACATCATTTTCTTATAACATTGCTGCCTGTTTAAATAAATTACCGTTTGATGGACTCTCGCTTTCATGTCATAGTTTTAAAAAGACATACAAAAAATATCTAATGCAACACCAGTAACTTTTCTTCTTTTCTCTTTCCTTTTCTTCTCTTTTTCTTCTTAAAAAAGTTCGGGCTGTGGTGGAAGAGCAGTATCTGACCCTGTCAGTTAAACTGAACCATTTGCCTTTTGTTTACCTTAATGTAAGTATGTGCTATGTTAAACGAGTTTTGTTATTTTCCTATGTAAATAATTTATACATTTTGGTGAATAATAAATATGTATTATTATTATTATTATTATTATTATATCCACTTTGTCACTTTGTGAATAAACCATAACTTTTTAATACGCAGCAAAATAATATCTGATTCTCATAGATTTAAATATTATTTGAGCTGTCAAACTATTCATTTGTTTCTTTCGTTACCTACATTTCAAAGGCACCTATTTGATAGAGATTCAGTGTTAAATATTATTATTATACCTAGTTTATTTTCATTTATATCTTGTTGAATGTAAGTGATAGAACGGTTGAAATAATGCATACCTATTTAACAGTTATTTGACGTGCCCAAATTTGAAATTTATATCTTGTAAAACAAAGAAGATATAAGGGCGAGCGTCATTTCGTGGTCACCCGGTACATATATATTTTTTCACATTACCTAGTTTCTATTTTTTGGCCGCCCCCAAGAAATGGCCGCCCTGGGCAACCGCCCGTCCGCCCGCAAGCTTAAGACGGCCCTGTGGCTTCAATTAAAAAATATTTATCCTGAAACGACCGAAACGTCCTGTTTGTCGGTTCATAATTTTATGGATTCATGATCGTCCTTACATCCGTCTACAACCCTGAACCTTAATTATGAGGCGAAAATCCTTGTTCAGTCCTAATAACGGCGCTACAAGGGAAATATTGGAAATGAAATTAAATTTTTGGAAAATAGTTAGGTACCTACCTACCTATCTCAAGAAATCTTGTTTGTCGGTCCACAATAGGGTTAATTATTTCATGTTAAAGAAAAACTTAAAAATACCTATCAATTTGGATAGTAGAATATGCAAGAATAATATGTATTGGTAAATACCATGTCTTTATTATTTGTTAATTATTCATAAATCAATAAAAAGTATCGTCAATAATTTCAAATTTCATTAACTTCTGACGTCACGGTTTAGCACTAAATCTAGGAAGATTTGTTTTTGTTAAGAGTCCAGTAGCATTTGATACTTTTTACAGTTTGCTTTAGTTTGTGTTAGTTCATCATTTTTTACTATTATGGAGCCTAATTTCGTTAAAGCTAGCAGTGAAAATTTACCTGAAGTTATGATTCAGGAATTCTTTGCGAAAAATATGGACTATTTCAGTGTCGAGTTTAAGAGCGTGAAAAATGTGAGGTTAGTTTTCTTGAGATATTTCATCTACGCTATACTGCGCATGCGTAAACATTTACGTCACGACTGTTGGCGGGAACTTAATATTTTCAAATTACAAACCGAGTTTAAAAATACGTAGAGGCAAAAAAAATACTTTTTTTCCAAATATACAGTATTTTTAAGTGTTACTGATTGTACATTTAACATTAATATAAATTGTGAAATAACCCCATTGTCCCAAATATATAACTCTACCAACCTCTATAAGGCGAAAATCCTCGATCAGCCGTAATAACTAAATGGCTAGGGAGGTGGTGGCAGAAATTTTTAAATCATTTGCTCGTCTGGCAGAAGTTGAAAATAGTCAAGTAACATGTAAAAAAGAGTGTCGAAATCATTTACTCGCATCTGGCTTTTTTTTTACTTATGGTCCTAAACAAAAGACACTCAGATAAATCTCATCAGTGGCGGATCTGTGGGGGGGGGGGACTTTAGGGGCTATAGCCCAAGAACGTTTTGTCTATAATCGTTGGCTATAGCCCCCCCCCCATGGACTGATAGTAACAATAATGATAAGGGTGTAAGTATTTTATCGAACAAGCCATTTGGATATTTATTGTAATTGTAAACACATCTTTATAGAATTTTGACACTAGCTAAAGCATAAAAATCAATTTTAAATAAAGCATTTAAAAATCAATTTTAAATAAAGCACTTAAATATCTAGGGTCTAAAAGACGATTTTTCTTTGTGCTAAATTCAATCCAACCACAAAATACTCTGATGCAAGAACATCGATTTTAAATTTCCCGCTATTATACCTACCTAGGTTAGGTGCTCACTGTCACTAAGTTAGAAAAGCGCGGAAAACATATCTGTCCGCTATCCCAACTGATTCTCTTTAAACTTATCTCCGAAGTACAATGGGTGAGGCGACGTTGAATGGCTTAGCACTCGCTAATATAAATTCGTCGCGGGAGGTCAAGATATCGATGAAGTAGTTAATACCTACTTTTTGTAAAATGAAGAGTCGTCGGCTAGAAATGGCAAACTGGGACTAAATAATGTACAAAAATGTACCTATCTTTTATCCCTTATAATATTTTTATTCCTTAATATGTTTTATGTCTTTTAATTATACTGATAATTAAAGTAAGCCGTTTTTTAAATAAACTTTCGAATTTCTAGTTGATAAAACATGTATTTTGACATCTATAGTGTTGACATCTATTACAAAATTTTAAAATAATAAGAATTTATTTTAAAATTTTAAACAGCTCCATTTTTTAAACTAAACCTTTAGGCTATTTGAGCCTAATTACTTCCTCACCAAAAGTGAGGAAGGTATGTATTCGTGAAAAAATTTTTGAAAATTATGACGATACACAAAATTTCAGACAAAAAAAATTTTCTGTCTGTGTGTGTGTGTGTGTGTCTGTGTGTCTGTGTGTGTGTATCGCGATAGCAGCTACAGTTTTTGAGATAAAGCTTTCAAATTTGGTACACACGTTCTAGAGGCCAATGAAAAGATTGAGTTCGTTGATGAGCAAAATCTATCCACTGGAAGGGGGTCTACCGGACCCCAACATTTTTATTTCTAACTTTACAAAAAAAATTTTCGTGATGAAAGATTAGAAATAGGATCTAATATACAAATCCATTATAATATTGTGTCCAAATAGGTAGGTATAGGTATAATACCGATTCTGCCACATAGGCCCAAAGAAACAAAATTAAAAATATACATGTATACGCAATACGCACATATCGGATGTCCCAAAAGTAACGTACAAAACTCACACGTCCTCCCCCCATTCGGCTTAAAGAAGAGAGTTCTTCATAATTACACAATATTTTTGTGTAATAAGAAAACAGTTTGGTCAAAAAGGAAAACGCTGAATTTTGGATCTAAAAACGTCATTAAGGAATGAATTCTAGTTGATTCATCGAATATTCTTACCGCATTCCTCCAGGACAAACTCAGTCTGACGAAGGAGTTTGACAAATTCAAAGCATTGAATAAATTTTCGTATTTTTAAAAATTATTTATAAATATTTTCCAAAAATAGGGACATACACTTCTGGTATTATATTTTTCTTGTTCTGATGATAAAAATGATAATGAGCAATACCTTGTATTACATAATTTTTAACACACTCCCTTAAGATAGGTATTGAACATTTAACAAAATAAAATAAATCACTTGAGTCTGAATCCAATTCCTTTTGAACACAGCTTGTGTTTTGGACCCGGTGGAGCTTTCATGCAGACATATCAGCAATCATCTGTTGAGTTGATAAATAATGAAGATTAATTTTTCCTTCAGCTATTTTTTCTCTCAGGTGGTGATATCTTACGTCCACATGCTTCGCCCTTCTATGGAAAATCAAGTTTGTGGCGATCTTTTGGACACTTTGAATGTCGTTGAATAAATCAATACTTTACTACTTTAACATAACTGCTACACAGTTCGATTAAAATATCAAATACCTTTGAGGTAAACCGCCGCTTTTGATGCCTCACTTAACGCTATGTACTCAGCTTCTGTAGATGAGAGAGCCGTGCTTGTTTGTTTTCGACATTCCCAAGAGATTATTGCACATTAGCCAATTTAAAAACATAACCGCGCAGTGAACGACTTTCTGTCTGTTGGATCGTTAGCCCAATCTACGTCGACGAATCCGGCAATATCTTGACCTCAATTCGAGTATTAACAGGCTTGTAGTGCATCATTCCAAATCTATTCAGGACACCAAGAATATACTGTTTTTGTCTAATCTTAATTTCCTTTAATTTTTTTGCGTTTTCTTTCAATCTTTATACCAAGTGTATATCTAACTTGACCAGGATCCTTGACTTTGAAACTTTCATGCTGTTTGGACTTTAGTTGAACAGCTTCAATAACATTGTTCTAAATGTTCTAAAACAGGAAGAAGTCATCAACATATAATGCTATAATTGTTGTTGATTCCTTTGTAGTCCTATAATAGAGACAAGCTTCGTGTCTAGACGGTTTGAAACCAAGTTAGATAAGTACACCATACACCTTTTTATTCCAGGCACGTGAAGAAAATATTCTGGCTGAAACATGTAAATTTCTTCTTCTAAATTACCTTGTAAAAATGCAGTTTCAACATCCAAACGATCAACTTCTAAATCCATTTCAGCTGCTAGAGCAAACAATAGATGATTGGAACTGTATCGTACACAGGAGTAAATATTTCATTAAAATCAATTCCATATTTTTGAGTAATCCTTTAGCACCAAGTCTTGCTTCCATCAGGGTCTCTTTTTATCTTATAAACCCATTTGTTTTTGACAATGTTTTTACCATCTGGTTAAGTAATTAAACTTCATGTTTTGTTTTGATGCAGAGAGTCGATTTCTTTAGTCACAGCTTACTTCCACTCTTTAATGTCCTCAATGCTCAATGTCTCTTATGCGATTCTGGTTCTGGTATGTCAGAGATGGCATATAGTATAATGCAGAATTAGGGATTTCTTTCCCTTAATGGATATCTAATATAATTTGCTGTACTTGATTTTCCGATGAACCCTGCTGAACACTTTCATATTCTCCGTTGTTGACATCTTGAGAATTACCTTCATCTTCATCACTCCCTTCATGATACCTATGGAATACAAAATTGGAGGTAAGGTTTTGTTTTATTTCATCTGGTTTTGTTTTAAGAAAACAATCCTCCAAAGAAGATTACATCTCGAGCAATAAAAATGTTATGCGTCATTGGATTCATAAGCCTTAGAGGGTGGCCCTTACATATATGGAGAAAATATAAAACAGCTTTTTCTTTCAGGACGCCCTGCCAATTTGTTCCATTTGGTTTGATAATACTCTGGGAAAAATCTCATAACAAAAAAATAACGGTAAGACTTGGCACAAATAAGTAAAAAAGAGAAATTTGTTTAAAATTAATATATATTTAAGATATATATTTTTAGTGTACAATAGTTATTTTTTGTCAATACTAAAATGATTACAACTGTTTTGATAATATTTTTTTTTTAATATCTGGAAATTTCCGACGATAGTCAGAAATGATTTGAAGTATAAATTGCTTTTCGTCTTCGTTTTTTGTTAAAATCTGATTATAGTCCTGCATTAGTTTCACTCTTCGTTCTGCAACATCATTAACTACCTTCAGTCCTTTTACAACTTCCTTACATTTCTTATAACTGTCATCTTCTGCCCACAATGTAGGGTCCTTCTCCAAAAAATCGGTTGGCAATGAAAACCTTTCAAAAAATTTTTGGGAGCCCCTTGAAGTGAATTTCTCAATTTCCTGATCTATACATATTTGCCAACATCATCTGATAAAATTGTAAGTTTGTTTACAGGTTCTTCAAAAGTCTCATTGTTTTTAAGAGCATGTAGCATTTGCCTCCTGGTGTCAAGTGAGAGGTTGCTGTTAAAAAACGACATTGCTGCTGTTTCAGGTAGTAAGTACCACAGATGGTTACACATTTTATTTAACGCTACATGGCTTATATTTTCGTCAATTTTGGCATAAGCATGAAGATCTTGAATAAATTTCAAATCTTGGCAAGGTGCCTCTGCAGCATTAGAGGCGAAAGTCCAGGTTAGAACATATAAATGAGCTAAGAAAATACAAGTGTCTCTAATTCCAGCTTCTTCTACTCCCAAATCGAACTCCTCGCGAAACAGAAACATTTTCATACAATAAATTGCCTTTGCCATCCACCTGGCGTGGTGGAAAGCACCTGGAACTCTGTAAAATATTCCTCGAGGAGGGGTTCCACCGAGAAAGCAAACTAGTAGCTCCAGCACTTCTCTGTAATCTTCCCTAGGTTGCTGATCTTGCTTCAAACTCTTTTGTGCAATAGTAAGTGTTGATATCGTATCCTTTAGTGCTTTTTTTACAATTCTGTCCTCGACTCCAGGTTTAAAATTGATCTTATTTATATTAGGCCAAGATTACTGAAATTTTTTGAAAGATGGAATATTTGGTCCAGAAGATTTAGAAATTTTCTCTTCAAATACAGCTCTAAGTACAACTTCATAAATATGATGCCTGCAGGGTAAATACAGAATGTCCTTTCCAAGTTTTTGTTCCAACATAACAGAGGCACCTTTTAACAAAGTGCCCGCACTTTTTCTGTCAGTTCCCACTGTTCCAGTAACAGATGCACTGCAGAAGCTTGGTTTTCTCCAGTGCTGGAAGAAATAGCAGGAGTTCCAAGTAGTTGCTCTTTTCCACTTCCTGTCACTAAAACTGGCAGCCTGTCTAGGGCAACTCCTACATATCTCCTACATATCTCCCCACTACAATATCTATTGCTCCCATTGTTTCAGGGTGGATGGAGCCCAGAATTCATATGTTCTAAGCTCCACCAGCTCTATATGTATACCTTGCCCAATTGTTTAATTAAAAAGGATATAAATTTACAGTAGTTATAAAAAAATAAAATTTTTAACGGTGATGTGCCACGTGATTCTTTGCTCCAAAAAATTTCAAATTTGGTAGAAATTATTTTTTTACAAGTAGAACAAAATATAGAGGGCGTCATAAGGAAAAAAAAATATTGAAAAATAAGGGCCACCCTTAAGTCTGTAAGCTTTGGTTTCATCAGAATAGCCAACAAATATAAGCTTCTCACTGTTAGAATCCAGTTTGTTTCTCTTTTGGTCGGGTATGTGAACATGCAGTCGAACTAAAAACTCGTAGGTGTTGCAAGTTAACTTTGTGTCCATCCCATTTTTCTTGAGGTGTAATTCTAGGTAATTTCTTGATTGAAGACCTATTTATCAGATGAGATAAACAGCTGTATATGTCATTCATACCAACAGAATTCAGATTTTCCAAAGCCTACTCTAATTTAAATAAAGTGTGAATTGCATATAAATAATTAAATGGGTTGTGGGAAACGATGAGTCTGCTTTCTACTTCTACTACTCAGTTTTTAGCCATTTCTGTGCGTATTTTTAACTATCCTTTCACTTTGCGCGTTAATAAATCGAAAACTAATATAAATTCGTTTACAATTCATTTTTTATAGAAAATTATATAAGGAACATTTTTTACACTTATACAAATTTGTCGTAGAATAACGTGTTTAAAAGATATTGGCAAACAATCAGCGTCGTGTCACTATTGGTGGTGAAAATGGGGTGAAGCACACCCCTGGGTGGTGGGAACTCTTTAGATATTTAATATTACTTCTATAAAAAATCGATCCTGAAAATATAATTTTGTTATAAATTTTTTTTTGGATTTTTTTCTAATTTGCATGTACAGTTTCGGAGATTTTGTTGGGTCGGCCCTGCCGACCAAGCCGTCCCTAACAAACCGCCACAACCACAATACTATAATGAAAATGAGTAGGTTCAATAATATAATTAAATAATTTTGGCTTCAATTTTTTATCCATCCTATACACAAAAAATTGAATCTCAATATGTGTTACGGAAGCAGAATATTTTGCGAAGTTCGACGAAAAGAAAAATTCTATGCATTCTGTAATGGTGCCTATTTATTACGGTGCTTTTTGTCAATATACTTACGTAATCTTTTTATACGGAAATCTCGGGCGCCAGTCCTTTAATTTTTAAGTGCAAAGAACTACACTTTTTTGGCTCTCCTATTGGGAGAACAACCCTGAATAGCGAAACAGCTGAGATACGGAATAGCCAGAGGTCGGAGCTGGAGATCTATCTAATGGATTTCGACCATGCTGCTCAAACGGGTTAATCAGAAATAAATGACAGAAAATAATAACTCGTGAATTTTACCTCTTTAAAATAACGTATTTATTCAGCAATATTTGGAAACACAACTTTTAATGATAATATCAATTTCAAATTTCTTAATGTCGACCATACTTTAGTCCTAAAAGTTATAGGCGATCTAAAATCTAACTCTTATGGTATTGATGGAATTTCCCTTCAAATGCTTAAATTATGTTTACCGGGTGTGTCCATATACATTACCCATATAATAAATTGCATTTTAGAATTAGGTTACTTTCCGGCTAGGTGGAAAATTTCCGTAATTTCTCCAATACCGAAAACAACGAATCCTACTGAATATAATCACTTACGACCCATCAGCTTATTACCAGTTCTTAGTAAACTTCTCGAAAAACTGTTATATATACAAATTGAAAAATATTTTTCCTCTAACGACATATTTCCAAAAAACCAATCTGGCTTTAGGACAGGTCACAATTGTGCCACCGCGCTACTTAATATTACTGATGATTTAGTGAAACGCTTAGATAAAAATGAGGCAAGTGCCCTCATTTTGTTAGATTTCTCGAAAGCGTTCGACTGTGTAAGTCACTCATTATTGTGTGCAAAACTGAAATATTATGGGTTTGAGGAGAATGCTGTGCTATTTTTTAGATCATACTTGCTTGATAGACACCAAGTAGTACGTACTAAACTGGGCTGCTCTCAGGCCAAGTTAGTGAAATCTGGGGTACCTCAGGGTTCCATATTGGGACCCATTCTCTTTCTCATTTACACTAGTGACATGCATCACCATATAGAACATTGTCATATGCAAACTTATGCTGACGATACACAACTACGTTATAGTTTTCACCCCGACAATTATAATAATGCAGTAAGCCTTATCAATTCTGATCTTATGTCAGTTTATAGTTATAGTGAAAGTCACAATCTTATTTTAAATGCATCCAAGTCTGCCGTGATTTTATTCTGCCCAAAAAATCAATATACTTATTTAACCAACCATATGTCCATACAAATAAATAATGAGGCTATACCTTTCAAAACGGAAGTAAAAAATTTAGGGGTTATTTTTGATCACAGACTTCAATTTCAAAAACACGTTAACAACCTAATTAAAAAATCGTATTTGAGATTAAAATTACTTTATGCCAGCAAACATATTTTAAATTACTGCATTAAAAAAAAACTCTGTGATACTTTGGTTTTGCCTATTTTTTACTATTGTCTGACTGTGTACTATCCTTTTTTAGATCATGCTAATAAAACTAGGTTACAAAGGGTCCAAAACACATGTTGTCGCTTTATACTTAACCTGCGTAAATTCGATCACATAAGTACCAAAATCATGGAGTTAAAATGGTTAAGAATTGACAGTACCTGGAAACTTAACTTTTTGGTGCTTGTACATCGTTTGTTGCTTACTTCTGAGCCTGAATACCTGAAGAATAGACTTATACCACGGAACCAGATTCACGCTGTCAATATCAGAAACACAGACAATTTTACAATGCCCCTATATACTTCTGCTTTTTTTCAAAAATCATTTACATTTAATGCTGTAAAATATTACAATAATGTTGATAGAGCTGCAAAAACATTTACGATAAAAAAATTTCGTAATTATATAAAAAATAAATTATTTAATTTACAATGTCAACAAGTTTAATGTTTACTTCTATTATTTTTTCTTTCTCGTTTTTCTGTACGCTTATATTTATCTAGCTTTTACTTAGCTTATTTACTTAAATTAATCTGTTAATTTGGTTTATTCTTTCTCACTTGCAATGTGTTTAAATTACTTTTTTTAGATTTAAGATAAGGTTAAGTGTAAGAGTAGCCTATGGCTAAACTTCGCCTTATTAATAAAGACGTTTTTATTTATTTATTATTTATTTATTTATTAATTTACTCTAAAACCTCCACGACTGTACAGTCGAGTGTGTATAAAACTATTTCAAAATGATTAAAAACAAGTCCAGCTGGCAATCAAGAATCTTTACGCGATTTTACGGCGGAATTTTCGGATACGTTGGATTAATACATTACTGTGTACGACAAGCAAACGGACCTTTCCAATAGGATGTATTATAAACGGCGGACAATCGGTTAGCTATAGATATTAACGTCTTTGACTGATAATTGAAAATACGGCGAACTACTGCCACAAACGTAGAGCTATTTTTTGAAACGGTTATTTTATTTACAGCAAGTTTTCTAGTCACCCTGGTACATTGACACCTCACAGATCACCCGAGCGAGAAAATCGAATCAGTGGATGCACATTTAGGAATGACTTTTCTAATTACAGTGGATTTTCCGGAAACCCTTGTACATGGAAACCTCTCAGATCACCCGAGTGAGAAAATCTAATGTTGGTGTACAATTTATGCAATAATAAAAAGAATAAACCAACCATTATGAATTAGCTCTAGTTTACTTTAGTAGCAATATACGGCGATACTCACGGAAAATAAGACCTCTCAATATCTATACTTAACTGAAGGCAGTACCTGCAGAACGTAGCAGGTTACGATGAATTCTTACCAATATTATATTCAAAGAAATTTACTATTAAAACTCGGAGCGGCGGTACGGAAATATGGACGGCTTCGGATTGATCTTCAATTACTGGCGGTAAATCGGATCTGCTGCTGTCGACTGGAGTGCCATTTGGCATTTTATCACCTTTCTGACGTAGCTCTATGTCGTGTTAAAAGAGGGGCGGTCACCGACTTTAAACGACGGACTCGGATGCACAACCCGGCGTAACTTGCAGAGGTCCAGCGGATTATGCAATTAGGCGCATCAACTCAGAACGTATATGACTGGGAATGAGTTACTTGTAATTTCTATACTATGTTGCAAAAAGAAACGGATTAAAACGGATACGGATTAACATTTTTAGTAGCGAATGATTTTTATTTCCAACTCAGCCATTATTTATAATAATTCCCGGATTTTAATTATACGGGGGATTGTCGAAAATTAATCAATTAATTACTTGATTGCTTGTTTACCAGCGGACTTTTTAACAACTCATTAATAACTTAACTAGAACAGAACTTAATTACTAAAAACAGCGACAGAGTGTACACAAGTGACGGTAATATTTAAAGCAAAAATGAGCATTCCTTGATTGGAAAAATCACTTCGTTACAATTCTTATTTAATTGGTTATGGTAACCACCCTGTAAAAGCAAATTTGGATTTGAGTACGAGTTCGGGAACAAGCTATTTATAAAGTATGCTTCAGCTTTGCAACCCCTATTAAGAAACCGCCACTAGGTTAGGTAATATTTTATTTTTAAATTGAGTGACAAATTCATTCTGCAAATTGCATAGGACACATCTGCATTAGGTTTGACGCAAAGAACAATTCAACTGTCAATAAGAAAATAATCCGATGAAAAATAAATAGGCGTCTGTATTGATTCAATACTATTGGATGTCTAAAACACACTTTATTTTTTGTTTTGAGAAAGCATAACAGATATAACCTGGGACTATTTAAGAAAATGCCCTTGTTTCTATCCAGTAGTAACGTGTTTTCCATTATTCTGTCAACACCAATGAAACATAGATTTTGTTAAAATGAGGTAAGACGTATTTGTAATGTAGGCATTATAGTACATTTAAATAGCCAGGAACGTTTATATACATATATTTAACTTTTTCGTTAGTTACAACTTAACCAATAGCAAATTACCCGTATTAATTAATAAACTTTAATACGAGTTTTGCATTCTTTGCATAAATAATTTCTATAAAGTATGTATATTATCAGCTTATGTCGTTCCATTATTTCTAGATGTATATGTTATGTTGCATTGTTACTGAATAGAACATTTCAGTATCGACTGTTAACATTTTGCTCTTCGATAATTTGTTAATATAAGGTGTTTCATATAAACTTATAAAAATTATTTTAACAATTGCCACGTCGGCCGCCGCAAGCAAATCAAATGAATATTATATAAAAAAAGGAATAGGTTTAGATTAATTCAGGTATTTAATAAAATTTTACAGACCTAGAGACAGATGCTTTTAAAAATAAATTTTTTAGCACTGTGGGTTATTTTGTAATTCCATTGAATTTATTTCTCAATTTTTTTACAACCCGCCATTCTCATTGTTGTTTAATTACAAAATGGCTCTTGAAAAAATTCGTAGAGAAGGAGCTCACCTTCTTCTTTGGCTCTTGCTCCTGCAGCATATATATTATAACATTATATGAATTCTATCTGTAGTAACCAAAATATGTTTTTATTTCAGTTACAATAAGAAACAGAATAAGTCGAGGAAATGTATTTTTCTTCCGCTTCTTCTGTGTTGTGCAGCCCTAAATGTTGTTCAAGCATTTCCATCACAACGCGACGATTTTCCATATATTGATAGAGATGTAAGTGTTTATTTTTACTACTAACTGTTAGATCCATAATCATATAAATTAAAAGAACTTTTTAAATAAAATTAATTCATGTCAAACTTTTTTAATATACATATTTTAAGTATTTAGATAGATATGGATACACATTGTGTACAGTGCGTTCATTTTAAGTGTGAACGGTTTTAAATGGTTATTACGAGGTTATTATTATTGATAGAATGATGGGACAAAAGTCGTGTGAGAGGATTAGAAAAAAAAAATTTATTTTGTGCAGTCCTTCGATTTTGGCGAAAATTTATCGTTTATTTAAAATTCGCCCAAAGTGTGGCAAAACAACAAAGTACATGTTTTCGATCATTTTTGTATGTAGTTTCATAATTCAGTATTAGAATTTAAAAAATCACGTACACAGGGTGATTTTTTTCATAGGAGCCCTAAAAATAAAAATTAGTTGAGCTGGCCCTGGAATTTTCTGTCTTTGATTATGCACGTAAATTGACAATTAATAGTATATTATATACCCACAATACGAGCTGATTCTAGTAATTAGTTTAAAAGATATTACCTTAAGAAGTATTGGGTAAAAAACATAAATCACCCTGTAGATCAATAAAAAAAAGGCTCAGGCTTTTTTCAATAGTCATTTCTAATTCACCTAAGTGAACTCTATCTACCATAACATTTTGTCCTTTTCCTCGTGAATCACCCAGTATTTTTGCACAATTTAAAGAGTAATTTTTTCTGAATACAATGATGTGTATAATATGGTAGTTTGGATGAATAGTTTCCTTAATATAACTAAAAAACTATTGAAATTGTAGAAATTACTTACAATAGTGGTATTACTGAAAGATAGCCAGGACTTCAAAATAATATATTTTCCAAAACAGGCTTCATTTGTTTTTTTCTCTTTAATGCATAAACTATTTTTTTTAATCCTCTCACACGACGTTTGTCCCATCATTCCATCTTTAATAATAACCTCGTAATAACCATTTAAAACCGTTCACACTTAAAATGAACGCACTGTACTGTACAGTGTGTGACCTATTTTGAATGGAAACACCTCTGTAAAAAATGTGTCTATTATCCGATTTTAACGGAACTTTTTTTAAAAGATAGACCATCGAAAAAAATTATAGTAGGTCTTGAAACAGTTAACATTAAAATAATCTCAGCTGATTATTTATTAATAGTTTCACGTTTACCGTTTTCCATTTATTGAATTCTCCCTTTGTTTCCTTTCTATAATCATTTTGTAATTAGTGTTGGAAATGATTTATTTATCTTTTGAACCAGGATGAATAATATTTAAGTAGATATATTTACATTACATTTTGTCTGTAAAGTTAAAAAATATACATTTGTAGAAAAATAACAGGTTGACTGCCACATTCAAATTATTTTTTGATATATTAACAGCAATCGAATTTTACATTTGCTAGTAATTTCAGTATACATATTGTTTTTAATTATCGAGTTAATAGAAATATTAATTAAGGATTAAGGATTGTTTCGTGTCCACCGAGGCCTAGAATACGGTTCTAGTCATATCCGCCAAATAAGTCGCATGCAAATAATATCCCACTATTTTGATATCACGCAATACTCTTCTCGTTGAAAGAACAACGAAATATTAGTTCGCATACAAATTGCGTCCGCATTATTATGTACTGCGATTTCTTGTAAGATTAACGTTGAAAAGAGCTTACAAATAAATGTATAAGTATAAATTGAATTTTTGTTTCAGTATGCTAGTCCTGGAGCTCATCAACTTGCGAGCTGGTTGGCGTCCCAATTGAGATCCAAGGAATACATTGCTCCTGTAGAGGTTCCTATTCTTCCATATCGACTGCCGCTGCAAGGGAAGAGGAATTCTGAAGTTACCAACGCAATCATAGGTTCTGAGGAAACACAAAAAATGTATCGCGACGGACGCAAATGAATAAACTAAGCATTATGTAATGTAACTCCATACGATTGAGAATTATAAAAATAAAGATCATCAAATAAATTGCTTATATAAAATAGTCCTTTATTATTATTTATTATTACATACGATCTGTGATTAAAAAATCCAGAAATCAATGCAAACTATACGTTAGGGTTGAACAAAAGGGAACATAAAAGTATTATACAATATCAATGTTAAATATTTAACAGTTTTGCTAGAAGATGTTATTGTTTATTTCGGGAAATTAGCTAAAGTTAGTTACTTAAAAAATAACAGAAAATATGTTCAAAAATGTTAAAACAAGATACAATTTGGAGTGGTGAAGGAGAGTTTCAGTGCAAAAAGTGTGTATTTTATATTTTCTTAAATTCTTAAAAATTAGCACACGAAACACATGAAAGATAAAGATGTTTAATTAATGTATGGCCTTCGAGCAAAGCTGCCCCCTAAAAGAGAAGAGACAGAAACGTGAGACCCCATGGTGGAATCACGAGCTCTCCTCTAGGAGGGCAGCGGTTCGCAGGCTTTTCAACCAGGCGAGAAAGTCTGGCAGATGGGAAGAATATAGAACTGCCCGTCTCGACTACGCATATGCTATAAGAGATGCAAAAAAGGAATCATGGAGGAAGCACTGTGAGGAGATAGAAAACACTCCGGAAGCTGCTAGACTCCAGAAAATTCTACAGAGAGACAATCAAGGTAAAATTGGATCACTGCAAAGACAACAGGGTGACTACACAAATACCGAGAAGGAGACTTTGGACTTACTCCTAGAGACACACTTCCCGGGCAGTGTAGCTATCCCACGAAACCATAACGGTCCAATTGAAGACATACCTATTAAGAGGGCGTCTAAAGAGGACTGGAAACATGCAATAGCGTAATTAATATAACAAAACTTGAGTGGGCGATCAATTCGTTTGAACCATACAAGTCATCGGGGGTAGATGGAATATTTCCGGCACTACTAAAACAGGGTATAAGCAAATTTGCAACACCCCTGTGCACACTATTCAGGGCCAGTCTGGTCCTAGGATATGTACCAACCAGCTGGCGGATGGTAAAGGTGGTATTCATACCAAAACCAGGGCGCGAGACCTACGCCCATGCCAAATCATTCCGACCTATCAGCCTAACATCCTTTCTCCTGAAAACTATGGAGAAGCTGGTGGATAGGCATATCAGGGACGATGTTATGAACTCAAAACCTTTACACCGAAACCAATATGCCTACCAGACAGGAAAATCATGTGAGCTAGCCATACACGAGCTTACTCACAAAATAGAAAGGGCACTGGACAGCCAGGAAACGGCTATAGGAACCTTTCTGGACATTGAGGGGGCTTTCGATAACACCTCATTCGACTCTATAAGCGGAGCAGTGAAGAGGCGCGGGGTCAAGCAGTCGATAACAAGATGGATTGACAAAACCAGGAAAATACAAACAATGCTGGGCTCCACGACAGAGGAGGTGTCGGCAACCAGGGGCTGTCCGCAGGGGGGTGTCCTATCACCCCTGTTGTGGTGTCTGGTTGTTGATGAACTCCTAGTACAATTAGAACAGCAAGGAATATATGCGCACGGTTATGCAGATGACATCACCATCCTGGCAACAGGAAAATTTGAGGGCGTCACATCAGAAATGATGCAAAGAGCCCTCAAAACGGTAGATAAATGGTGCACCCATGAAGGTCTATCCATCAATCCAGGAAAGACCACAGTGGTAGCTTTTACTAGGAAAAGAAAAATCCAGAACCTGAAGAAACTATTTCTTCGGGGAAAAGAATTACAAATGAGCGGTGAAGCCAAGTATTTGGGACTAACTCTAGACACCAAACTGAACTTCAAAGCTCATATAGAGAAAGTGACCACTAAAGCCACGCGGGCTCTATGGGTCTGCAGACGAATGGTGGGCAAGAACTGGGGACTACAACCACGAATGGTACATTGGCTGTACCAGAGGGTTGTGATACCAATAATAACCTACGCCTCCCTGATCTGGTGGCACAAAGCTGGAAAAGGAGAGTCGTTGAGGAAACTAAACAAGTTCCAAAGACTTGTGTGCCTAGGGATAACGGGGGCCATGACAACAACGCCTATACCGCAGCTATGGAAGCGCTACTCTGCCTACCTCCACTATATCTAGTAGTGGAGAATGAGGCATTGATAGCGACTTACAGGCTAAGAAACAACGGGTATGAGACCTTTCCAAGAAAAGGATATCATACAGAAATAGCCCAACAACTGGAAAAAAACCGACTACTTGAAATGCAATCTGACAGAATCAGCATAACTTATAACTTCACAAAAACCTTCAGGGTGATTATACCTGATAGGGAAGATGAGGGCAAAAGGCAGATGCGAAGGTCACCCAAATGAATACCATATGGTATACGGACGGATCAAAAACGTCAAGCAGTACCGGAGCAGGAATTGCGGGAGACCAACCAGGGACAGACTTCAGTCTGAACCTGGGCAGCAATGCAACCGTGTTCCAAGCAGGAAATAACAGCCATAGAGGCTTGTGCACAAGAAATGGTACGGAGGGTTCATACACTAACAGAAGAATCCGTATCATCACTTGACAGCCAGGCAGCTCTTAGAGCTCTGGAGGCAGTAGAAATACGTTCCAAAACAGTAAGAAACTGCCTGAAACCCCTGGCGAAACTGGCAGAACACAACAATGTGCAATTGGAATGGACGCGAGGACACCAGGGAAATTCAGGTAATGAGAAAGCTGACAGGCTGGCCAAAGAAGGAGCAAAAAAAAGCCTTGATAGGGCCCGAGCCGACATGCGGGATCGCATACAGCACCGCAAAAGGCACAGTAAAGGAACTATTAAGACAGAAACACAACTTGCATTGGAGAGAGGCACCAGGAATGAGACAATCACGCATATTCTTAGGTGACCCATCCAAATCAAAGACTAACGAATTGCTGAAGCTGAGTAGAAGTCAGCAGTGGGCATCCTACCAGGACACTGCACGCTAAACAAACATCTCACCAACATAAAGGTGAAGGATGATCCAGATTGTAGGATGTGTGGTGAAGAGGAGGAAACACCTCACCACATCATATGTGAATGCCCGGCCTTAGCGGCGAGAAGGATTGCACATTTCGGTGAACCATCAGTGACACCGGAAGAGATAGCCAATGCTCCCATCGACCGTATACTCACCTTCATGGGAGGAACGGGTCTCATGGAATAGGGAGACTATGGGGGTACAATAAGCTTTAGCTTCAGTACAGCGGGCCAAAGAACCGCAACCCATAAGGAAAAAAAAAAAATGACCAGTGCTTGCTGCTCATCTCGTAATCATTTACCACTTTATTTTCATGTATTTTTGAACCTCTAATGAAGGTCAGGATGTCTCTTCTTTCAGATGTCTCTGCTTAACGCTTCACACTATTTCAAGAAATGGTAAGATTTTTCTTCATTTCTTAGGATCGCAGGCCAGACCCAGATCTGTTCAACTACATATTATATGATATGAGCCGATGCCGCTACTTATCCTTCAAAGACCCAATGGCCATTGCAAATTTAAGAAGTTCACACATCTAAACTGAGTTTTTTACAAATTTTCAATAGCAGCAGGTTCAACGAAATCCCAATTTGTATGATAAAGAAAGTAATTTTTTTAAATTGTAGATCCTCTTATATATCTATTAAATTTATCTTTTTTGGGAGGAACTTTTCCACAACGTCTAAAAATGGTAAAAGTGATACCTGTTTTTAAAGAACATGACCCTCAGGACATAGATAATTATAGACCAGTTACGGTCCATCAGAATTTTCTAAAATTATTGAATACTGTTATCAGGATCGATTGATAAAATTGTTAAATAAATATGATATTGTTACACAAAATCAATATGGATTTCGTGCAGGTATGTCTACACCAGGGATGTCCAACCCGTAGCTCGCGAGCCACACTAGCTAGCGCGACCTTTTGCAGTGCCTCACATTGCACGTCTGGTGATCTTGAGATGTCAAATGCCAAGAGGGGAAAGGAAAAATTGCATTCCAGTTACGCCAATTGAAATATTAAAAGTGCAATATACAGGGTGAATTTGAAATACACTGGATAATTTTAATCTGTAATTTCTTATAGCATAATTAATGAATTCGCAGTGTTTTAATTTCAAAATTTCATAGTTAATGTTTCAACACAAAAACCCTAAACTCGTCCCACTGGGAATACACTGACCGGTGAACTTGACATTGACTTGGTTACGAACAAATACCTCTACGCAGTATTCGCAGTGTTTACCGAGTAAAACCAAAACTGAAATATAAAACACTAGGAAAAACTCACACTTGACATCATGGATGAACAGGCTGAACTACGCGGGCAACGTGGTAGCTACGAACACAAAACTGAAATCTAAAATACTAGGAAAAATTCACACTCGACATCATGGATGCACAGGCTGAACTACGCCAACACAACAAACAACACGATAGCTAAGAAGAGTGGGGGTACAGGCATTTATGTCGCTACACACATCAGCTGTTCTGCTCAGGCAGGAGCGTCGTGAATATTTAATAAATATTCAAAAATTGTTTTCTTGGCTGTATTTCATTTATTTTACAAATGACTATTTTTAAGAATTTTTACGGACCATAGAGCTTAACGGATTAAAATTATCCAGTGTATTTCAAATTCACCCTGTATAATTGTACTCACCAAAATTTTTTATATTCTAAATTGGCTCTTGTCGAATATAAAACACAAACAGAAATGCGGTTATTCCATGAAAAGCTGATTGCATATGTTGCTGGAGGCAGTGACCTGTGTCGTGATTGACAGAGTCGAAATTCGACTGTGTCAATCACGATAAACTGTGATGAAACTCTACTATACTATTATGGTATACTTACGACGAGTAGCATTGGATTGGGTTCCTTCTTTTCTAAAAAATCGAATTCAATTTGTCACTATAACACACTTATCAAATGGGACAGGCGCGTTAATATATGTATTCCACAGGGCTCAATATTGGGACCTAGTTTATTTCTGTTGAATGAACTTGTCACTTTGACCTTTTTGTTATGTATTTTGACGATAAATCTTTACCTTTGTCCGATAAATTTTGTGGAAAAGCAAATATCTTTTAATTTAAAAATTTTTTGCTTTGGACGTTATAAATTCAGTAATTTAATTCGATGTTTTAGCAAGTTGTTTTAATAGGATGTGACAATAATTGCGTTCTAAAGTGGTTCCAATAATTTTCACGCCCAACAGATTTTGTATTAAATACATATAATACAAATTATATAACTTCAGAAGTAAACCATTAATATAAATACATACCTATACACTTCGCACAAAAATTTTGGAATATCTAAAAAAATAGGTCAACTTTATATGTACTCATATTTTCGTCAATATTTACGCAATTTCGGTAAATTTTTATATGCGGATTATTCATTACATCTGCAAATTAGTACCGTATATTCGGTTAAACCGCAAGCGTTGTTATACAGGGAAACTCAAAAAAAAGTATTAGGACACGTAAAATCACTAAAATTTTAATTTCATTTGTAGCAATTAGGGGGTTATGAAAATATCTTTTGTAAGTTTTACAATGACGGCCTTTTTTACTATACTCACTGCGCAGAAAAAGTTCAATAACTCGTATCCTAAAAATTGTATCCAACGACAAAAAACAATCAGTAACAAAGAGAAGAATAATTACATTAAATAAATTAAACTAAGATTAATAACAGGTATTACCGGTTTGACATCGCTTTGGCATATGTACCTAAAATTTGCAAATTAACATTTGATCAATATCTTGCAGCAGAAAAAATGAATAATCAGCATATAAAAATTTACTGAAATTGCTTAAATATTAACGAAAATATGAACACGTAAAGTTGATCTATTCTTTTACATATTCCATAATTTTTGTGCGAAGTGTAAGTATATCAAATTGGATATTTCTATTATTATGCTTGTATAAAACCTAAATAAAGTTATTTATTTATAAACAATATGTATCAAGCAAAGAAAGAAGAGATATTTATATAAAAAATAATTAGGTTTGTAAAACTCACTCGTATTGTTTTTCGGAGCAAAAAGTAGTATGCTTCTCGATCAAAGCCTAGTCTTATTTCGACACGACTCCTACCAACCAAAAAGTCAAATGAAGTTATATAGAATTTCTGTTTGTATTTAGATGATTTCTGTTTTTATTTATTGTATAGTATTAATATTCGGAATATTTTTAGGTTTACATATTTTGCTTGCGACACTCGATATATTTATGCATTAGTTTTATATAAAATGATTTATACTTGAGTTTGTTCTCATTTCTCATTAAATAAGACAATGGATAGCTTTATTTAAACTTTATCAGGCTGCCTTGAATTATCACTATTTACAATAATTAATGAATTAGGCTTTCTTAGTGAATTAACATAAAATAAGTTACATCAAAATTATAATTTATGATTTGTGACAATGGGAACTTTAGAGGAAAAATCCAAAATATTAAGGAAAGGTGAGTTAATCTTTATTTTAAATTTAACGTAAGTATAATTTTTTCTGAGACTGTTCTTTCATAATTGAAATGAAGTCGGATCAAGATAAAAATTTAAATATTGAGGTTTTACGTATTTAAGTATATTTATGAAAATACTGAAAAATATTGCGTGTGTACGTAGCATTTTTAAACAAAAAATTACTGGTCCTTATTTTGTAATATGTAAAAAACTGAAGCAAAATAAATCATGTCTTGGACGCATTAATTTATTTTCTTTGACTACGGCAATATTATGTAATATTTATTCTTGATTTGAAAAATTAATACCTCTAATTTTTAATTGCATTAGTTATCAACATTACTCATTTCCTATTACCAATAACATGTTTTAAGGATTTTCTTGTTTTTATTTACTATTCTAATCAAATCACTCTTTGTTTCGTAATCCAGATTATATAGTTTGTTTCTTATGTATATTTTTCCAAAATTTAATACCATACAAGCATTTGGTTACTATGCACCTAAAATGATGATGTAGTAATGTTATACTTGTATTCTTTTTATTCACCTTTCCTCATTCACTCCAAGTTTATTTACATCCTCTGATCTACGTATTATATTAGTTTTTCTAATAATTTTCTCCATATCTTCATAATAAAGGGTGCGCCACAAAGAATGCACACATTTTGATATAACTTTTTCAATAGTGGGACAAATTAGATATTTCGTTGTGACCTCTTTGTATAAGGAAATTGAAAAACAAAATTTAGTATGTTAAATATTAATATCGTATAACATTTATAAGTAACTTTATTTGCATCAATTTCCTTGTAGCCACAACCTGATAGATTGTTCGCAATTTCTTACGACAATGGTTATTAAAATTTCTCATTTCGATATCTCATACATTCGTATAAGATTCAGTCACTATCACTAAGTAAATTTACTATAGTATTACTGAGAGGCCGGTCTAGAAATGAAAGACGACAGTTCTGTTTAAATTGTTTTCGACCAGAACTCAACACTTTAATTAAATCAAAATGTCTCGATACGTTCCCAAGTTATTATGACAGATAGAAAGACAAACATATTTCTTTTTGTAAAATATAGGTTTTTGGATGTGACAAGACCACCACGCTAATCTATGAGTAACGATAACTTTGGCTGCAAATTCGAAAAATTAACAATTTCAAAGCTAATCGAGTTTAAAAAAGAGTTCATATGGGCACGGTAACCCAGTCGGTAAATACGTTGAAACGTACTTACTGGGTTGTGAAAATTTATGGTCCGAATCCATCCTTATAAGGCAATAGTGCGTCGGACTTCGATAACTCGATTTCTATGATAGCTAGAGATTAAAAAAAAAAAATACAAGTAAACTAGATAAAAACGTCTATAATTGTTTTATTTTTAAAGTTATTACCATGAACCAAAAACCAAATTGCAGGGTCGAGTAAAAAGTTTGCTTTTGTCATCAGAAAAAAACAAAATACTGTCAATTGTCAAAGATATAGGTACACAGAACTTCTGTTTTTTTAAATGGAACATTCTATATATTTTTAACCAGTTGGATAGCATATTTTGCTCTGATTTCAATGGTATAAGCACACTTTATTTTGATCAAGCAGTTTCCAATTTATTCGCGTAAATTTATTCTTTGTGCCGCGTGCGCCGCGGAAATAAAATAATGCTAATGTTTTACAATACATATTACAAACTATAATTTGGCGCGTCAGTGTGGCATAAAAGTAGTTTATTCCACAAGCATATGAGGGTAAAAGTTTATGGCGCGAGCCGAAGGCGAGTGTCGTAAATCACTCGAGTGAATAATAACTATTATATGCGAGTAGAATATCCTATTTTATCCACGACTATTAAATATTTTTGAGTAAATTTTTTACTGAAGACGTTGGTACTAATTACATATTTTTAACATTTTTTATGAGCTGGCCGTTATGTGTCAAAGGAACGACTTGTTATTAAATTAAATTTAAACGTCAACAATTAATTTCGTGCTTTGACTCACATGCCATAGCCACTATAATGAAATTTTTAACAAGTATTAGATACTTGTCATAGAAACTTACTACACTGCAGTGAATAATGAAATCATTATTCACTACAGGGAATAATGGATAGCATTGAGGAAATACATACATAATGCATACATTATTTAGTAGTCGTTGATAAAGTTTATTGTGCTTTTGATTGTTACATTTAAATTAATTATTATTTTCACAATGATATTTCGTCAGTTTAGTATTCAAGAAAGGAGTGATAGTGATACATATTTTACATTTTTGCGAATAAATTGGAAACTGCTGGATCAAAATATAAAGTGTGTTATATACCTACCAATGAAATTAGAATGCTATCCAACTAGTTAAAAAACATTTAAAAAAAACAAGTGATGCGTATATATTTGACAATTATCATCTTCTGTTTTTTCTGCTGACAAAAAAAACTTGGTAAGCGACCCTGAAATTTGGTTTTTGTTGGTTCAAAGTAATGACTTTAAAAATAAAAAAGTTATATCAGATCAAAACGTTAGAATGATTACCCTGTACATACAAAAATATACAGGGTGTTCCATTTGAAAAAATTCAAAAAATTCTTAATTGAAAAATCATTTTTGGCCACCCTCTATATTTTTAGGGAGTGAACATTATTTAGATGTCTCGTAACAAGTATTCACATATTTTTTTCTTATAATATCATAATTATGACTGTATTGATTTTTTTAATAAGCATCTGCAGATGGCATTATTTCAACAAACAAATTCATTACATCCAAGGGATTGGGAAATAATCAATAATAATATGGTAGTGAAAGAAGTCTAAGAAAGAGGCTTCAAGAAATGTACTGATGTATAGAGCATTCAATTTAAAAAAAGTCTCATGATCCTGTAATACTATCTTGGCTTGCCTTGCATATTCGAAAATAATTTATGGTTATAGAGTTTTTATCCAAATAGTTTACGTGTATTTTTTTTTTATTTCTAGCTATCATAGAACTCGAACTAACGAAGTCCGACGCACTATTCCCCACCGTGTATATATAATAAGTATAGATTTGCCGAGTTCAAAGTTATGCAAAAATGGTCAGTGAATAATGTGAAATTTTCAAAAATTTCAAAATTAGTTCAAATCTATTCAGATTTTATATTAAAAAAACAAACATATTTTTCCAATATACATTTTTTAAATAAATATTACGGTAAATACTAATTCATTATTTGCTTCTGCTGTGTCAATCTTAAAAATAATTATTATGATGCACAACAGGAGTTTTGGTCTAGAAACATATTAAATGATTTTTTAATTGGCTAAAATGTCTAAATAAAAGTTTGCTTAGTGATAATTAAGTGTGGATGTGGATCGCCTTGTCAATATTTGGAAACGTGATTAAACCGAATAATTTTATCTACCAATTTGTTGTGTTCAAATTAAAAACGTGTTTATAATTGGTTTTATAAATAATTAATCATTAGCTCAATAATTTCTAAATAAGTAAGCATAATACATGGTGTCCCAATATTCCGTGTAAATACAGTTATCGTGGGTTCCTGGGATCAAAACAAATAGTTTTGACCAACGAAGGTACTAATTCGTTGGATTTAATTAAACTTACCTCTATTCCAAATTGTTTCATTTCGCCGCTAGAGGGCATCAAAGCAAATTTAAGTTTTTTCCAAATAACTTCAAAACGCTCTGCATGATTGGAATGAAATTAAGTATGGTAATGTCTCTATAGCGATTTAATATTATGATACTCTTACTGAATTCATTAAATTTACAGAAGGGCAAAAACTACTTCAACTCTTAGGCCAATTTGCTAATAACTTTTTTTAGGAGCGATAAGACTTATTCAATTTTTTTTATCAAAAAGATGCAGCAATTATTCACATTTCTTCTCTCTTGTAAAATTTTTGTATCTGTAATAGTAATAATAGTCCAGAGTCAGAATTGCTCCATCATCCGCCAATTTTGTTTAATTGTGGAAAAGCACCCTTAAATTTAGAAAATTCCTCTTTATGGGCAACAATTAAAAAACTGGAGGGTGAGCAATTCTGATTTCAGATTCGAATTCAGCGCGTCAAGATACGTAAAGTTGATCTAGTTTTGTGTGTTATTATTTATTTCAACTGACATTTTAGCTTACTCTGTTTTTATACAAAAGAAATATTACAAAAAACACGTTTTTTATCTCTTCAAGAATCAAAAAAGGTGGTCATATTTGAATAATTATATTGTGAAAGAAAAGTGGGCCACAAATTTCTGTAATTAGATTGCATTGTTATAATTTTTGTTATCAAATAAATAAATAATATATCCGACTGGAAAAATTATTTCTGCCAAAACTATTACAGATACAAAAATTTTACAAGAGAGGCAAAATGTAAATAATTGTTGTATCTTTTTGATAAAAAATTGAATAAACCGTATCACCCCTAAAAAAAATTATCAGCAGATTGGCGCAATGGTTGGGGTAGTTTTCACCAAGTGAATTTAATGAACTCAGAATATCATAAAATGAAATCGCTATAGAGACATTATTATACTTAATATAATTCCAATTATACAGGGCGTTTTGAAGTTAGTTGGAAAAAAACTTGCTTTTGGGTGAAAGGCAGATGCGCTACCTCTCGACCATCAGTCATATATTTCGGCATTTTTCAGCTAAAGTTGGGAAACTAATATAAATAAAAATATTCGTAGTTCGGTTCTTGTTGAAACTTTGCTAGTTTTAGATCTGTAGCATATATATTTTTTATTATTTCACAGGATCACTGTCTTTAAAGATGGACAAGGGAAATAATAAATTAGAGAAAAGTGCAGTCGAACCACCAGACAAATTTTATTTGGTGCACTTATTATTTTTATTCTTTGGAATTATGCATTTGCTGCCAATATCATTTTTTGTGACAGCCAATGATGTAAGTATGTTAAGACGCGTAAACTCGTTTCGGCAGTTATTATTTATACTGTACCTTGATCAGATAATATCACGGGAACATCTTTAAATTATACAGGTTAATTATATATTTTTAAAATATATAATTGGTGAATTTAAATTACAGTGGCGTATTTACGGGGGGGGGTAATAGGGGTAATTACCCCCCCCAGAGCTTAGAATAACAATTGTAATAATAATCAAAGGTAACAATTGTAACAATTAACAAAAATCAAAATTATCCTGTAAAACATAAATCCCTTCGAAATTTACAATTTAATTAATTTACCGTGATAGTGACTATTAATTTGTGTCTACGTGAAGTGCGAGGCAACAGCCAACAGCGATGCGACAATGTCACAATATTATAACTTACAGCACATGTCGCGTGTGCCTCTCAATCACGCTTCTCTGGCCGGCCACCGGCCACTGTTATTATAATATTACTTTTATACACACTTTTATATTATGTGCACAGATCGGTGTCTATTGATATAAATGCAATTATTAATAGGTTTGCATCTAAAAAAACCAGAAGACTAGATTTGAGACTGTAACTTATTTAAGGCTTTCTTTACGTTTATAAAAATATTGTTAATATAATAATGGTTCGAGTTCCTGTTAGTTGTTTTTTGTTTTTATACATTTAAGTATGTTATTTTTTCTTAGTTATAAGTCGTTATTTACATATTTTTTTTCTTTTGGGTACCTATTTTGTTATGTTTTAATTTTTTATTTATGTTTTATTTACTTAATTATTACTTTGTGTTAATTCTTTTTGATCAGATGTTATCTGCTTTTTCCTGTGTTTTTTGACAATAAATATTTTTGTAACAAATATAAACTTTATATGTACCTTACACGGGAAAAAAACTTATTTCTATTAATTTGATATTCAAGATACACTAATTAACTGGCAACAGTAATATTCTTGAAATACCTTCAGTGTATGCTAATTATTTACACATTAAAATGAGCAAAATTAGTTATTACCCCATCCAGAGCAAAGCTCTGGATACGCCACTGATTTAAAAAGTCTATATATATAAATCCAAACTGAATGTTTCATTTTTTAACTCTTCAATAATACAGGGTGAATACCAATAACTCATTTTAATTTTAAGGGATGGTAAGTCCCTTAATGGTAAGGCCATATACCAAAAATAAAAAATATATACCCTGTAGTTTTCGAGAAAGAAAATAAATTAAAATACGTCAACATTTTCAGAACTTCGTAACTGACCTATCTCAACAGAAAATAAATCAGGATAGGTCTTTGCCTCTGGCATTCACCTTGTTTTTTGCAATCATAAATTCACTAGTTTTTGCTGTCACTGTCAATTAACTTGTCTCCGACCACAAATTTATGAAAGACCGTCGAACGGCGGCTTAACTTTATTAGACATTCAAAGGTAAATAATTTAAAGCCGACGGCTGGGTATACTGCTCCGTCTGTTCCCTGTTTTGCCGCAGTGTGTTCACAATAATTTTTTATTATTTAATCGAGAACCGTTACAACTGTAAATAACATATTTGCAGCCTGTCTTTCGTAAAATTTTTTCCTTTTTTATTTGGTTAAATACATTTTTTTACTGATTTATATTTTTATACTAATGAGATTAACTTAAAAGACAAAAAACCTAGCGATTTTTAAGGCAAAGCCAGTACCTGAGCCTTGCAAAAAATTTGTTAATGCATTATATGCATGAAATACTACATGCATTTCACAAATATCTCTTAGTGACTCAATTTAGGTTGACATCCATATTATTGTCTGTTTATTAATGTAACAGTTATAAAATACCAATTTTTTAGTAAAAAGTTATTTCCAAACTATATATTTTATCAAGATATGAGGATTAAAACATGTTAAGTATATTCAGTCAGCTGAATTGATATATAAATTTTCACTTAGACATATTTTTACCTGTTTCGTGTAAATAAGTCACGATCCATGGTAAGGAAAAGCAAATATTCTACTTTACAATGATTTCAATATTGCATACAATTCAAATCACCAATATTGCATACATGTAAATCATTAGTTGTCAAAGATGGAAGATTGGAAGGAAAACATGAAATGGAAGTCAACATTCATGTTTCAATCCCCATCGCATAGGCATTTATGTTTCTGCTACATGCGCAAAGAGTAATTCTATGTTTATAATAGATTTTTTAGCAAAAGTAACAAAATTTAACTATTATTTTTATTTTCATTTCAAGGCATTACGAGTGGAGTGGGTCGGTATAATCGGTATATTGTCGTTAATGAAAAACAGTTGCACCTCTTGCTCTGGACAACTTCAGGACAAGGTCAAAAAGAGTAGTTTATCTGAATGCCCGATTAAAACGATATTCATAGGTTTACTTCCTTTATTGTTTTTTATCCATAATTCAATGCAATAACAATAGGCTATCTAAAAAATGTAATAATTTGGTAGTGCCATTGGATAATTGATAATTCCAAATTTAAAATTATTTTAACGATAACCGAGTTGTTGCATGGGTCAACATGTATATATCATTACAATTTGTATTTGCTCTTCATTTACCCATTTGCGTAATATCTTATATTAGAATGTACTTTATTTTTTTTAATAAGTCAGGGTATTAATATTTTGTAGTACTGGATGTACAAATTTAGAAACACTTCATCCGAAACAATTGACCCAAATGACAGATCCAAGTTACAATCCAATTTTGCGTCTGGATCTATCATCGCTCAGTCAATACCTACGATAATATGCATGATATTGTCAACGATTTTTGGATACAGGGTAAAAGCCAGAACAAGAATACTTGTATCCTTATTTGTCTTGACCAGCAGCTTTATTTTATCCACTGGATTCATAAAAATGAATACTGATTTATGTAAGTAGGTAAATATTAATTATATTTTAAGTAAGCTTGGTAGTAGTAGATGAAAACATTGTATTGCTAAAAATGTAATGTAATCAGTTTATTTTTGTGGTAAATGTATTTCAATTACAGTTTTTCTGAATAGAATAATAAAATGTACTACAGAAAATGAAGAACATGATAATTTTTTTTCTTTTTCTAGGGCAGACCCTGTTCTTTGCAATTACCATGACAATTCTGGCTGTAATGAATGGTAAATATCTATTAAATAATAGTTAAGGAAATGTTTAATAGTTGACAGAAAGTTTATTGATTTTTACCAGTGGTATAAAAAATGAAAACAATTTGTGTATTTTTCAATGATCAAATGGTTTAAAATAGTTTATATTTGTGGCCAAATTCTTTACTAGTCGCTTAATTTAATACCGCCAGACAATCTAAAAAGATCACCGTTGATTGGCTATTTGGGTAATCTATTTTGGAAGGTATCCTATTAGTACAGGATATATTATTATTATTATTATTATTATTATTATTATTATAGGATATTAGTATTTATAATATTGACCATATAAAAGATTCATTAGATGATCAGCCAAACTTCGTGTATTGGTCCTCTGACGATCTGATTTAAGAAAAAACATTAAAACCAAAGTTAGAGTAGTGAAAGGGGTTTTCGGTAATAACCCGGAAAGTATCGATGTTACGCATTTTTTTAAAGTAGCATTCCAAATAAAACAAATGGCATCGGTTATCATCTTACATTTGAAATTTTGGAGAAAATTGTCGTTGATATTCTCTTGTTAGTATTATTGCTCAATTCTTCCGAATCCTTGTTGTTAAAGGATTCGTTAAGATATAGTTAATATGCTTTCCAACCTAAAGATGGAACTTTCAAAGGCAGTATTGCTTTTCTAGTGGTATTTAATCGGGATGGTGCTTCCATTCCTTCGTTTGGATTTTCATAAACTAAAGCTGAATTTAAGTAGGATTGAACAACGCAGTTACTTTAATTGTTCTTCTTTCAATAATATATCATTGTTAATCTACATTCTCAAGCAGTAGAACGAAATTGCAAGACTGAATATTGAATTAAGTATTCATCTTTTTTTCATTGATACAAACATTTTTCTAATCGAAGTTGACATGTTAGTATTTTCGACCTTGGCCACGCCTTATCACGAAAATAGTGCCTTTTACACTACAGGCACATGTTGAGAGACTTAAAGGTTCTTTCATTTTGTTACCTTCTGCTTACAATTTTTCCGCCCGTATGCATATTATATTATTTGTATTTTTCTCTTTGAATATTTTTCTAAGAGGAAGTGACAGGTATGTTAGCGTAGTCGATCGTGACCACGCCTTATCACGAAAATAGTGATATTTACAGGCAAACATTATAGAACCAAGGTCATTTTTATCTAGAACTCTCTTTTTTTGCAGTTTTTGCGTCCGTATGCATCTGAAATTATTTATCATTAAATATTTTTCTATGTGAAGGTGACAGATATTTTTTAGTACGAAAATAGTGACATTTACAGTTACAGAAACTTTCCAAATAAATGGAAAGAGGATTATAAGGCTTGTTGGCCTGTTCCTAAAATAAATACACCAATGTCAGGTAAATATTTAAGGTCCCAGTTGCCAGTTTTATCAAGAAATCTGGAGAAAGATGTATACAAACAAATAAACACACTTTTGTGATAATTAATTGTGTTATACCGGTATACCATCCGGTTTTCGTTCACTCCGTATTACTACTGACTACGCCTTCGTCAAAGGGTGTACTTTTAAATCAGATAAAGTAAATGCAGAAAAGTTATTTGTGAATATGCACCTACTTGTACGTGACGAAACAACTCACTGTTAGGACCTTTTCCTCCCAAAAACTTCTTTTTTAAACAAATTTCATATATTTTCCTTGACATTGACTTTTTTCACTCATGTTTTTTTTTTTTACAACTTCATACTCCTAATTTGAATCAACTAAATAAGCCAAAAGTCAGCCGACGGTTGGTGCACACTACAACACTCCCCGGGTTTTTAGGGGGTTGTTTTGTCATGCAGAAGTAGATATTATTTTTAATATGAAAATTACAATATTTTTAAATACAGTACCAATCCTTGGAGGTAATCAATGCCTTAACTAAGTCTTAAATATCTACACCTAAAGTAACTATATCATATTCAATACAAAGAGAACTTCTTTGTTCTAAATAACGACCATGCCTATTATTATGGAGTCCAGACCTGATGTATGTAAAACCTAACACACACATCACTATCCTTTGTGACCTGTCGCTCTGACTAGGTTACTGTTGTGCAGAGTTCTGGCTCATTGTTTCGTCCGTCTCGATTATCGAAAGACACATCACTAAGGTCTTTATCTATCTACAACACACTTCCTAATAAATTGAAAATTTTAAAAACGTTTAAACTATTTCGAAGTGAACTAAAAAACTACTTAATAGAACATGCGTTCTATAGTACAGATGAATTCTGCACCTTAAGCGTGACTTGATCGAATAAATTGTTAGCCTTTATATTGTCTATCTGTAGTTTTATTTGTTTTTCGTAGCCTTGATTGTATTATACACCGTCTTTGCTACAAACATATTTACTATTATTCGTATTTTATAACTATTGTATCTATACAATTTTCATGTTTTTAGTTAGTTTTTATTTCATCGACTACATACACATCCATTTGTATTTGTATCTGTCATTTTGTGTAGCCTTGTCTGTTTTATACACCTTTATTATGACACATATGTTTATTTAGTTATACACTGTGACAAAACCGATATTTGTTCATGTAACAGAATTTTATGGTGAATAAATGCCTATGCCTATGCCTATTAGAGGACGGCCTTGCCTGTACCTCGGATAATGGCTCATTTGTGTCTCTGTCAGACTCATCGTCAGATTCTCTGTCAGTGGATAATTCTTCGAGTTCGTTGCCTCTCGGTGCAGGCCTTAACTTGTCTACATGAAGATTTGTAAGACGTCCGTCCTTTGATATTTCATAAATTTCATCCGAAAGTTTTGTGTTGACCCTATGCGGACCAGTCCATGTGAGGGCGAAGTTCTTTCCAGGACCTCTTGTTTGTTTCGCCATTACCATGTCGCCTGGTTGAAAAGTTATTTGTGGTGTTGCCGTCGGATCAAAGTACTTGGCTTGGAACCGCTGTTGACGTACTAGGATTTCTCTACTTAGAGGCCTCCGAGCGCGTTGTCTTTCATTGTTATATACGGGAATTTCCCAATGTCCTGGCATGGGGGCTTCATACCCTAGTAGCGCTTTACTAGGCGTCTCACCTGTTGCTGCGTTTCTCCTGGTTCGCAACGCGTACAACACTTTGTACACATACTGATCCCAGGTTTTTTCTCTCTTGTGATACATCATAGATCTTAACACCTTTTTAAACTCTTGCACTCGCCTTTCTACAGGGTTGGCCCTCTGATGTTTGACCGCCGTGTGGAATATTTTAATATGAGAATTGTTACAAAATCGTTCATAAATGTTACTATTAAAACAGCTACCATTATCAGAAATGATCTCATTTGGGCTACCATATCGGGCTGTTATGTTCTCCTCGAGAAAGTATACCACTGTATTTGCGTCTGCTTGAGGTACCGCCTGCGCTTCTACCCATTTTGTAAAGACATCTTCAGCTATTATGATATATCGATTTTTTCTTCTTGTCTCAGGATACGGGCCAAGTATGTCTATACTTATGGTTTCGAACGGACTTGTTGGTTGATGTGCTCTCTGGGGGGCGGATTTCTGAAGCTGTCTGGACTTTATCGAAGCGCAGATCAAGCAATCTTTCACGTACTTGCCTACATCGGCCATTATACCACGCCAGAAATACGTTTGCATTATTTTTCTTATAGTTTCGTCCCTCCCGGGATGTGCACACGCCTCAGTGTCGTGATGTAAGTGTATAGCTTTTTTGATAAGGCTTCGGGGTACTATAAGTTTATCGCCATTTGAGCGTCTTCTCCAAAGTAGATTGTCGTGTACTACATGTGCTTCATAGAATCGTTCTCCGTCATCGATTTGCTGTCCCCTCTGAATAGCGATCCACTTTACTTTATCCTTCTTAATCCGAGCCGAACGATGTTGGGTATTGACTACCTGGGTATAAAATGATGCTGGGTCGATTGCATTTATCTGTAGTGTATATGGAATGTTGTTTTTGGAAATCTTACTGTTCGTCTTCAGCTCTGTGTCTTGTCTGGAAAGTATATTATTGTTGTCTGCGTATGGGTTAGCTGCAGCAATCGTCGTTTGGTTACTGCTCGTACTTGGCATCTCGTTTTGGAAATTCATAGTTACCGAGAAGTTAGGTGGAACCATTCTCTCTTCGTCTATCTTTTCTCGAAATTCAGTTTTATCAGGATAGCGACTTAGTAGGTCAGGGAGCTCGTTGTTTTTTCCAGGACAGTGCTGAATAGTGAAATTAAATTCTTGTAGTAATAGAGACCATCGCGTCAGCTTTGTTTTTGCATCCCGGTTCTTATGCAGCCAGAGCAACGCTCTGTTGTCCGTTTTTAATACAAAAGGGACGTCATCAAGTATATTACGATACCGTTTTATGGACCATATAACACACAATGCCTCAATCTCATTTATGTGATATTTTCTCTCTGCGGCGTTTAGGATACTGCTTGCATGTGATATGATGTGACGTTGTCCACCCTCCTGTTCTTGGTATAGCGTACAACCCATTCCTATAGTACTAGCGTCAGTTTGAAGAATGAACTCTTGACTGTAATCGGGACGATGTAAAGACAGTGGCTGTGATACAGCGTATTTTAGCGCTTCAAATGCTTCTTGACATTCCTCTCTCCATCGAAATCTAGCGCCTTTATGCAATAGTCTTGTCAACGGCTCAGTGATGATAGCTACATCGGCTATATATTCCCGTACCCAATTTACTGTTCCCAGGAATTTTTGTATTTGCTTTTTGGTTTTTGGTACTGGAAAATGTCTTATAGCCTCTATATGTTTTTGTTGGGGTCGGGTGGTAGTTTCGTTTATATGATGCCCTAGGTAGTCGAGATGTTTGGCTGCAAAATTACACTTTTCCGGCGACACTTTCAAATTATGTAAGCGTAGTCGCTCAAGTACTGGCCTTAGATGTTTGAGGTGATCGGTGACTGTGGAGCTGTATATAAGAATGTCATCGAGATAAATTTTTACAAATTTGTGCAGATATCCTGTAAGAACCTCGTGAGTCATGAGTCTTTGAAATGTTGCTGGCGCTCCTTTTAGGCCAAAAGGCATTACATTAAAATGATATAGTGCTCCATCTGGAGTGGAGAATGCGGTGAACTGCTTTGATTGCTTTTCAAGGGGTATTTGCCAATATCCAGATTTTAAATCCAATAATGTGAATATGTTTGCATCTCCTAGGTCTCGCAGATTCTCGTTTATTTTGGGTAGGACAGATGGTTCATCAGCGGTCAGAGCATTTAGTAGACGAAAATCTATGCAGAATCGAGGTTTTTTGTTTTCTCTTTCTATGATTACTGGAGGAGAGGAATACTCTGATTGTGATGGTTCAATAACTCCAGCTTGCAACATTTCTTGTACTTGTTCATACATAATAGTTTTTTTGTTAGGTGTCATAGGATATGGTCTCTGGTTTATCGACTTTTGTTCTCTTAAGCGGATAGTGTGTTGAGTAGTAGTCGTAGTTAATTGTCGTGACGACTCTGTAAACAGTTCCGAAAACTCTTGGAGCAGGGGTTTAAGCTCGGCTTCGTAGGATTGTGGAATTTTAATAGTCTCGGGTAGAGGGTACTCGTGTCTGGATTTTTGTGCAATTGCATCCCAATAAAAAGTTTTTCTTCTAATCTGGCCTAGATGAATGCAACGGCGTTGGAAGTCAATAATGACTTGTTCGTCTGCCAGAAAGGGTGTGCCTAAGATTATATTCTCGTTCAGTTCGTCAATAAGCTCGAAAATAGCTGTATCTATCGTAAAAGTAATTTCATGTTCTCCTTGAGAAGTTATGGTTTTTTCGCCACACGCCATCTGTAGGTTTTGTCGGACCGGGTGATGTACTCTCGTGGGGAGGAGGTTTGACTTGATTACATTTTTAGCTGATCCTGAATCAATTAGGGCTGTCAACATCTGACCATTGAGCTGTATCTTCACTCGAGGAAGGTGGTTCTTAGTAGAAACTTGATTGGTAGGTAAACGGTTGTTATCGACATATAAAGGACTATCAAATGCATTTTTCTTTATTAGGGAATTATATTCTGTGTCTGTTTGTGCGGATTTGTTTTTATTAGGGGGTTCTTGAACAGCTTGTGACATAATAGTTATTGGCGGGCCGGCGGGGTTCCAGGGTTGTTGTATTGGTTGTTTCGGGAGTACCTCCCGGCCCTGTCGGGGTTTTCCGTCCGGTATGGATTTTGTGAGCAGTCTTGATTGAAATGCAATCCAGAACAGTATCGGCATGGACTTGGCGGCATCGGCGATTGATTATTTCTTCTTTCGTCGGCTCGGGACGCCTGATTATGGGTGGGTGGATGTCTATCATATCTTTGTGAGAGTAAACATTTTTGTAGGTCACTTTCAATTTGCGAAGTGACTCGTATGAGATCTTCGGTTTCCTGGAATGGATAGCCTCTTATTCTAGATCTTATTTCAGGTCTCAGCTGGTCTATCATAATTTCTATTTTCATTCTTTCAGGTAACATTGATTCTAGTCTAGTAAAAAGGCTCCTCTTTCGGGTTATAAATACTGCGACGGGCTCAGAGTCTTTTGGTTTTTCCCCATACAGTTTAGAGCGGGCAACGGCTAGGACGAACATGGAATCATAGCGATTTATTAGAAGGTCCTCTAATTGTTTTTACGTTAATGATAATAGGCGATATGAATCAAACCAGTTGGCAGCTTCGCCTTTTAGTTGATCCGCAGCTATGGTGACTTGATCGTTGTCATCTACTATGTGATATCTGGCAAAATATCCTTTGACATTGGTAAGGAATACGTTAGGGTCTTCGTGGTCATAGCCACTAAATGTTCGTGGAGGACACGCTGGTGGACTTGGAGAATGCAATGAGAGGGATCTTTGGAAAGTTTGGGCGAATACCTGAGCAATTCGCAATGCGGTTTCTTCAACGGAACTGGTCGACTCTGTTGGAGCGATGTTTCGGCGTTCTGGTATCTTCGGTAAAGACCTTTTTGACGGTGGTAAAGATTGTTGTAATTGTGACCTCGAGAGTTCCACAGTTTCTATTGTATCTAGGTTTGTTGATGAATGCGCATTTGGTACTTTAAAAGACACTTCTGAATCGTCTGCGACATCTTTTGCGTGTTTTAATATATCTGCAATTTGTTTTAATCGTTCCTTTTGTTTTTGACTTTCTGATAAATTATTAGTTGCCATATTTCGGGGTCGTGGATTCGTCTTAATCTCATTTGATTAAGTTGCTGTGCAGGCCCCACGTTGGTTAAGCCATGACTACGCCTTCGTCAAAGGGTGTACTTTTAAATCAGATAAAGTAAATGCAGAAAAGTTATTTGTGAATATGCACCTACTTGTACGTGACGAAACAACTCACTGTTAGGACCTTTTCCTCCCAAAAACTTCTTTTTTAAACAAATTTCATATATTTTCCTTGACATTGACTTTTTTCTTATCACTCATGTTTTTTTTTTTTACAACTTGATACTCCTAATTTGAATCAACTAAGCCAAAAGTCAGCCGGTTGGTGCACACTACAACACTACATTGCTCCTAAATATGTGTGATATTATTAGAGCTTGCGATAAAGACAATTTTGATTTCCCTAGGTTCTTCTAAGACATTTGACACTATTGACCAATGACCATGAACTTATGTATGCTAAATTGTTCATTATGGTTTTGATGAAATTTCTATTTTTCAAGTCGCTCGCAAAAATTTTAAATAATATTTCGGGAAAGAAAACCCATAAGTTCTGGTGTTCCTCAAGGTTCTATGTTAGGGGCACTTCTTTTGATTATATATGATGCAGATATTTCTAAATTTTAAATTTTTTTAAAACATAGGCGTATGCGGACGACATATAAATGTTATACGATTTTGAACTTTCTGACATTGCAGAGGTAGGTATTTGAAAATATAAACACTGATTACAAATGTATAGTGCAGTTTTAAATTAGGAGAAGAGAAGTATTGTGGGATGTTCCAAAGGAGTACCCAGATTATTCTAGAAAGTATATTTCTAGGTATATAAAGGCCAACATGGTCCACTACAGTCAGTTAAATATTGGAAAGTGAACTGAACACACAAAAAATTAAATGATTATTGATTCATGAAAAGTTTACGAGTGGGACGGTAGCCGCGTCGGCAAATGCGTTGACTACGTACTTAGGTTGCAAAGATCGATGGTTCGAATCCATCCTGGGGCAAATTAAAAATTTATTTCTGATTTGCTTCGGACTTAGGTGGATTGAGAATTATCAGAGCCCCTAGATGTGGTTCGGACTCCACAATAAATTGTAGGGCCTCGTCTCTGTTTACCTAACACAAAATAGTAACTATTAAGATTATATCTAATTTTCTAGATTAAAATATTATACTTTTAAATACTATTATATTTATTAGAGCAATTATTATTGCACAAATGATTTCAACTTTGCAAAGCGTTATATTTTGTTTTGTTTAAGATTTTCGCAATATTATACATATTTATTTGTCGAAATATGTTTATTTTGATACGTAACTTTTTATTTTATTTTAGGTGTACTTGCCTTATTTCAGATAAGTTCGCTAGCTGTATTATCAAAATTTCCTTCGCGTTATATGAAAACTTTTCTAATTGGACAAGGCGTAGGAGGAATTTTCAGTTCAGCCCTGCAAGTACTTTCATTGGCTATAGGGACATCATCTGAGGCTTCAGCTCTAATTTACTTTATCTTGGGAACAACCATGACTTTAATGACTTTTGTTCTATTTTATTTTAGTAAAAATTTAGGTTATTATCAATATAATATAGACAACAACAAGGAGGATACCAAAAGAAAGGTCATCGCTATGTCGGAAGTCAAAGATATTTCCAGAAAAATTTGGTCCAGTCTTGTTATTGTCACAGCCAGTGCATTAGCTTTTGTACCCACTCACCCGTCTATTGCATCTTTAGTAGTATCTGAATATTATGGTAACGGAAATGTTTGGAATGGTAAGGAAATATAAAGCTTATATTTTCTTTAGTCATAAAATATATTAGAAGATTTAGAAAGTGTTTGTGCTCATATCGATTTAAAATGATGACTTTAAATTAATAAATAATAAATCTTAGACCAAAAAATTACTTGTTTGTCACTTGCTTGATTTTCTTTTGCATTTTATTTTTTATTGCAGATAAATATTTTGTAGCTGTTATCACTTTTTTGTTCAGTGACGTATGCGCACTAGTAGGAAGGATTTTTGCAGCAGCTTTCACAAAGGTAAATGAGCACAGTTATATTTAATGTTTTATTTATTTTCATGTATACACATAAAAGTTAAACACTAACTGATCAATAATTGTCTCATTTCCAACAGTATTTTGTGCATTAAATCCATTTAAAGTAAGGACACTTTTGTTAGCGTAATTATAAGTGATTGCAATAAATGTGTTGCACAATTACTTAGTTGGTGTTTATCTGTACTGTGAAATAAAAATGGTATGCATGCAATTAATGAAGGGTATGATGACTATTATGTATGTATCTAAACGGACATAGTGAAATGGGAGATAGAGCAAGTTCCCGGTCATTTTCCCGATTCCACTTTCCCGACAAACCGTTCTCCCGACACACCCTTTTCCCGACGGACCGTTTTCTCGACAATCCATTTTCCCGACAGGCTTTTTTCCCGATAAAATTATAATAGGTTTTATTTATTTTTTTATTGGTAAATGTCCTGTACATTTTATTGCGAGGATTTTTAAGTACTCCAATACTTTCCCTTCCTCCTTGTAGGTGTCATACTCGGACACGATGGCGTGTATTCTTGATTGCAGTGCGATCCACTTCTTCTTTGATGCCGCCTTCATCGATCGACCCATACTCAATTCCGCCAGCATAACTTTCGTATCAGCTTCCTCCTTCCTCCTTTTGAAATTCCATGAGGGTTGAGTACTTGAGTAGAGCTTCTGAGCCCGCGTAAAACGATAACTACACTTGCCTCAGTATCAATCGTTACCGCCCGTCCTTCGCACTCTCGTGATCGTAGCCGTCGACAGTCCCAGTATGTCTTAGTAGCCCGTCGGATGGCTGGGTCTAGCATTCACAAACCCAATACCGAGGTATAACCAAATAAAACATTTACCATTTTATTTAGCAGGTTTTTTTACATATAATTCACTTTTGACGACACTCCATTGGTAGAGACCAAAGTTACAATAAAAAATTAAAAAAAATTGAAAATAAGAATATTAAAATTAACCGCGAATAGCTTTAAAACAAAAAGGAGTAAAATTATATTTTTTTTAGTCTTATAGTAAAAATGATTCTCTTTTGTTTGAGGTATAATTTGTCACAAAAATAATAACGTTAACTTTAAAAAAATGATGTTATTTTAGAAACTACACAAACTGTCAACTTTTTAAAAATGTTTAACTTGTTGTAACTCGCTTATGTGTTGAGGTATTCGAATATTTTTGCGACCAAAAACTGCCAAATTTAATATACTTTATTTTGTCTCGATTAATGTTGGGTCTAGTTTTTTAAACTAAAGTGGTACGGTACAGCCCTTTAAACACATACAAGCGCGCTACGGCGACGGAGGAGCGAGGCTTCCAATCTCCTTCCCGCGTTCGACAACGTCCCCTACAAAAGCTTTAAAATAATTACCCTTTAGTGCAAAATGATAAAACTAACAAATCAAGTTGAATAATGAGATTTATTTAAAGTATATAGGAAATTTAAATATAGAAGTAATTGTTCTACATGTTTTATGCACATAAACGCCATTATTCATCAGTGTGCTGTAAGAAAGTTAACTACATTTACATTTGATTTAAGATTTAATAGATGAATAAGTTTGAAATATTTGAATAAGACGTTTCAAAAATAATAAGGGCATTAATGAGTGTAAAATGTCATCGAAAAAATTTATCTACGTAATGTAATATATTATACCTGTATATATCCTATTAATATTCAATTCCTTTCCTACCATTTACCAGCTTTTATTATTTATTTATATTATATATTCTTATATACAGCGTGTCCCACTTTTAGTGCCCCCCCCCCCTTCACAACTCAGTTATTAGTTAACCAATTTTTACCAAATTTGGATCGGTGTCAATGACCTTTGGTGTGATCTTTTTCAATTAAACAAAATTTATTTTTGTCAGTGGCGTGCATTTTTATTAAGAAAAAAAAAGGGGGTTGCTTTTTCGATTTTTTTACAGAAAAACTAATACAATATTATTAATCAGCATGCTTTAGAACCTCCATGCCGAAAATTTCACAACATTTTGATTAAGGGTTTCCGTATAACGGGCCCAGTAAAAGTACATTTCTTCATTCGTAAATAATTGACAGCTTGAAAACGGTTTGCGTTTTTTTCATTCGACGATAAAGAAATATTTTAACCGGTTCTGTATTATTTGGGCATTAAGTGATAAATGTGTGCTTATGTGATAATAAATCAATTTTATACCAAAAGAAAAAAAGGTTGCTCTGATATTAAATTAAACTATTTTTCGAAAAATAAACCGTTGTCAAGTTAATTATTTACGACTGCGGCATTTCAAACTTTTGTGCACATGACGTGATAGAGTAAATCAGTTTAAATTGAAAATGACGAATGACTTTTTTTCGAAACACAAACCGTTTTCAAGTTCTCAGTTATTTACGACTGAAAAAATGTATTTTCACTGGGCCCGTTATTCGGAAACCCTTAACCAAAATGTAGTAAAATTTTGAACATGGGGGTTCCAAAGAATGCTGATTAATAATATTGCATTAGTTTTTCTGTAAAAAATGCCTTATATGACTTCTCGAAAAAGTGACCCCGTTTTCTGGGTGTAAGGGTTTATACAGGTTGTTCCCATTCGGATTTGGCGATTAACTAAAGCTGTTCTCCACGTTGCCGGAAGTCTCAGGCTATCATCGCGTTTATTTAGGCCGTTGGGACGTTTTTCGATTTCGATGGCCTCTCTGATTATTCTTGATGAAAAATGTTCCACAGTTGCCAGGCTTCAGGTTCTGTCAAAGTCAATTAAGTGACCTGTGTTTTTGAAGTGTTGGAATAGTGACGATGTCGCTTCATTTCGGAGAACAGAGTTAACGTGTTGTATGTTTCTTACGTTTATCCTTCTGTTTTGGTTTGTCCAACGTATGTTTTCTCGCAATCATGACAGGGAACTTCGTATACTCCTTGGTTTTCGAGTGGGATTTTGTCCTTTGGGTTTTTAAGGACAGACTGGATCTTACGGTCAGTTTTAAATACAGTCTTGATGTTTCTGCGGTTACATATCAAATTAGAAAATACAATTGCTATGCCACAAGCAGAATTTCTACGAAATAAGAATAGGTGTTGAAGAAATGGGAAATGGCTCCGACAGATGTTTAATCGTTAATACTGTAGTAGAACATTCAAATTGTGGTAGAGCTATTATTGTAGTTGTATCTGAAGACACTGATGTTGCGGTTCTGTTGATTCATTATTCACAGTATGATAAAATGTTATTGCTTTGACCAGGAAAAGCTGCTAAGGCTGATGCTGATAAAGTGACGAACATATTGAAACTTAAAGAAAAACTAGAGCATATTAAACAATGCGTATTATTCCTTCATGCTGTATCAGATTGCGACGCAACCTCGTTCATTAAAAAAAAAAAAACAAGGAATTCTGTTTACAGTTGCTAAACAATGATATACCTTTATGCGACGTCTTTATATTTTACCAACAAAGTCCAAATGAAAAACAGTTAATAGAAGTAAGTGTAAAATGCATTACCAAGTTATACCGACCCTTGAATAGTAAAGAAGGTACACTTTAGTCAATCGAGTGACATCTCGTCAAGATCTATCTGCAAACTTCAATTTGGCATCACTTCCCCCAACTGAAGACGCTGCTGTATAACATGTTTTAATAGTTTATTATCAAGTATCTAATTATGATTACTTCCTTTACCCTTTACTGTACGGATGACAATTAGATAAAGGACACCTTGTTGCGATATCCATAACAAAAGAAATTGCTCCCTCTGATATACTAAAATTGGTATTCTGCAACTGCACGGAAGATTCATGTGGCAAATTATGTTCCTGCAAAAAACTTGGACTAAGATGTTCCTCCAATTGTAGTCAATGCTTAGGATTTGCTTATTACAATCCTTGCATCGTACTTAAAAATGACGAAGAAGAAAATCCTATTTTAAATTGGATATAATTATTATTTGTAATGATAAAAACTAAAAAAAAACATGTTTTTCCTGTCAATTATTTAAATAAATCTTTTACATTTAGTTTATCCAATGTATTTCCTTATTTTACGTAAAAAAGACCTCTTGACTTTTTTTCATAAACCCCACAGTTTTTCATATTTAGAATAAAATGAAAAAAGAAAATAGCAGCAGTTTTTGGCAACTTGCCATAGACATATTTGATGGGACTTTTACTATGTGGTTTAACACATTTTTCCTCGTACATTTTCGTTGAGAAATACTTGTATATAATTATTTCAACCTTAACTGCCAATTTGCCTACACTATAAGGACATGTGCTTTAAGCTTTACTAAGTTTCTAAAAACAACCACCAAACAACAGTTATCCTAAAATGTCCGCTATCCAATAAAAAATAAAATAACACCACAAAAACAACTAAATCTCTTATAATCTGAATGTAAACAAACCTATTGATTACTAGGCCAGACTGGCCTAATGACTAATATAATACATTACATCAAATATGGTATTTGATTACATGCAATAGTATGATTTCATGCGAACGCGGGAGTGGGGAATGAGAAACAAAGCCACGCGACCTCGTTGTATGTTGAGGGTTATAGCGGTTTTATTTAAAAAAATAGATTATGCATTAATCGAGACAAAATGAAGCCTATTAAATTTGGCAGTTTTTGGTGCCAAGAACATTCAAATACCTCAACATATAAGCGAGTTACGACGAGTTAAGTATTAAAAAAACATTGATAATTTGTGTATCTTTTAAAATACCGCCAGTTTTTTATGTTAGATTTTTAATTATTGCAACAAATTAGACCTCAAATTAAAGAGCAAGGTTTACTTGTAAAAATCAAAAAAAAATTTAATTTTGATCTGTTTTATTTCCAAACTTATACGTGATCAAAACTCAAATTTCTAAATTCCTTTTTTTTGTAGTTTTTTTCTTATATATCGTGTCTCGACCAATGGAGAGTGTCGTCAACTTTGATTCATATGTGAAAAAACATGTGTTAATAAGTGGTGAAGATCTCATTTGGTTATAATTCAGTATTGGGTGGGACATGAAAGAGAAGGCTTTTAGCGCTCTCCCCAACGGGCTATAGAGTTCCACGATCTGGAACGAACGTACACAAACCCATAGATTCGGGAAAATAGACGGTAATCGATAGAGCACACTTTGCTGAGTTCGAACACTCTCACACTTACCCTTGAAAATGAATGGTTTTCGAGATCAATAACGACGTTAGATAGCTGACTACTTTATTTGCACAATTTAAAATTTGGTCAATCGAAACACAATTTCGAAAATTTATTAAAAAATAACGGTAAATGTGCCATCAAATATTATGATTTTATACACTGATCCATTGTCTTTTTAAATATTTACTAACATTTTCCAATAAATGATATACAGGGTGTTATTTGGGGCACTGAAAGCAACATAAATAAAATAAATCCAGTCCTGGAATTTTTCCCAAATAAATTATGCTTTTGATTGGTCTAAAAGAGTGTAAAATTTATACCAAATTTTATCCCAATATGTGCGGCTGTTCCGAAAATATGGTGGTATGAATAATTGGTCAAGAACCATAAAACACCCCGTATTCCGAAACCATTCAGTTTCAAGGATAAGTGTGAGGGTGTTTTGCACTCAGCAAAGTGTGCTCTAAGTGTGTACCCATTTCACTATGTCCGTTTAGATTTGTATGACTATTTTAATTAACCTGTAAAGGTTGCTTCTATACTTTTGGTTAGGAACTACATATTTTAGAATGTTTCAAGAAACTATTTAAGGAATTTAATTCTACATCAAAAGCTATATGTTGCATAACAGAAAGAAGATATTGAACGTTTAAGTGCATTGAAGTCAATAGAGGGCGTATCAAACATTTATTTCATATTAGTAATATATTTATTTCTTTAGATTTAAGGTGTGGATCAGGTCAATAATCAAAACAACAAATATTTTCTTATTAAAGTTAATATTTCAAAATAATTTATATCATGATTATGACAATTTCAAATATGTAATTTGTTGTCAAAATTAAAAAAACTACATATTTATAAAATCCTTAAACTGATAAAATTCTCTATAAAACACATACAACCATTACTATTGAATCTCAAATAGGACCATTTGAGTTCCTGAAGATGAAGTAAATTAGTTCGAAACGTCGACTTTATTATGGAACAGTTGTTATTTTGATTATTGGCGTCAATTCAACATTAATGTAAAGAAAAAAATATATTATACTTCAGTATTTATCATTAGTTTTTATTTGTTTTAGACTTTAAGTGGATCCTGGCTTTCAGGAATATCTATTGTAAGGATCATTGTCTTTACACCGCTGTTTATATTTTGTAATGCCCTCCCGAGAAAGCACCTTCCGATATTATTTCCTCATGATTGGCAATATATTATTATTCTAGCAAGTTTCTTCATTACCAGCGGATATCTATTCAATATTGCGTTTTTAAACATTACAAAGTAAGTAAAAGACAAGGAAGTTTACTTTTAATAAGACAGTTTAAAAAAGTAATTATTTTTAAGTAAACGTTTCATTTGGAAGAATTTTGTTATCCTAAACCGTAGTAAACTCTATTTTCCCTTTTTTTTATTGTAACATGTCATATCCTCTATTCTGCAACTTTCCATTTTCGATTGTCTAAAAACGTAATAAATGTCAACTACGGGTTGCATAAATATTCTGTTAACTAAACTGGTGTACAATTGAATGGATATTGGAAAAATATGGACCATATTTGAATTCCTTGAAATCAGATTCATTGGCTACCGTTCATCGCAAATTGGTTTTAAATCGTGGTTGTTTCATTTGTATATCGGGTGCTTATTCTGATCCTTGTTAAATTTTATCGTTCTCCTAAATTTTTTTTTTTTTTTTTTTTTTTTTTTTTTTAATCGTCTTATTTATATTAACGTCCTGGCGAAGTTTAGCTTAGAGCTATTCTGACACTTAACCAGGACACACCACATACACCCATTCCCTCCGACATTGCCATCTGCCGGAGCTGGGACTCGAACCCAGGAGAGATAGGCAGTAACTAGTCGCCTTGTGCCACTCAAGGGCGATCTAGCCCGCTGCACTATCCTCGGTAATGTAATGAGATACGGTCACCCATCCATTCCCCGGCTCCGACCACCGCTGCTTTGCTCCGAAGATCGAAGACCGGCAATTGTATGCATGACCCCATCTCACTACACCTATTCCTAAAAAAATGTTTAAAACATATTAATTATGATTTATAAATAATTCAGAAAAATCAATTTGAGAATTTTTTAACAGCTTTATTATTTTTAGAGATACCATCTTACATTTCAGGTCACATCATTTTAATATGATTCCCATTTACAATTTTTTCTTCGATATTCAGCGCTTTTATGGTGCCCTTTTCGAATGTAAAGCGAGTAAATTATAAGGCAATAAATAAACTGCTCACGAGAATAAATTAAAACGTTTGAGATTTTCACAAATACGCGTTTCTTATATTCGGCACTCCTCCAAAAAACTAAAAATTATGTTTTAACAATTTAAATAGAAAATATCAGAATTTTGGGCATTACTGTCGACATGATTTTGAAATTTTTTAGTTATCTCTATCATTAATCGAATTACAGTTTTTTCTTGCATTTGACAGATCCTCGAATCATGTGGATGATATCCTCAACTTTGAACATACTAAAAAAAATTTCAGCAGTTTTTAAGGCAAGAAATAGGAACACCTGAAATTTTCCTTTCCCTTTTAATAAATCGTTGTTAAAATGAATAGAAATTTTTCAAATTGTAATAATTTAATGAAATAATAACAAAAGAATCTAAAGAAAAACACAATACAAATAATAATTGTTTCTCTATTAACCATTTCTTTATATTTTTTATGTAGACTTGTCCCAGAGAGAGAAGAAATGGCCTATTTAATAATGCAGACGTGTATTGGAGTGGTTGGGGCTGTATTTTCACCCATGGGAGTAATTTGTGTAAATATTTTGTAAATACTAAGTATAATATAATAATGCATCATATTAAAAAATAAAAAAAAACAAAATTTCAGGATTTGTTTGTTTTATAGACATAGTTTTATTATTTAAAGGGCTCTAGTAAATTATGTTACAATATTTTTAGACAAGAGCCATTGCTGCAGTTCGCTGGAATATTGCAGTAAAATTAGAATACTATGTGTCAGATAAAAATGTAAGTATTAAAAAAATGATGTTTTCGAGTCGAGTCTCGAATCGGTAGGACATCTCACGCACTGTTCTGTTATTCCTGTCGATTTGTTGGACATCAGTTGCGATCTCGACAACTTTTTAACTCTTTGACCAATACACTTAGATACCAAAGTTTTTAAATAACTTTATTTAGGTTTTATACAAGCATAATCATAATAATAACAAAAATATCCAGTTTGATATATTTATATTGCTGTTTCACTTCTAAACATACAAATATAAAATCTATTAGACTTTTTAACTACATGATAAAAATTGGATTAAAATTACAAAATTCCAAACGCCCAAAAACAAATTATTGAAATTAAATAGGTATATTTAACTCGTCACAAATTCATTCATTATGGTTACCAATCAAAAAACGATATCCCCAAGCAGATGTACAGGGTCAACACGTGAAAATGTTAGATTCTACTGTAAATTTGTTGCTTTTGAATTTATCGAAAAGTAAAAACTACTTTACTGACTAATTTTTTGCCAGGAAATAAAATTTTTATATAAAAAAACAATCGAGCGTCGCATTACAGAGATATAGCTATCGACTTTGTTTTTCCTTATGTAATATCTTATTGTTATATCTTTTGATTCGTTTTTTCCTGATTTCATCGATATAAACATGTAAGCTATTATCGTTTATTTTTTACGAGATACAGATAATTTAGAAAAAAGATATAGGTTATGTGTAAAAAAGCAAGGAAGGCAGTTTGAACAATTTCTATAAGAAATAATTATATATTAATTGTTGTAATTTAAATTATGTAATTATCTAAGTAAATCTCATAAAAAATAAAAGATATAATAGCATACATGTTTATATCGATGAAATTAGGAAAAAACGAAGAATCAAAAGATGTAATACTTAATATATACAGAGTATTACATAAGAGAAAACAATGTCGATAGCTATATCTCTGTAATGCGATGCTCGATTGTTTTTTTCTATAAAAATTTGAATTCCTGGCAAAAAATTAGTCAGTAGAGCAATTTTTACTTTTCCAATAAACAAAAAGGCAACAAAGTTACAGTGGAATCTAACATTTTCACTTGATGACCCTGTACAGTGCGTTCATTTTAAGTGTGAACGATTTTAAATGGTTATTACGAGGTTATTATTGAAGGTCGAATGATGGGACAAACGTCATGTGAGAGGATTAGAAAAAAAGTGTTTTATGCATTAAAGAGATAAAAACAAATGAATCCCGTTTTGGAAAATATTTTATTTTGAAGTCATGGCTATCTTTCAGTAATATCACTGTTGTAAGTAATTTCTACAATTTCAATAGTTTTTAGCTATATTAAGGAAACTATTCATCCAAACCATATTATGCACATCATTGTATTTAGAAAAAATACGTCTATTAAATGGTGCAAAAATCTATAGGGAGTTTTATAAAAAAAACACGCCTAACATTAATATTTTCCAAAACGGGCATCATTTGTTTTTTTCTCTTTAATGCATAAAAAACTTTCTTTCTAATCCTCACACACGACGTTTGTTCCATCATTCTATCTTTAATAATAACCTCATAATAACGATTTAAAACCGTTCACACTTAAAATGAACACACTGTACATGCTCTTTCGTTCTTATTGAAACTCATCAGGAGGACAGCATGTTAATATAATTTCGGTGTAAAACTGAGTATAAACGTGTCTTCGGCACATTAAATAAGGACACTTTAGCAAGATTAAAATTTCAAGCAATTGGGTCATGGCGAGCAATAATAACTCAAACAACATTATAATAATAAAAATCACAGATAATTAATTTGTAAATATTATCCATAAAAACGATTGTTATCAGCAAATGAGAATAATTGGAAGAAACTTTAGAAGAAAGTTCCCACTAATACAAAACTATTTAAAACTAACATTACAAAATAGCGAGGTAATGGTCTTTATATTCATACACAGTATGAGGATTATACTACAGGGTAAGTGGAAAGTACCAATTCACACATTCACAAGCGTTTGAAAAAAAATTATAAATGATAGTAGCATATTAATAGTAATATTGTTATTTACGTTTTCACTTTGTTGCACATATAATGATAGGTAGGTATTTCGTTTTCCCCATTTATCCTCTTTTATAGCCCTCATTCTGTACAAGCATTTTTATCGAGTTGAACAGAGTACTCAACAAGTCTTAATAAGTTTAAAAAATTTTAAAGTCCTTGCCAAGAGGTGCACTTGTATAAGAGAAAAAGTGCCGATATGAAATACGTTAAAGTGAAACTTGTACTGAGCAACTTAGTACATTATAATGAACAGGTTTAACAATTAATTGTCTGTTGTTCTCTATACTCTATGTGATCATGTCGTCACTAAATACACTATACAGTTAGTACAGCACAAATTTTAACAAGAGGAATTATTCGAAGAGAGGCAAGGTGATGTCAACTTAATATTACGGACTTCGTCTAAGAACAAAATCTTAAGTGGAAAGCGTATTAAGTTACGTTGTTTGGTTTGGCACTCGACATAAATTCTCATAAAGAGTTGACTTTATCCATCTTTGGACAATTTAAAATATATCTAATTTTCTACTTTTAGTGATTATCGCCATTGAGGAAAATTTTGGCATCATTGTCATCATACTCGATGCCAATATTTTCCATTGTATAAAGTTTTACATTTATACATTGCAAATGAATGCATTCTATAATATCGAGACAAATCATGATTACTTATATAAACTAGTCAAATTAGATAATATTTTTCAGTTATCAGAAAAATATGGTAAAGCAGATTTTTTTTAGCTCATTATAACAACAATACTTATAGTAAACCTATATTATAGCCCTCAAGAAAATGTGGAGGTAAATCTATTTTTGTTATATCTTGAAGTAAAAGAGACATTCGGAGACGTGAGCTGGGAATTGAATACTTTAAGCATTTTCATAAAGGATGTAAATTGAACAAAATGGATACGCTTTGAACACCTATTGTAGATTTACGGTTTTTTCTACATGATATTTGCTCAGGCGTTTCCCATTGTAACTTTCAGGAATGTTTCTCCAGTGATTGTTGTGTTCATTCTGGATCCAGTTTTCTTTCATGCCTCTTGAAAATTCTCAGCACGAATTCATTCATTATAATGATCCTCCATCATGTTGTTGAACATTTCCCTTACGATAATGACTATAGGTTAGCATATTTCTAGACTTTAAATTCTTTATCAGCAAGTCGATCAACTACACCTTTCCATAATACAAAGGACAGAACACACGCTGAGGGTACCAATCAACAACTGACGCACCGGAGCCATCATTTCACGCATTATTGCTGTATACAACCACCCAGTCGATTGGACATGTCTTCAATATATAAACGTGAGGTGAGGTAGAACAGATTCAGAAATAATAGCTTTATTGCAGAAACCGAACCTCGTTTTTTCGTGCTACACTTTTTTATTTATATTATTACATTATTAATTTATTTCTGTTTTGTGGTATAAGTAAAGACGTTTGTCATTTTTTTTTCGGTTGTCCGATGCTGGACAGTCTCTCTGTGGCATTCGGTTTTTAATATACGTACCTATTCATACTAACACTTTTTTTATAACGATATTTGTAAAAAATAGATTTATTCTAACATTTTATTGGGGTGTAGAAATTCTATGTAAAATGAGTAATTCTTTCAAAGACGTCAATGTGTTGTTTCGCTTCAGGTTTTGTAATATTAAAATATCTAATTTGACTTGTATAATAATGTAACCCATAGCACAAAATTACGATTTCTCCATTCTGTTCAGTTAGACTATAAATTCAAAAAAGTAGAATCTTTATGCCAACTAGATAAATAGATTGAATCGTCACATTGCATTAAAATACTGGTATTTCATTTTGATTTTTATCAACGATGTCATCGTCAAGGCACATTAAAAACATAAAACTAAAATAGAGAGCGGGAGCACTGAGCAGATGCCAAACGTCGTGTTTGTCATAAAAGCTCAGTAATATACATTCTTGATTCCACTGCCGGGATTCAGCAGGAGTTACCTGGAAAACAATAGTTTATTAGCCACATAATTTGCCATCTGTCTTGTTGGTGTTGAATTTTTATTAGGAAATAGGGTATTGTATAAATTTTTTGTTGACCAGTAATGTTTCAAATGTGTAATTTATCAAGCTATTACTTACGGTCCAAAGAGTAGCTGCATCTAAAAAGAAAACACCGGACGCACACCATGCGGCAATACCCATGAGCCCATAGAAAATAGCCTCATAACATATTCTTTCTTTATTTACCAGCTGGAAAAATAGTCATATTTTAAAACTAAAAGATTAGAATGTGAAAGCGTGTGCCATTTAAGACGGATTTTTCCATAACTCTGTTATGAGACACTTTGTATTTAGATTAATTTGCCACAGAGAAGCTTCCGGTGAGGCCGTTTTCTTTCCGAGAAAATGACATTTGAAAATTGTCCTGCATCCGTCAAATTTGACAAATAAAAACACACTATAGAAATTAGACAATTTAGACAGAAATAAATGGAAATATTTCAAACACTATTGAAGACAGGTATAGGGAGCTTTGATGGAAGTTGACCTTAAATTAATAAGAGCGTCTGAAAAGCGTCTGAAAATTTAATAATATGCATGGTGTTCTATTTATAATAAGAGAATTTACATCAACTTCCGGTATAATCGGAAGTCGGTCATTTCTGAAAATATGTTCTATTCCTATTTTCACCAAAATTTAGAATTACATAATTTTTCATAATAGAGTTATGTAAGATTCCTCTTAACTGTCACACCCAGTATAAACATATTTATTTAAAATATTAGAAAATATTAGAAATATTTTTCGCTTGCATTGAAAGTTTGATCTGTGAATCTTGTTTGTTGTGATCAATCTAGTTCAGTATATCACAGAACTTGTTAAACTTTTTATCGGTTTCAGGATATTAATCCTTTGTTTACATATGCAAAAGTAGGCTGGTAAACAAGTCATAACTAAAGTTGTACAGTTATATTTAAAACTTGTACGGTAATATTACAAATACAGATCTGTCAATAACTGTCAACAGATGAAATAATAAATAATGAAACTACAGGGCTATTTATTAATACAAACAGACAGAAAACTCCAAACAATAATAATTGAGTACTGAAATCCAACTGAAATGTATTTTCAGGCAATCCAAGGTCCATTTTTATGTAGCCGTTGTGACATTAAAAAATGTAAACATTTATGTAATATGAAAAAAGGTAACAAATAAAAACAAACAAAATATAACTGTAACCATGGCGACAAATCAACCCATACAGACTTGACCAACTAATGAAATGAAAACGTTATTAATAAGAGAATATCAATATCTATTAATAATGCCTTTATTTTCTGAAACCAATAAACTATTGAACATATCACGGATGTTATGAATCATAACAGCCTTAGATGTCTTAAAATCCTCGCTCTACGAGCTCGGATTTCAAACCGACATCTGCGGCAGTTATGATAGTCATAACATTCCTAGATATGTTAATAGCTATGATATGGTATGGTTTAAAGATGTTAAAATCTATGATTATGTATACAGGGTGTCCCGATTTTAAACCGACAAACTTCGGGTACAGAAAGTTCACATGAAATTATGACATACCCCTTCTAACATTTCTTCTCTATCGAGCCTCCTAACGGAGATACAGGGTGTTGAAAATTCAATTTATTTTTTGTTTTTCTTTAATAACTTCCACAATATTAAAGATAGGGAAACCAAACTTGGTACACATAGTTAGGTTGTGAGGGTCCATCTTTGCTATGGTTCAGAGTTGAACTAAGGCGCGCCAGTGGCGTGCGGTGTGGTCACGTCGACATAATTTTACGGAAAAAAGTATGTGCACTAATTTTTTTCGCAATTCTGATCAGATTTTCAGAATTTACGGTTAATTCTCTAAAAATACTTGCTCATGTAGAATTTTGACTGAGGCATTAGTTTTCGAGATATTTGCGCTCTGAACAAAACGATGCACCAAAAACACAATTATTTAATTAAGATAGCCCTTTCAAAATTATTTTCAATCTGACTTTCGAAGGGATATACTGAACTGAACTGTCAATTTAATGTTTTTAATGTTTTTCTTCTTTTGCAATGAGGCGTTTTTAAGGCCCTTTGCAAGTCAATATTATTTCTGTCAAAAGAAAAAATTTGTTTGTTACGAAATTACATAAACAAATTATCAGCATCCAAATATAAAACAAATCAACACCCCGTATCTCCGTTAGGAATGGCTATAGAGAAATTTTAGAAGGGATATATCGTGATTTCATCAGAACTATTCCCGACATGATAATTGTGTTTTTGGTGCATCGTTTTGTTCAGACGCAAATATCTCGAAAACTAATGCCTCAGTCAAAATTTTACAAGAGCAAGTTTTTTTAGAAAATTAACCGTAAATAATGAAAATCTGATCAGAATTGCGAAAAAAATTAGTGCACATACTTTTTTCCTTAAAATTATGTCGACGTGACCACACCGCACGCCACTGGCGTGCAGTTCAACTCTGAACCATAGCAAAGATGGACCCTCACAACCTAACTATGTGTACCAAGTTTGGTTTCCCTATCTTTAATATTGTGGAAGTTATTAAAGAAAAACAAAAAATAAATTGAATTTTCAACACCCTGTATCTCCGTTAGGAGGCTCGATAGAGAAGAAATGTTAGAAGGGGTATGTCATAATTTCATGTGAACTTTCTGTACCCGAAGTTTGTCGGTTTAAAATCGGGACACCCTGTATATAAAAATATTTTAGAAATGACATATGAAGGGTTTAGTATAGTAAACCAATTTTCTGCCATAAACTTTTCTTTATAAAAATTTTATAACGAAAAGTTAATCAGACTTTGATCCTCTACAACTTTTATTAAGGTCATTTTGCTCTAAAAAAATGTTTAGGAAACCATCTCTATAGCGCAAATCGTACCAAGAGTTCGAGTGTGATCTTTTAGTTCGATACTCAGGAGGCAGTCCACAAGCAACCCTGAAAAAATCATCCTGTTTGGATTTTTTTATAAAAAAACTGACATCTTTATCGGATTATGGAGAATTTAGGTAAGCTTCTGCCTTCTGTCAATCGACGTTATTCTTTTTTTTTGTATTTTATTAATTTAAATTTGATTTATTAAATATTAATTATTGTCGCCACATAACTGACTAGGTACCTAATGAATACATTCCACCCATACTTACTCAAAAAATGATTAACAATAGTATTAATTGCAAAACCGTATCGCGATCAAACATGCTGCAACATAATTTTCATAATTTTAAGTTTTTGAGATATTTAATAAGTGTATTTTACCTTCATACATGTGTAAAATATGGCGTGAATAACAGAATTTCCCATCAGTAGACCCAAAAGGAATGTCCCAAAATCAGTTACTTCTTTAGTGTAAAGGCAAACACCTGTTATAAGCATAGCATAATTTGCCAGATTTGCAAAACACAACAGAATGAATCTTGCTGAAATAAATTATTATGATATGAGACAGGTTTATTTGATCTCGTAATTGGCCGGTTTTATAATGCTTAAGAATAAGTTTTTGGGGTAAATATATCACACCGAATTTAATCTTCAAGCAGAAGATTGGGGGAGAGCGTCTAAACCATGTTTTATTGTTTTTATAGCATAAAAAAGCATAATAAAGAACATATTTGAGATGTTTGAGAGCGCCCAAATTTCTAGAAATTTAAAAATAAGAGTTAATCAGTGGATGTTGTATTATTCCATATCTAACAGAAATGTAAAGAACTAACTATTGTTAGGCGAAATATTTCCTTGCGAAAATCCATTTTTTTAAATGAGAAACTTATTTTTCTCATGAAACAAATGTCAAACAACAATAACGAAAAAGATATGACGTAAATTTACGGCTTTTAGTACGCAGCTTGGAGCTTGGCCCCAGCGGCGCATTCAGGATTTTGTCTTGGGTGGGATGCAGTCTGCAGCGTGAGGTGAGGAATAACTTATTTAAAGGAAATGTGCATACATGGGCGTCGTTTGGGGGGGCAAGGAGGGGCAAGTGCCCTCCCCCTGGCCTCGACAAAAACTAATTAATACGCATTATGAGCGAGCGAAGAACGCAAAAAATGCTAGGTAAATAGAAGCCTGCAGGCATAAGCCGCATTTGCCCCCTCTTGGAAAATTTTATAACGACGCCCATGTGTGCATACGTTACAGTACACTAAAGCTGACGTTTAATTTATGCTCGTTTGACCCCTAGCCCCCCCTGGGTGCGGCACTACTTGGCCCATACGATTTTATTCGTTTATTATAAATTTAAACTCTTGATAAATCGAGGTATAATACAGCATTATAAAACCTGCCCTTAGTAGGTAATTTTAAATCTACCTTTTCGTATAGGATTAAATGCATCACTACAAAGTCCTTTCCTTGTAATATCACTCTTTAGTTTTTTAAGTCCATTTAGGACATAATTCAAAAAATATATTTTGAAAGAAAGGACCACGCACAATATGGTGTAACAAACAACGAAGATTATCCATATTGCTAGGCTTCCATTTAATATACCAACCATGGCTGCAATAAAATGTATTTTAGTTATGACTTAATAATACCAAACGTTTAAAAAGAAGATCTTGTATTGTTAAGTTTACGCCTAGTATTGTCATTTGTACTCACCCATAAAGATTGCTGCCCCTAAAACCGTAAATGTGGAATAAGCTGTAGCATTTATGTCTGGGTGTCGATTTTGGTATAATTTTATCATACAGAGGACTGCCATAATGTACATAAAACTTGTATCTAAAACATGAAGGAAAACAATAAAGAAAATCGTTACAAATTATTGCCCATCCAAAAAATTCTATGCTGCTTAGACATTTATTGTTTTAAAATTATTATATTAAATAAATGTTTCCGTATTTTTTCGTTCACAATTGACGGAAATAAAGTTTTTGGTATTATACTTACCAAACTGGTAATTCGACTGACTGGGACAAATATGGTAACAAGCTGATAATAGTCCTTCGATAATTAAGGCGACACCCATGGCATGGAACAACCCATAGTGTACAGGAATGCCCTTTTCCTAAAAAAACATTTCACTTATTGGAGCATATGTTTATTATTATAAAAAAATATGTATTTTTCTTCAAAATATACAGGTAATCTTGTAAAACAAAAATTAAGAATACTAGTTCTACCAGTGTTAATGAAGAACTTGCACCTAAAAAGGGCAAATTTGAAGGAAAACGTTTTTAATTTCCAACAGCATTTCTTTTTCATTATATTCCGCTTAGGAAGCATTCGGAAGACAAAATTCACTTTACGCTTTCGGTAAAATAATTTTAATATGCTAGCACAAAACTGTATACATTATGGAGTGTGGCAAAACCACCACATTCTCGTTACTTTTCTTCTCTATAAAAATGTATTTAAATGATCATCATCTGAGTCAGCTTATTTTAGGTTTGCAAATTCACGATTCTAATTCCTGTAATGAGGCAAAAATTTGTTAGAATGGATTTTTAAATAAAAATTCTTAGTTATCACATAACAGTAAAAAAATAAATTGGTCAAGTATTACATCTGAAGACTATACAAAAATGGAAATTCCAATGAATTAGAAGCGAGAATAGAAAAATTTTTTTTAAACGTATTTGATAAAAATTCTATTTAAAATGATATACCGGGTGACCACGAGATGAGGTTACACTCTGTAACTTATTTGTTATTAAACCGATTAATTTTAAATTTATAGGTGAGGCATAACATCTAAATGCGCAACTTTTGATTCTTGGTAGCCTTATTTTTTACTTCCGATTTAGCCGGAAGTGATGTCAACTTTCTTATTTTAATAACAACTCTACCTGTTTTTGTAATGTATCTTATTCGTTATAAAATTTACAATATAATGATATGTCACACAATGACATTTCATTTCAAAATGGCCGAAAAATTAAATTTTTTCAAAAATATTAAAATGTCAATTAAAAGATATTGAAAATTAATTTTTTTCCAAAGTTGGCCGTGAAATCAAAAGAGTAATGAATTTGACATGTTTAATTTTTAATTTGCATCAAAATTTCGTTTTGGCGGCAAGATATTAGAAAAATAAAATAAATATTGGGAGAAATTTTTATTTAATTTTTATATTTTGTGAATAATTCGGTTCGTTAATGGCATTAAATCAAAGAGAGGAAACAAGCAATTGCAAAATTTAAAAAAAAGTCAGGTAGGTGTATTTAAAAAAAAATAGTTTTGAGTATTTAAAAATTGCAGAAAAATATTTATCTTATTTTCCTAATATCTTTCTGCCAAAAGGAAATTTTTGTACAAATTAAAAATTAAACATGTCAAATTCATTACTCTTTTGATTTCACGGCCAACTTTGGAAAAAAATTATTTTTCAATATCTTTTAATTGACATTTTAATATTTTTGAAAAAAATTAATTTTTGAAATGAAATGTCATTGTGTGACTATCATTGTATTGTAAATTTTATAACGAATAAGATACATTACAAAAACAGGTAGAGTTGTATTTAAAATAAGAAAGTTAATATCACTCCCGGCTAAATCGGAAGTAAGAAATAAAGCCACCAAGTGTCAAAAGTTGCGCATTTAGATGTTATGCCTCACCTGTAAATTTCAAATTTATAATCGGTTTAATAACAAAGAAGTTATAGAGTGTAACCTCATCTCGTGGTCACTCGGTATAAGAAATTAGGGATACAGAAAAGGTCGAATTAGATAACAGATGAGAAGAGACCTGACCAAAAGAGGATAATGATAAAAATTTTGAAGAAAAGAAAAATGAAGAAGCACATTAAACGAAAAAATTACGATAAAAGTCAAAAAACGCTGAAAAGCATAGTTTAAATGATAAAGGATGATAAATATAGAAATAAAATAACAACAGCAGTAGGAGGGATAAAGATTAAACAAGCTCGAGACATACTTTTTCATGTTTATTTAAAGATAAATATAAAAGCAAAGATAAGAAAGACTTGAAAAAGAAACTGTAGTATTGGTAAAGATAATAAAAAAGTTGAAAATGACAAAGAAAAATCCGAAAAAGAGAAATCAGTCAGATAAAAACAGAGGAAGAAGGGAAAAGGAGAAAAATAAAAGTTCTAGCAGTAGTAAATATAACAATAGAGATAAGAATAAAAACCATTATTGTTCAAAGAGAAAGACTTTTCAAGAAAAGATAAAGAAAAATCTCGTTCATCCAGCTTAAGTACTTCTAAAGAGAACAAGTCGGAAAGCTATAGTGCATGGAAATCTATCTTTAACAGATAAGCACCAAAAAGATGATAAACACTCGCACATTCATTTACTGAGAGGAGTCCTTCGCATACGCAGAAAAATAGTCAAGTGTCATCAAACTCAAATAGTGAACATGGTTCTTTCCGATGATTCATGTAATTCAGACCAAATTGAATATACAAGAGTAATATCTCCAATAAAACTATCAAATTTTATGGCAGCATCATGTGCAGATGTACAGAAGTTTAAATACATCCAACCCATATTACTTACCCTGAAGAAAATTTTGCTAAAGAGGTTGATAAAGGGGCTGGTTCTAATTGTGAACTAAATACTCCGGAAACGAAAGAAATATAAGTTCCCCTAAAGAAAAATGTAGCTCCACTTTCACAGAGTACAGAATTAAGCAAAGAATATTGACAAACTCTTGACGCGCAGTCCTTGCAAATTAGATTTTGGAAAAGAAGAGGACGACATCTTTTCTCAGAAGGGTAGAAATATATTGATGAAGTGTTCTAAAAGAAGAAATTAAAACGATTTAAAAAAATAATGTTGAGAGAAAAAACTAAGAGAATTATTGTTTTCACGAAAAACTGAAATTTTTTTTAAACCTTGAATGGGCGGTTTGGCGGGTTAAAGTTGGCAAAAATGTCTGCCAGCCAAAGTGTCTTGTGAATCATAAGCTGGCTGGGCAGACGTTTTTTTCAATTCAAATTATTTTTTGTGAACATTTTTAGTTTTAACTGTTTCTTTGACGTAAAATTTAGAAAAAAATACTTACTGTTCTTATTTTTATAATGGTGTGTCGGTCAATGACAACAAAAATAAAAATTATTCCAAAAACAACATATCCAATATTGGAGTAAATGTGATTGAAGTCACTTAATCCTAAGGCTGGATGGGCACATAGGAAATTATAATAACACATATCTTCGTTGCCTGTTTGATTCACAATCTAAAATATATCAAAATAATATAATATATACAGGGTGAGCCACGGTGGGTGGAGTATTAGAAGTATATGGAGAACGGATCAACCGATTGCTTTGAAATTTTGGTTACCAAGATAATCGAGTATGAACTCTCCAACTAAAATATTTTCGTAAGTGCAGTGTTGCCACTTATGCGTAAAATTGGCAACAACTTCGTTATTTTAAATGGAATGCCCAGTATATTTTTACATTTTTTTGATCGTCGTCTATTTCTGAGTAACTGTTGTTAATATTTCCCTATTATCTCAAGGGGTTTTCGAGATAATAATTTTTTTCTGAATTTATTGTCAAAAATTTGACTTTTAGTAAATCGTGTTTTCTCCTACCTACGCAGCAATTAAAAGATAATTTTTTAGTTGCAGCTAGGCAAGGCCTGGGGGCATCTCCTCCATTAATCAAATGTTTTAAATTTTATACAGGGGGAGTCAGAGAACGCTTTCTATAAGTGACTTAGAAAAATGCACGAAACTCAATTTTTTTAAATGAAACGCCCTGTATATTATTACTGATTGGGGAAGGTGATACATTTACCTATTTAAAAAGGTACTACACTCTATACCTAGTTTTCACCGTTTTCGATTTATGGGCACTTTTCTGTAACCTTACTAAGAATATTAGTCTTTTGGTAGGTATCATGACGGGTGGGCCATGAAATTTTTATTTTGTCATTTTGTAATGACAACAGACATGCTACTTTTCTAAATAAATTTGACGTTAGTGATATTTGCAGTTAATTTGAATAACTGTAGTACAAATATGGCAGAAAATAATTATACAAACACGGTTTTAATGGATTTGTTTATTTTTATAAAATTCCTTCGAATTCGTAGAACTTTTCTGTTGTTCATCTGCGACAAATTGGGATATTTTTCATTAAATTTTCTACAAGTTCTGCTGATAATGTTGTACTGTCCATGGATAATAAACAAATCCATTAAAACTGTGTTTGTACAGGGTTCCCCATATTAAACTACCCATTTTATTATTCGAATAAAATCCTTTCAAGCCGAGTAAAGAAATCTTTTATTACACTAATGTACAGCTAATTGTATGGGATTTATTACTCGGGTGCCGTTATGTCGGGAGACCTAGGGGGGCAAGGCAAATTTTCAAATCGAGAAATTATACGGTCGTTAAAAAATTCTCGAAGAATCCCCTAGGTGTCCCGACATAACGGCACCCGATTTTTTTCTGTGGGGGTATTTGAAGGGAGAGGTCTTTGCAAGTCGCCCCGCAACAATTGAGGACTTGAAAGACCGCATTCGAGAATAAATTACAGGGATAGTTGGAGATTTTCTTCGCCGGGTGATGAACAATTTTGCATTCAGAATTGAAAGTTCAAGTTGATGGAGGGCATTTAGAAGACATGATTTTTAAAAGTTGAACAAATCTTGAGTACGAAGTAAATCCCATACAATTAGCTGTACATTAGTGTAATAAAAGATTTTTTTACTCGACTTAAAAGGATTTTATTCGAATAATAAAATGTGTAGTTTAATATGGGGAACCCTGTATAATTATTTTCTGCCATATTTGTGCTACAGCTATTCAAATTAACTGCAAATATCACTAACGTCAAATTTATTTAGAAAAGTAGCATGTCTGTTGTCATTACAAAATGACAAAATAAAAATTTCATGGCCCACCCGTCATGATACCTACCAAAAGACTAATATTCTTAGTAAGGTTACAGAAAAGTGCCCATAAATCGAAAACGGTGAAAACTAGGTATAGAGTGTAGTACCTTTTTAAATAGGTAAATGTATCACCTTCCCCAATCAGTAATAATATACAGGGCGTTTCATTTAAAAAAATTGAGTTTCGTGCATTTTTCTAAGTCACTTATAGAAAGCGTTCTCTGACTCCCCCTGTATAAAATTTAAAACATTTGATTAATGGAGGAGATGCCCCCAGGCCTTGCCTAGCTGCAACTAAAAAATTATCTTTTAATTGCTGCGTAGGTAGGAGAAAACACGATTTACTAAAAGTCAAATTTTTGACAATAAATTCAGAAAAAAAATATTATCTCGAAAACCGCTTGAGATAATAGGGAAATATTAACAACAGTTACTCAGAAGGAGACGACGATCCAAAAAATGCAAAAATATACAGGGCATTCCATTTAAAATAACGAAGTTGTTGCCAGTTTTACGCATAAGTGGCAACACTGTACTTTCGAAAATATTTTAGTTGGAGAGATCATACTCGATTATCTTGGTAACCAAAATTTCAAAGCAATCGGTTGATCCGTTCTCCATATACTTCTAATACTCCACCCACCGTGGCTCACCCTGTATATAGATATATATAATAATATACAGTTTGAATTTCAAAAAGAATTAAAATTCAATATAATAATGATTTTTAATGCACAACAATTAAAGAAAAATATTTTACAATTTCATACATTTAATTTACTCTCTCAGAAAACAGACAGATTCTGGATTTTCTATGGGTATATTTTACATATAATATAAGTTGGTATTATTTAGCATACGGAGTCGCTTACATTAGGTACATAATATTTTCTCTACCAAGTACTCAAGGCAACTATATTTATATATTTTTTATATCTTTGCCTTTTCCATTATATATTTTAAATTATAGTAATCATGTATTTATTAATGAAGAGGTAGAAGTCTGCTGATATGTTATACATTTACTGATGGAATAAACAATAATTATTGTACTTAATAAATAGATATCAAACACAGACATTTTATTGAAAATCAATTTTTATGTATTTACGTTTGAATTGGATAAATTTACTTTTTTAAATTTTTTGGAAATCATTATTCTGTTGAAAGCTAAGCTATAAATGTTATTATTACTTACTCTCTGATATGTAACAACCAATTGAACTACTGGTATACTATAGAACAACGCAATGCTTAAAGTATGTGATAAATAATTGTACGATCTTTGTTTAATCCTCTTTGGATGTCTCGAGAAACAAGAAACAGTTAAATTTTCAGTTTTTAATAACACACTGACTTGATCTTCGGTTAAAGCTTCAAAATAATCAGTAATTATTATATCTAAAAAAAAATTAAAAATTAAGTTTAGAAACATACTTACGTTATACAAGGTGTTCTTGGAAGTGCTTTTAACATTTATCGAATATGAAACTGTTTGATTAAGAATCATTGTAACAAAAGTTCCATATTGTCAAAGATATTTCATTCATTATTAACTAAACAATAACAACTAGATTCACCGTAATAGAAATAATAGTTTTGCGCAATATTCAATTCACAACTGATTACTGAATTACTGAAGTAAATCGGACTCAAAATTATTTTAATAAAGCTAAAGCACTTACCATCATATTTGGTTTTTGATATTGTGCCATATCTGTTAAGAATCAAAGCGAGTACAGTCAGTATCACACCTATGATTATCAATGTTATCAGTGTTCCAAGGGAAGCAATTATATAATCCCTTCCATCAATACTATTTCTTATCGTAAAATTAACTGTAGACGTAATACTTATTGGAGAAATCTGAACAGTTCTTAATGATCTTGGTATATAAGAGTTTTCTTGACTGCAATCAAAGTTGTCTGGTTTCGCAACAAACACTAGAAAAAATCCCTGTCTGAAGTTTCGCCTCTGAAATGAAACAGAAATATGAAGAAAATAATCGCGAATGAATTCTATGTTGAGATTTTACGAAAGTACAAGGTTTAGATATCACTGAATTTAAGAAAAATGGTGGCATGGCCTTTAGAAAAAATAAATGAAAAATATTTCATATGAAAGTTCTATTGGCAATTGCTATTATTGGTTATGAATGTTAATTTTTTTGTAATTCCTTTTTGGAATAAATCATTTTACTATGTTTATATTTTAGACAAATTGACAAAAGTAAGCAGGTAAGTTCTAGTAAAAGAATAGATTTATTAATATGAACTATATGGCTTTATATTATACAATTTGCGATATCAAATCAGTGACGTCACTTCAAGAAAATAATGAACATTTAAAAAAATTAAATAGGCTTCTAAAGTAAAGAGTAAAATTAAATAAATATTTCATTCTTGCTTTTACATTTTCAGTGAAGGCAATGTTTGAGAGATAGAATTTTGAATTTTTACTTACTTTGATGGTAAGAGCTCCTTTAAGATTAATAGTTTGGTAAATGCCTTCGTATTTTATATCTTTGTTCATATCGAGTACTGGGCACTGAAAAAAAAAAATATTATTTAAAAAAATATATATGAATTGCTGCCTTGTTTTGAATACCAAATACAAATTTTGCTGTGTTTGTTTCACAAAACAATGTAGGGAAAGAATTTGAAAAAAATTGTTTTTTTGATTTCTTACAATAATTATGTTCAATTTAAATTTAAAATAAAAAAGTTCGTAAAATATATTTAAGCAATCGTGGCTGTCACCGTATTCTAATTTAATTTTAATACATTTTTCAAATAATGAAACCAAGGATTATCGCTGTTAAAACCTAATATAACCAACTAACCAAATTATTTTGGTGTTTTCAACTAATGTAAAATGAAAAAAAATCGGGGGTAACGTACCCGCTTCAATCTAAAAATAATCATAATAATCGGGTAATTTGGACAAAACGATTTTTTTTGTAAATTACTTTGAAAAAATGTATTTTGCGGAAATGTTTGAATGAATCATTAAAAATAATAATAAAAATTGTTAATTTTCTTTATTTTCCTAATAATCAAAAAAAGTCGTCGTTCCAACATTTTTTCTCCAATTCAAAACCAGTTGATTTCATGCCGAAATAATACGGTACAAAACATTATAATATATTGAATGTTTGTACATTTTCCTATATTATAGCAATAAGGATTTAAATTATTTATACGAGTTGGGCAGCGAGCGGAGGACTGACTTCACTCACTTCATAGCGATATTAGGAGTAAAGCAACATTTACCGCGTGTAGTACATGGATGGGGACTATTCATGGAAAGACGCGGTCTCGCTTCCCTACTTCTAGCGGCTTGTATATCAGCTATATCGCAGAAGCAATACAACTGTAGGCGAGAGGTGTATTGAGGATATACCATCCTTTGGAGGGGATGTAAAGCAGTCGGTCCCTTGTCTATTAAATGTTAGGCAAGTAAAAAATCCCTACTCTTAGTAAGATAAGAGGTTCGGCAAAATTTCCAGGTTGGGGGTTGCTCGTCTCCTGGCGTCGGTGATTGGCCTCCGTAGCGGAAATAGGCCGACGTTAAATAAGTGATTAAAAAAAATATATATATTTATACGAGTTACATGAACTACATGTTCAATAAAATAATATAAAATGAAGCCATCGAACAATAGGCCAGTAAAATTAAGTGAAATACACCGTGAATTCGGAACAAATTTGTAACAAGCTGTTTGTTGCGTTAAAATGTCGGGGAGAGGGTATTAAATATGTCAACAAAAATCCCAAAAAATCCGAGTATCGGAACACACTAAAAAATCGTCCGCCATCTTGAAATTCGCGATATTTTTCGTTTAAAGACAAATAATTTTATTATCTTAGCCGTTATCAAAAATTATGTAAGTAGGAAAATTCGAGAAAACTTCAAAATCTATAAAATGAAGTTTAGAAATTTGTGATAGCTTAAAAATGAAAAAAGTTAGAGCTTAAAAATTATAAGATATCAGTTGGAATTTTCTAATTTTTTTCTATAAGAGTTGATTATTCTGTTCTGCTGCCGGGTGAGTCAGGTTGTATGGTGAAAAATTAATACGTGAATAGAGTATAAAAAAATAGTATTGACGTGTGTCCGGATTTTGCTATATAACCTTCAATTTTTTTTATACAAGGTGTTAAAGTTGAAAATTTTTCGTTGAATTTTTTTAATATCCCTTGATTAAAAACAGTCGTATCAATGAAATTTGGTTGGTTTATATTTTTCATAGGGCGCTATCAACTGGCGATATTAATTTTTCAAAACTAATCCAGTGGCGTGCGTTTACACTTTTTTCTTCTGATAAGAATGCCGATAACTGTGAGCCACTGGATTTTTTCATAAGTTGAAAACCTAATGCAATAATAATAATATACTCTAAGGAAACAAAATCTTCATTAACGAAAATTTAAAAACAACTGTGACTTAATTACAATTTTTTTTTAAATAAATTTTCAAAATGAAGACCATTAACCTCAATGCACTTTCGGGCCCGCAAGGAAATTTAATTCTATATATTCCTTAGTTTATGCACATTTACCCTTAGTTGACGTGAAAAATGTACTATTCTGTCAATTAGTACTTGTTGGTTGTTTATTGATTAGTTTTTAGAGTGCATTGAGGTTAATGTACTTCATTTTGAAAATTTATTGTAAGCAATAGTAATTAAGTCGCTGTTGTTTTTAAATTTTTGTTATTAAAGATTTTTTTTCCTTAGAGTATTTTATTATTATTACATTAGGTTTTCAACTAAGAAATTGTATGAAAAAATGTAGCGGCGCACAGTTATCGGCATTCTTATAAGAAAAAAGTGTGTTAACGCACGCCACTGGATTAATTTTGAAAAACTGTTATATCCAGTTGATAGCGCCCTATATAAACCAACTTAATTTCATTGATACGACTGTATTTAACTAAAATATATTAAAAAAATTCAACGAAACATTTACAAGTTTAACACATTTTATAAAAAAATTAAGGGTTATATAGCAAAACGTCAATACTGTTTTTTCATGCTCTATTCACATATTAATTTTTTACCATACAACCTGACTCACCCTGTATATACCTATATATAATAAAAGTCCACATATAATAATAGGCCACATAAAATAAAAACACATTTTTATTTAAACCACAAAGGTTAATAAAAGCAAAAACAGATACAAAATATTAAAGAAATTAATACATTAGATGTCAATCTCTGCTTCGTCTTTTAACAAAGACACAGGTATTGCATTCGTGCAATATTGCCCAACGCAATGAATGCAGCTTGTTGTGCATCTTAAATTTTATTGTATTTATTGCAGCTGCATAATTTTGAACAGTTTGTTTTGCTGTTGCAAAACAAAATATTTAATATAAATTCAGGGGCACACTTTTGTGACTTTTTTTTCTGGTTCTAGACAAATTTTATTTTTAATCCAACCCCATTTTTCAGGATTGACGTTATTTCCTAGCCATTCTTGAACTTGAAAATACACTCGTTTTATATGAAGTTTGGCTGCGTCAGAAGTCGGAGGTAAAACTTCCAATTCAAAATTATTAAATAGATTTTGGCGGGCAACAAGTTGGGTAATGGGTATATATTTAATATGTCTAAATGAGTTCAAATCTTTACTTTTACGACCTCCATACTAATATAAAATAAATTTCTCACCCAACCCTACAAGATGTGATATATTAGTATAGGGATTTTTAAAATCTTCCAAATTTGAAATTCCCTTATCATTTTTTAATATAGTTAGTGCTGTTTTTTTTCCTTCTTATAAAACGCTGACGTTGTGTCGCAGCCTGAAATTGCAAGTAAAAATAAAATATTTTTGACCACTGTTTCACCTAATATGGACTGAAGTATAAATTAAAATAATAAATATTAGTATGCTAATTATAATAAAGAAACATTGTTTTCTAGTGCTAGAGTTTAAATTATCTAATTTAATGCATAGTACCCAAACTTTAGTCGCCATTATCTTAGTTATTTATTAACCGATTTAAAAATAGACTGTTCTGTAGCTTGTTTAATGTTCTAAAATTTTTGTATGAATCATTTTTTTGATAAAATCAATGTGAGATTAATTATTCAAGTTAAAAGCTAAAAAGTGCCTAATTTCAAGATGGCGGCCTAATTTTTGAAGGGTTCCGCCACCTGGATTTTTTGGGATTTTTTTCCTGTTAAATAGGACATCTTCCCCTACATATTCCCCCTAAAATTAGCTTGTTACAAATTTGTTCCGAATTGTATGCTAATTTTACTGGAGTACAATATGTACTTCAACCGTCACTTTATACGTTTTTTGCGTTAACTTTTAATTACTACATTACAGTTTACAGCGAAAATTTGAGCCACTTATCAAAGAAAGAAAAGTGTTTTTAAGTATTTATAGACGTTATTTATAAGAGACGTCTTTAAGCTGTGATATTGTTTATTTTTAACAGCACGTAAAACAAAACTCTGTGTTGCTTGTTCCATGCAAAGCAGATGTATGTTTGCATTTATTAACGCTATTAATCTTGAATATGTTTATGAGCAAAAAAAAAGTCGAAATGTAACTTGCTAATGGCCAATAAAAATCCTTGTAAAATAAAAATATGTAAATATTTAAATCCTTAATATTGTTTGGTGTACCTTGTGAGCGTTAAATGGGTGCGAATATTTGTTAATTGACATAGCTGGAGGTTTCGTCAGTGTTAAAATACTAAATTAATACAATGAATTTTTATGACATAGGTATGCCAAAATGTTACTGACGATTAATTGTGGGTAAAAAACCGACTACGGCATTCTAACAGCTGATTATGGTGCCATCGGTAGTTTAATAATGAAGACTATGGAAGATTTCTTATATTTGTAGGCCTTGAAATTATATTCTGGAAGATAACAACCATGAGGTATATTGACAAAACGGAACTGGGCCTCTTAGAATTTTCTTCATTTGATTTTTAACATTGACGTTCTAATTGCTGCAATTGAAATTCGAAGAGATAGGCAGTTGCTATCCGCGTTCTCTCAGAACTATGATAAAGTCCAATCGCTACAGTCTCGGGGTCTGTATGAATATATGTGGTGGATTTTTTGGTGAAATGCTGAAGGAATCGACAGGATCGACAACAAAATTACTGATATTAAATTCATAATTGATTTTCTGTTATGCATAAAGAGTAATTACTGTGGCGAACTGCATTAAATGAGAACGGAATATATCTTTAGAATATATTTTAATATATTAAGCTAATTTCTCTCAGCAATCTCCCGCTGTCCAAACTTATTTTCTAATATTAAAAGGGTGAAATAAGATACAGACCTTGCTGTCTTGCACAGAGACGGTAAGGCATACGTCATCTTCAGAATCCACTTCAATAACAACTGTATCTGACGAATTATGTTGAAAACTGTAAAAAACGTATCTTGGTTCGCTCGGTGAAATCGACAAGGAATATGACTTATCATGTTCTACATAAAAATCTCTTTCCTCTTCTAGTTCTACGTTAATAGTTATAGACCTTGGAGAAGACGTGGATAAAGCTAATATAAAGCTCTGAGTTACCATTAGTCCGCCTATTGAGAAATCTAAAACAAAACACATGTCCACTAAATTATTATATAAAAAATAACAAACATATTATGAAATGGTTTATAAGTGTAGTTTACTATTGAATATACATAATAGGGAAAGCACCGTGTAAGAAAATGAATTGAGTTTCAAATCGAAAGGGCATTAATTAAATAAAAATAGATAGGTATATTCACGTTATTTCACTATTTTGAGCACACTGTTTTCATATTTTAAGTCTCAAATTGAACATAATAATAAATACATTATTAATTGAATTTAATTAGCACGCAAACATAGAATAAGTAAGAGCTAAGTAATAGTAGTAAATCTCCGTAGAAGTAAATTGCTATAAAATAATCTTTAACATTCTTAAGTACACTTCTAAGTCATATTACTTATTAAGTGTTATTCGGATTTTTTATAATTAAAATGTATCTACGGTTGGAAAAATACTTTATACAAAGTTTAGTAATTTTCAACATTTTATTTAATTCGTCTCATTTGCCCAGGAGTTAATATTTATTTACCTGAATAAAACTAAAAATAATATACACCGGCGCATCCACCATATTGCACAAAACCATTGAGATTCTGTGTTGAAAGAACTAAAAATCGTTTTTATCTTAATCGCACCACCTCAAAAAATTTTGCATTTTTTAAAATGTTTTTATACCTAAAATTGCATAAACGTTGTACAGTTTAGTGCAATTAACTACTGCCAATTATTTTCCTACAATAAAAGATTAGTAAAATAACATAAATGAATTTAATGTTTCCTTTTATATGTAGATTAAAAATGTTATTTATACATGTTTGGTACATTTATTTATATTTTTACAACTGAGTGAAAACAGGAGAACATAAATTTGTCATAAAGATTGTGCTTTATATTTTTTGACTATCTAAATAGGTGGATTTAAAAAGCTTCTTTTCTTTGTATTTTTCCACTTATACTTAATTTACATATTTCAAAATAATTTCCCTGTCAAAAATTAAACATCACTTTCGTGAACACGACGTGCTTTCGTGCTTATAGATAGGTACATAATTATACTTTACCTGGATTGGTAATAGAATCCATTTGATCGTGGCACATCGTTTTCGATGTATTAGGAAATATTAATACACTATTTTTTCTTGTGGTTTCGACTAATAAAGGTACCTGCCATGATGTGACTTGCCTCTCTTGTTGAACAACCACCAAAACAGGTTGGTTGGGTCCTGAATTCGTTGACCATGCTTTCACTCTGAAGGGATATATGGTCTAAAATATAATAAGATTAAATTTAAAAAACGGTGAAGATGTAAGTTATTGAATGATTTTTAATTTTTAGAGTTTTATTGATTACCAGATTATTCTACTTTACAATACTTTACAATGATATACCTTACTACAACTTGTCTTGAAAAATAGGAAATATTTTATAACATGAATTATCCTCTTCCTATTACTATAAAATTAAAATAACCTGAGAAATGAGTAAGTTTAAGAAGGCTGGAATCTAATTTGTTGAAATATTTTGGCGTAGATGTATGATACACCTTTAGAGGTATTAAATGAAATAATGAAATAGAGGATTATCCCCTCATGACTAAAAAATAATTTTACCATTTTGAGGTGGGTCGAAACCGATTAGATAACTCCTACATGACGTAAAATATAAAAGCGTAATTTAAATGTATGCTTACATTGCACTATCGTTGTTAAAACCGATTAGATAACTCCTACATGACGTAAAATATAAAAGCGTAATTTAAATGTATGCTTACATTGCAGTATCGTTGTTATTGATAATATCATCCGGTGGAACAGGTACCTATATTAAATTAACTTTCAACAAGAAATGAAATTTGATATTCAATTCAGCATTCATACAAGTTTTACTGATGAAGATGTAGAATAACCGTCAATGTTTTCAAAATGAGTTCCAGCGTAATGAATATTATGAGGAGAATCGAAGAAGTGATTATTTTTAATAAACTTTGTAACTAGTTAAAAACCTTCATGCACTCTGTTATTCTATTTTTAAACGGGGATTAAACAAAAAAGACTCTTTACTGAATCTAAGTTTTATTTATTAAAAGTTTTTTCATACTGATTTTTGTATCTTACCTCGATATTTGGATAAATAAGAACAACTTGGTAGGTAGCATTTATGTCATGACTAGAAATTTCACTATAATCCGCTATCTTCTGATCTATTGTAATATTTATGTTTGCGCCTTCAACATATATGAAAGTTAATGAAAGTAACCACCAATGCTTCATAGTCATATTTATGTACCTGAAAATAACGTAAAATCAAATAAATAGCTAGCATAATATTATGTACATGATTTTACTATGTACTTATTCAAATAAATAATGTGTTGTAATTAATATTTAACACAATATTTCAGAACAATTTGACTTTGAGTGTAACAATTGCGAGAAACGGTAGTATTTACGAAACAACTATTAGATTTTGAATAAGGAGCTTAAATTGTTTACTCAAAAAGATTTTTTTTTCGATGGAAAGTGTTATTTTGATCATATAACTAATTTTGATTTCCTTGATCTTTAAAGCAGCAAACAGCAAGCTCCTTATTGGATACAATTTCGATAATCGATTATGTCCCACACCTTTTTGTAAGTTAATTTACTGATTAATTTAAATAAACTGGACTGAAATATAGAACACAATATTTTAAGAACCAATTGAATCCATAGATAATGATTTAATAGAAAATAATCTTTATGTTTGTTATTATACAGTGTGTCCCGAAACTTCCGCGTTCCCCTCTAGGTGCTAATTCTCCATGCAAAAATAGTAAGAAAAGTTCCTATAAATATGTGACATGTGTCCGGAAATGCTTCCTAAGGGAGCTACGAAAGCACCGAAAGTGATCACCTCGATAACTTTTTAATTTGTAATTTTAGAAAAAAAAGTTTCAAGTAAAAGTTGTAGGGCATGTTAAGGGCTTAAAAATCCTATTTTTAGAAAAACAATTGAACATCGTATTTACGATCTACCGATACAAGTTATGTTTTTTTAAGTGGAACACCCTGTATTTTTGGATTCTATACGTTTTTCTGATTTCAACCATATGAATATGTCATATGTTTGCTCCGGTAGTTTATTTTAAATAATATTTTGCTATCCCTTCGGCATCTTGTAACAAACTGCAACTACGCTGGAAGCTAGTTTTGCTTTCCCAAATAATTAATATTTTAATAACTACCGGAGCAAACATATGACATATTTATATGGTTAAAATCAGAAAAACGTATAGAATCCAAAAATATAAAAAAATACAGGGTGTTCCACTTAAAAAAACATAACTTGTATCGGTAGATCGTAAATACGATGTTCAATTGTTTTTCTAAAAATAGGATTTTTAAGCCCTTAACATGCCCTACAACTTTTACTTGAAACTTTTTTTTCTAAAATTACAAATTAAAAAGTTATCGAGGTGATCACTTTCGGTGGAAAACCCTGTAGGTACATAGTTTTTCGTTTTTTTGGATATTCATTTTGTACTTTTATTTTTATTTATGAGACATTTGTTAGTTTGTATTAAATTGTAATAAATAATTACTGAATTATAATTATTATAAAGTGAATTTTTACTATCATGGCATAGCTGATTTTTACGATTTAACGATATGAATTGTGGTTTTCGTAAAATATTAAATATGTATTGGCACTATCAGTTAAAATTTTTGTGACATGTTTTATATCGTTGGAAAGAGAAAAAATAAACGGAATTAATGGTGTCATGGCCTACTTTGAGATTTGTTCTTTTAATTTTTGCACAAGAGCGTATGTCAAAGCCAACTGCGTTTTTCGATTTTTTTTATACATATTATTATTCTTATTGTCTTTGCCGTCAACTATCATCCCTTTAACTTTTTTCGTATCTCCTCAAATAAGGAAGCTATAACCGTTTGTAGTTTTCCTACTTTTCAGGTTTTTGTAATATATCTCACAAAGTAGGCTATGGATTTCTAATTTCTATTTACTGAAATATAGCTCACAAAAAATGGAATTACTATTTCTAAAACTTTATTCCTCAACAATAGATGTTAAGCGAGATATTTGGTGTGGCCCTCGTAAAATAGACAGCCTGTATATTTACCGTACGATTTTCACTAGTACCAATACCGAGGCCAATACAAATGTATGAACATTTGTATAAATATAGCAAAATATGTATTTTATTATGTTACTATACTAATACCATTGTTTATAAACTATTTATAAACAATGCTAATATTAATCATAAAATTGCTTTAGCTAGCTATGTATGACAAAAAACATGAACTTTCACATAAAAAATGTTTATGAGCCAAATTGAAAAAAACTTGAAGATTATTTTCATTTAACTTATAATTTTTTATTATTCGTAATCGTATCGTAATGCCACTTTTTTAGGAAACATCATACTTCTACTATTTAATAAAAAAAGTGTAACCATCTCCCTATACATATGTATATTAGCAATTCTTCAAGTCAGGATATGTAAATATGCAGTGTCCAAATATCCTAAGTCATGGAAAATATTCAATAACGGGGTGGCAGAGGACATAAGGCATATATAGTTTAAAAATATTATGAAATATACAGGGTGATCCATTTAGGTGCGACATCGTAATCGTAATGAATGTTTATAAATAAACAAATTGCATTTTGGACTTGAAATTTGCACTAAATTTTCTGCAACGTCTATACCTACTTTTCAGTTATTTATATTAAATCAATACTTAGCTATTAGTTTTCAAATTATAGTAAATAAAAAACGATTGTTAAAACGTAATGTGCAAAATTTTTCTTGAGTGAAGGCATGCCATTCATTATTTTATATACAGAGTGAGGCAATAACGCGTTGGACTTCGATAGATCGAGTTCTATGACAGCTAGACATTAAAAATGTAGTTTCAGCAAGATGGTGCTCCACCACATTATTTAAATGCAGTAAGGGATCTCTTAATATCTACCCACTAAATAGGTAACTCCTTTTATATCTACCACACCGACAATTTTAGGAACAGTAGAAACCTCATTTAAAAAATGCATAGAGATGTGTGTCAATCAAAATGGGCAGCATGAGGAGCACTTATTATAGTTTTCTCTGTTAAATCATTAGAAAAAATTGAAAAAATTCAATTCAGAAAGTTCTAAATAAAAAAAACATTTTCGGCCACCCTGTATATATTTAGGATGTGAAAATGATTTAAAAACATTAATTGGATGTCTTGTAACTAGTATTCACATATTCTTTTCTTATAATCTCTTAATTGGTACTGCTTTTTCAATATGCATCTGCAGACCGCATTATTTAAACAAAAATATTCATTATTACCAAGTGGTTGGAAAAAGTTGACAATAGGTACAGGAGTGAAAGGAGTCTAGAATGATGCTCCAAAAAATGTACTGATATACATAGCATTCCAGTTAAAAAAAGGCACTTGATCCTGTAATATTTTATTGGCTTGCCCTGTATGTTCGAAAATAATTTTCAGTTATAGACTTTTTTATCTAGTTTACTTGTATTTTTTTTATTTCTAGCTATCACAGAGCTCGAGCTATCGAAGTTCGACGCACTATTACGCCACACCTAATAGTAATAGAAAATTTAAAATAAAGGCAGAAATTCTTGATAAGTATTGCTTTTTTTCATCAAACTTTAAGCTTGCAGTCTTCGATTTTGTTTTAATGCTGCCATTTTGTTATACGTCAACGGATTACCGCGAAATTTGGACAAGTTACTATGGACGACTAGACCTTTAATTTAAGGTGTCACACACCTTTGGTCCGACAATAGAGAAATATCCAATATGACTGCCAGACGACATTTTGGAATATCGATTTTTTTACTTACAGTCAAACAATCGCAAATCTATTTGGGAGTAAGACACCAAAAAATATTTGAAACCATTAAAAAATTAGGAGGAAAACTGACTTTTGGACCTTACTGTATAAAAGTTAGTATATGGAATTATTGTTAATGCCCACTGGAAACTATATCACCCATTTTTTTTTTTAATACAGATAAGTGGGAATATGTAACACGAAGGGGTAGCAACTAGTCAAATAAAATTATATTGACTTTGGGAAACTGGAAGAAAAATAATATATTTACTCACCAATAAATATACTAGTAGATACTATATTTTTTGTCACACAGCCCATATAGCTATAATTTTTGCACAGAATCGCTAAAGTAACGCTTTTTCTGGTAACAAGAACAGGTGTAAATAACAGTTGTAGAATAGGCAGAATAATAATATAGGTAACGAATACATTTTCAGTACCTACTTTGTAAATATAGATAACGAGATAAAATGTACATCACTATCTACGTCTATATTATGCAGCCAGCATGGCTATTTCTTATATAATTTTAAACAACACGTTAATTATAGATTATGGTCATATTTATGGGCTAAAAATAAGTAAAATAACACTGTATATAGATATTATATTATATATATCATGATATAATTAGACACTATTAAATTACATATGGATAAACCTTAAATAAGCCTTGGGAACATTTTAATAAAAAAATATTATTCATAAAAAATGATAATCCATTATCATTATCATAGCTAGCGTCAACATTTTATTTGCTGATGTGTTAATTGATATAATATTATCAATTTCCATTCCCAGGAAATCCATAATCATTTTTCAATTATAGAAATTTGTGTACGTACCTATATCATCTGGGATTACTTATATTTTTACCTAGACCATGTTATTGTATACTTGGCTACAAATAAAAATTGATTTCTTGCAAAAACCTACATAAATTTTCTTTTGTTTTTTTTACTCTCTTAATAGGAAATAAACTCCATAACCGTAACACACTTTCTAGTTCGAATTTCTATAACCAAACAGTATCTAACATCGATGAAACCATATAACTAGCCCTAAGGTTTAAATGATTTCAACAAATCGGTTAAAACTATCTTCTTTGACTTTGAAGTATTGAAGTATGTGAAAAGATCTGGAGACTAATTTAAATTCAGTACTTATGCTTATAGGTACCGTTATTGACGTTAGGTATTCTGGGTTCTGGCGTTATTTTCGTATTCTATTCTCAATTTCTATAACACTCATCTTTTACTCCTCGATACATATAAAATTATATAAAGGAAGGTCTTGATCGTTTTTATTATAATTATGTTTTACAAAATGTTAAAAATATTGTGTTGAAATTTGGTAGATATAGTTAGTTTGTAAGTTATTCTAGGTTAAGTTGAATATTTTCCAATAATAAAGGAGTGACGAAGCAGATAAAAAATTTAAAAGAAAACATATAAAGCAGATGCCGTTAGCACCAACCCCTTTAAAAATGTGTATTATCGTCATTCCTTTGATCAAACAGTGGTCATCAGTAACTCAAATATTACATGCCCAAAAATATTTCAAATTCTTCTGCCGCAATACATTGAAATGACAATTCATTATTATTAGATTTTAGTTGTAAAACGAATGATTGTACCTTTCGCCAATAAATAAATAAATACCAATAAATCTTTAGCGTTTTTAGAAGTAATCAAATCTGCTGCATCATGAATAAACAATGTTGTTTATCGCAAAAATAAACATTTATACAATATAAAATATGCACTTACCCTAAGTATAACGTATAATCGTTCTTCAAATTTAAATACTTACTCTTGTTAACGTTGGACAAACTCATAACTATTCTCACCAAATTTTTTGCTGTCACTGATATTACATAGTATCAGAGCAGAGACAATCTTATCTAATCACTTATTCATCATTTTTGTTTACATCACTGAACGAATAACTGCTAATACTTATAGATACTTTTCTTCATAAAAATAAAATAGGAATATTTATTTCTGATACCTACAGATCCATTGATAGGTAAATATGAAATTCCAGCTAATACTCCAGCATTACAGTAATTACAAAAAAAACAATATTTAACGGTTTAAATGGAATATTGTATGTTTGTAATACATATCTAAGTAGAGTAATCCATTATTTCAACCAATTAAATACTGAAGGGTTTTCCCAAGAGAATTCATTATTAAAGTTCAATGTAATAGTTAAATAGACAGATATAAGCACATCAAGTGAAATTTTGATCATTATAGATTACAGGGTGCTTTCAAACGTGGTGCACTTATTGAGAAGGCTGATAGAGTACATATCTTTTGTAAGTAATAAAAATCATAACATTTTTTCATTTTGTGTATACAGAAAACATTTTTTTGTACGCCACTGATCCACGTTTCTTTTAAAGCAAATATATTCCTGTTTTTTCAAAATTCTTGTGGTTTTTGAAAAAATTAACAAATACTACAACGATGCATTTCCTCAGCATGAAAGAAAGTAGAAATTATGTCTACAATTATAAAGTCATAGGTACCTCATTAGTTACGTCTTTTTAAAATAATGTAGGTCAAAATCTTTATTATTTAAATGGACTACCCTCAAGTTTTTTATTCAATGTTACCTACTGGAATTTATGTTTATTTACAAAAATGCTTGGAACAAAGAGTAAAACATTTATATTAAGAATATTGACTTATAAATAATATATAGGTATATATTTTAGTTTTCTCTTGTCCGTTGAATTCAAATATTAGTTTAGTATTTCTTGGACATATCGGTCATCAGTTGGCTTACTAACTTAACTGCTAAATTCCAAAATTGGACCAAAATTTTCTTTACCATGTAATAGTTTTCTAATAGAGTTAATCGCAAACATAGAACAAGGTTTAATACATATTAACAATGAAAATAAAATAGAAATCAGAAATAAAGTATGTAATATTCTCACGAACTATAAGAATAAATTAAAAACCACAAGCAATAAAACCAAACGTAGGTATGTGTAAATAAGAAAGGGAAAATTCAACAAAAAAAAATTCAAACCAACCCCAATAAAATTAACTCATGGCTTAAAAAATGGCTCGTTAACCAACAACAAAAAAATGTATTAATTTGTCATAATGGCCACGCCCCCTGCATATGTGGTATATCAAAAATACATAAAAAATATTCATTTAGTAATAGTCAGCAATATAAACAGTTTCACATATAATTTATCACAATTTTTATCAAACATACTGAGTAATAGTTTAGGAAAAACAGAAGTTTATATCAAAGAATCATGGCAATTCTACGATTTCATAAAAACGCAAACAATACCCAAAAACCATATGATTGAATTGAAGATATGGCCCGAAATTTGTAAACTTTAAGACATGAACCAAGATGAATTTATTACAGCCATAACTTTATGTTTGAACTCTAGCCCAGGGTCGATCCAGTCAAACCTTGAACAAATTAGAAACAAGCTGAAATTTGGTATATAAGTTTGTATTGGGGTCCTTAAAATACCACCAAACCCCACCGGTAATCCGCCGTGCCTGTCACCCCTAAACAACCCCCGAAAGGGGTGAAAATCGGACTTTTTCTAGTTACTTGGTAATATCTTAAAAACAGAGCTATATACGAAAAAATATGAAGATAGAAAAATTAAAGGGCATAAAATTTCCTATAAAATTGCGTTTAGCAGATATATTTTGCTTTACCAGTGGCGGAGTTATGATATTTTTAATAATTGGGTATTTTGTAAAAATATTCTCTAGCCTTTACTTATTGGATTTTGACATTAAATATACATAACAATGTATATGGATATTTTGGTAAATACATTTAATACATTCTTACATCAATAAATTAGAAATTAAAAACATACCAGTGGAGTACTATATTCTAATTTCGTACATTATTTTGTATTAGCTAATAGAACTTTAACATTTTACGTGTCTATTAAATGTAACAAAATAATTATTTTAAATATCCGTGAATTTCTGTTACGAATTGAGGGGAATTATTTTTATATTAATAATATTAAGGACATATACCGCATGTCAAGGCAACTGAGTAGTTTTCCGTGTCGCCAATCGCCCCTGTATGTATGCTCTCTTCGTTTATTCTCGATACGACTCCATGACGCTAAACAAAATTTTTATATGCTACGCCCAGGAAGAAGTTCGAAACCAAATAAAATTACTAATACTTCAAAGTTGCAGCATAAGTTGGGAGCTTTAATAAATGTTAAATAAATAAATAAATAAAGTGTAAGAATAGTATTTTGTACTAAACTTCGCCCATCAATAAAGACGTTTTTTATTATTATTATTATTATTGCCATGCACGCCATTTCCGGATGTGATACTACATCTGGCCTGTTTACCAGGGGAAAAATTAATTTGGTCAATACTGTGAAAAGTAGAAGTTGGTTGACCTTCTTGAAGAATTTTACAATCCAACTATATCCAAAGACAGATTGAGGACCTTTATTTCGACATTTTTTATTTCCGTATACGTCAAAAATAGAACAAGTACCGATTTGAATAACGTCAGATACATTCTATACCAGCAGTATGTAGCAAAGCAAAGTTTAAATAAAGATTTTAATCTGGCTTCACTTCCACCGATCATAAATGCAGCTCAGTACCATGCATATAGGACATTTCATCCAGCAACTCTACATACATATTTTATTTACATGTATGATTAACTTTTAGGTTCAAGCATGGTTGAATAATAGCTTACCACTCCAGGACTGGGGATGGATTTCTAGTGGTTCCGGAATCTCTCCAGTCCAGATGGATCAAGATATAGACCCCAAAGGGTTCCTTAAACAAATTTTTTGCAACTGTTCATCAGGTGGTTGCAAAAGTGCATGCTCATGTCGTCACCTGTTTTAATAGGGCAGTTGAGGATTTACAGGCGGAAGACGACATCTCAACATGCAGATAAAATATATTGGATAATAAGTAATTAAAAACATTACATTCATTTACTTAAACATAACCTGTAAGTATTTTAGTTTATTTAAGGAAAAACAACTGTGCTACTTACTATATAAAAACCTCATATTTTATGTATTATTATAGTTTTAATCTGTTTTGGTGTAAAAAACGTAAAATATATTAATGTAACGTAATTATTTTGTGGGAAATGTGTATTTTGTTAAAATATACTGGAATTTACAATACGATAACTCCACCACTGGTAAAGCAAAATATATCTGCTAAACGTAACTTTATAGGAAATTGTATGCTCTTTAATTTTTCTTCTTCATATTTTTTCGTATATAGCTTTGTTTTTAAGATATTGACAAAAAACTAAAAAAAGTCCGATTTTTTCCCCTTTCGGGGGTTGTTTAGGGGTGACAGGCACGGCAGATTACCGGTGGGGTTTGGTGGTATTTTAAGGACCCCAATACAAAGTTATATAACCAAATTTCAGCTTGTCTCTAATTTGTTCACGGTTTCCTATATAAAGCTTCAGATCGACCCTGGGCTATGCGGTATTATGTCCTAAATATTATTAATATAAAAATAATTCCTCTCAATTTCTAACAGAAATTCCACGGATATTTAAAATAATTATTTTGTTACATTTAATAGGAACGTAAAATGTTAGAGTTCTCTTAGCTAATACAAAATAATGTATGAAATTAGAAATATAGTACCTACTCCACTGGTATGCTTTTTATTTCTAATTTATTGACGTAAGGATGCATTAAATGTATTTACCAAAATACCCATACCTATATATTGTTATGTATATTTAATGTCAAAATCCAATAAGTAATGGCTAGGGAGTATTTTTACAAAATACCCAATTATTAAAAATATCATAACTCCGCCACTGGTAAATCAAAATATATCTGCTAAACGTAATTTTATTGGAAATTTTATACTCTTTAATTTTTCTATCTTCATATTTTTTCGTATATAGCTTTGTTTTTAAGATATTGCCAAAAAACTAAAAAAAGTCCGATTTTCACCCCTTTAGGGGTGACAGGCACGGCGGATTACCGGTGGGGTTTGGTGGTATTTTAAGGACCCCAATACAAACTTATATACCAAATTTCAGCTTGTCTCTAATTTGTTCAAGGTTTCCTATATAAATCTTCAGATCGACCCTGGGCTCCTCTACATATTTCACTTATAATAACCGAATTTTCTCCCAGATTTTCAGAACTCCCGTGAGTTCACCCATATCTTCAACAATAAATGCAAATTTAGTAATGGAGAAATTGGAAAATAACGTCCTAAAATCATTAAATTATATGCCAATATTTTTGTAGATGACTGCACCATTTGTTTACCAAAAAATAAAATAAAATATACTGTTAATAGCTTCAATAAATATCATCAATTCATAGTATAAACTTTCTAGACGTTACAAATAAACTATAATAAAAATGACGTTATAAAACTGGTTCACACAAGAAATTTGGTCCCTAAGATCCCTAAATTTTTAATCATATAAACCTAAAAACTACAAGAAAAGTGTTGTCAATAGTCTTACAGACCGAACAATTAACCTTTCTCATCCAAAATATAGACCTCAGAAAGAAATGAAGCAAAAAATTCTCCAAATACATTTTTTTTCCAATATCTCCGTTTCCGTACGCTCTACGGTCAAAATATCTACACTTAACCAAAATTAAAGAGTAAGAAATTTTCTATAAAACATGCCATATGTATGTTTTCTCTAAATACAACGGTTTAGGTACAGCAATCGACTGAAGTTGAAAATGTTCTTTTAGTTTCTTCAAAAGGTGTTTGTTGTGACCGATTTTTCGAAATTTATGTGTTTCAGAATTGCAATTTGCAGAAATTTATATAAAACCTTTGTCCAATTCCATCTTAAGTCAGTGGTGTAGCTTTCATTTTTTATGAACATACAATTATAAGTGCGAAAAATTAACAATACGATGTATAAAAGCAAGGGACACGTACCTAATTTGTTTTAATAAGTATATGTATATTTGGTTGAAATAATGCAGTATGTACTTGTTTCCACACCATCCAAGAGGTACACGGTGCACGGCGCGTTTTTTTATGTGGTATCCGTATCCCTTAGAGGCCTACCTTACAACAGCACATTTGTTATACCCTTTTTCATTTAGATAGGCATGATGGATCTTGTTCGCTAATATTACGAGTACTTTCAATGGCATTTGTAGTTGTTTCTGTTTCGAAAACAACGTCGCTTTCCTTTAATTTACTTGATTCATCGATTTCCTCATTTGATATAATGGTGTCAATTGGCAAATCTAAGTCTTCATCTTATTCGGATGCCTCAAGTAGGTATGTCCTTTTTTTTGCAAGATTTTCCATTACAATAACTGCAAATAACGGAACATTTCAAACCTGCTTTTTTGCAACCGCACGCTTTTCCACATCCCGTTTTCTCAAATGACAATCAGTCTGTATCCATTCTTTTATACATACCTACCTATCAGTTACTTACTCAAATTTGTATTGCCATCACCTTTCCACAAATTTTTTATTGTTAATTTGGGCGGTTATGAGGATAAACGATGAATTTAAAAATGAACGTATGAATGTATTTGACGTGGCCGGAAATCGAACCCTAACCATCGGCAAACCGGTTCCAACTTTTATTTATTTATTTTTTCAAAATTTGTCTCCTCTATCTCTAGCCCCCTCCCATTCTACGTTCCTCACATCTTCATGCCTATGATGACCTTTTATCAGTTTTATCCCAAACTTCAGAATTTGAACAGATCCTTCTAAGTATGTATCATAAAAAATACCAAATACATACTTATGCATTTTTTAAAATAAAATATAAAATCCATCATTATACTTGATTGAATTGGGAAATTAAACTTATCTCCACTATCCCAATAAAAATTTTCGCGGATGGCCTGTGTTCAAGTACCTACCTATCTACTGAATATTTATTCTACTTTCGTAATCACATTATGAAAAGGATTACACGTTTATCTCATGGGTTATCGATATTCCCAGAAAGTTTTAAAATTGCAAATATTTACCATGTAACAGTTTAAATCTGTCATTAATTTCCTGGAGAAGATAATAATAATAATAATAATAATATTTTTTTATTAACAAAAATATAGCATATGTATAGAGGACAAATACATGACCAATCGTGTTAACTATTGTTCTACCTCATGAACCTAAAACTAACTGATGAATAATATAACTGCCATGTAATGTTGACAACAAATTGAAATTGAAATTGAAATTGAAATTGAAATTGAAATTGAAATTGAAATTGAAATTGAAATTGAAATTGAAATTGAAATTGAAATTGAAATTGAAATTGAAATTGAAATTGAAATTGAAATTGAAATTGAAATTGAAATTGAAATTGAAATTGAAATTGAAATTGAAATTGAAATTGAAATTGAAATTGAAATTGAAATTGAAATTGAAATTGAAATTGAAATTGAAATTGAAATTGAAATTGAAATTGAAATTGAAATTGAAATTGAAATTGAAATTGAAATTGAAATTGAAATTGAAATTGAAATTGAAATTGAAATTGAAATTGAAATTGAAATTGAAATTGAAATTGAAATTGAAATTGAATGGAAATTGAAATTGAAATTGAAATTGAAATTGAAATTGAAATTGAAATTGAAATTGAAATTGAAATTGAAATTGAAATTGAAATTGAAATTGAAATTGAAATTGAAATTGAAATTGAAATTGAAATTGAAATTGAAATTGAAATTGAAATTGAAATTGAAATTGAAATTGAAATTGAAATTGAAATTGAAATTGAAATTGAAATTGAAATTCAAATTCAAATTCAAATTCAAATTCAAATTCAAATTCAAATTCAAATTCAAATTCAAATTCAAATTCAAATTCAAATTTATTGATTTCAAATAGACAGAGTAGTCAATACAAATTGTTATAAATACAAATAATATTATTAATAAGATAAAATAGTAAAAATAAATTTTACTATTTACGTCAAAGTTTTAGTCTTAATTCTCTAATGTCTTAAAAAGACATAAATACCCTTTTCAGAGCTTATTTGCAAACTATCTACATTTAACTGATGAAAACCAGTACTACGAATGTAGAAAGCAAATAATTTAATATTGCAATAAGACTAAAAACTTTGACGTAAATAGTAAAATTTGTTTTTACTATTTTATCTTATTAAAAATTTACCTCTATGGATTTCTGACTTCTTTGGATTTCATTTCTAAATAATATTATATTCAATAAGTGTTAGTAAATAATTAATTTCTAACTAACCCCACATAAAAACTAAAATTAAACGAGGTATAGGGGAGAGAATCCCTCAATATAATTTATAAAGGTTTACATTACAATTTTCGAAACTGTACATTCAGATATTTGCTCACAAATTTACATAATATAACCAATTAAACAGAACTCATGACATGACAAATCTAAAATTAGTTGTCTAGATATCATTTCAATTAATAATTTTCGAAACATGTCTGTCTAATGCTTTTTCTACACCAACGGTATATTTATCTCACAATTGTGTCCTCACTTGTTGCTACTCTTTTCCATAACACTGTGTCTTTTTTTAAAATTCAACTTCGATATCTAAAATTATTATTGTGTTTTCTCAGATACTTACAGTCTACAATTTTCTCTTCTTTTGTTTTCCCACCAAATAAATAAGCTTGATATTAACGCAACGGTGGTATTAAGTCAGTTAACAGCAGACGAGATAATATCGTATCTTCACAGAATTAAGAACCAACCTATTTACCGTGATCACGCAAATGTCTATCGATGACAAAAATGATAGTAAAGCTAGTAATGAAGTTGCTAGAACTAATAATAATTGTAATTATGGAATAAAAACAAAATCCAGGTTTGATTTCTTCGTGGAAATATTTTCACAAAATCGGGTTGGAACGTAAAAGTAACCAAAGAAATAATATTATTATCATATTAATAAATAAATATCTCTAGCTGATATTCAATATTATTGAAATATGTATTGCTCTTCCTAAGAAATGGAAGACGTTATCTACGTGCAAATGCGGCGTGAATCGCCACGTATCTCAGTGCTAAGTGACACTGTAATTTCCAATCTAAATAATCGAAATTGATTACCTACAAGGATTTAATTTCGTCGATAACTGAAGTATAATTCTTAGTAAATGCTTAATACTAATGTTGTTAATAATTGCTGATTAATTTCTTGGATTTTTCACAATGCTTAATGTTATTATCGTCTCTCGACTATAGAAGTTATGATGAATTTATTATGAAGATCTAAACGATTTTTACTAGAACATTACGTGGTTAAACTACTATTTATTTATTTACGTATAAGCGTAGTCATTATTAAAGCCGGTAGTACAATTTCATCTAACCAATAATTATAGTGCTGTTTGTTTTAATTGCATAGGTAGGTCAAGCATAATTTACATTTCACTAATTATTCAAGAGTAGGTAATCAGCAGTTATTAGGCTATCGTTTATGTATAATGCAAGATTAGTATTCCAATGGTAAATATGTATATATGATATAGAATTATATATATTCAAGGGGCTCCTGAATTACTTGTAAATCAAAGGATAATACTAATATCATACATATTGACATGTAAATAAAACAGGTTAAAAAAATTTACAAAATACTTGTCTACGGAAATTTATATTGCCGTAAACTTTTATAGATAATTTTCAATGTATATATTTTATATCTCAAGCAAACAAAAATAATCATTTAACGCCAAGAAATAATATTTAGAATGAATAAACAAAAACGTAAAACTTTTACTTTAAAAGACAAGTACCTACTTATGATGAGTTAAACAAAGTGATACTTGAAAAGATTGACCAAATCTTCTGTTTCCACGATATGGAAAAGAACAGACATTTTATCAATGTATGATAAAGTTGTTGTTAAAATGACAAGAAAATTTGCACATGAAGAGATTGATAAAGGTCTTCTTCAATTGTTCCCCTAAAAACGACAATATAATATCCATTTAATTGGTAGTGTGTAAAAAGAAAAAGTTAATGAAATGTGAAGTAAAATTGAATAAATAGACATAATATCAGTGAGGGCAAGATTGTGAAAGAGTCTGCAGACATTTTAAACGCTGATGAATGAAACAGGTTCGCTTTACAAAATGATATTTGATAAGACTGTGACGAAACTTGCGTAGGTGAGGAATTATTTAAAGTTAGAATATGGTGTCAGTAACTGCAAACATGTCTGAAACAGAAAATTGTTGATTATATGTAAATAAATTCACTAATAACACTAGATGTTTTAAGACTATAGAGTTATTATACCCGTAAAATATAAATCAATAAGGCGTTGTAGGGGAAAAATTGGGTTCGACTTGACAAGAGTGTGTTTGGGCAACAAAGAGTTTATTGTATAAATAATAGCGTACAATCCTAAAACCAGGTGCTCGCTCGTCTTTGTTATCAACAAAGCTGGCGATTGCACCCAAAGGGCTTTTAAGATGCAACACTATGATTAACAATCTCACCGACCACCAGGTATCAATCTGTTCGCATAGTCAGCAATTACACAAAAAAGATATATTTTAAATTAGCAAAAACGGCGAAGTATCAATACCCGTAGCGACAGCTCTTGATTAATAGACTGATAGACAGATAATAATATGCATAGAAATTATTCTGTTACATCTTGCACCCCGAATCTTGGAAGACTGGGTTAAGGAATCAAAGATTCTCCTGGTATAAATTTTTTGAGGTTACAAGCATGAAAGGAACCTCGTTCTTCATTGGAGTCGAGCAGTTCTAAAATATAAGTAACTGGGCTAATAGCTTTTTTTACGCGATAAGGCCCCTCGAAAAGTAGCAGAAACTTTTTAGTTTCGGATTTGACAGCGGACGACACGGTATTGGCTTTTAATAGCACTAAGTCACCGGGACGAAATTCATGGAAAGGACGACTAGGATGCTGGATATTCCGCCTAGCAGCCTTACTTATTAAGGTTTCACGGGCTAGGATGAGTTTGGTTTCCGCCGCAATCACAGTAGGATCGACACGCGTACCTCTCACAAGCGGGGGTAACAATTTTAATCGTTCAGAACCTAAGTGAAGTTCACTCGGACTAAAGCCGGTGGACTCATGCACTAAATTATTGAGAAAAAACGCAAAATTTTGTAGTTCCCAAGCCCACTTCGTATGTTGATCATGGCAATACGTTCTGCACAGCCGACCGATTTCGCGCATTACCCGTTCGGAGGGGTTAGACTGCGGCCTTCGGATGGATGAATAGTGAACCTGAACGTTTAAATCGGTTAAAGTTTGTTTCCATCGTTTAGCGGTAAACTGGGTACCGTGGTCACTCAGAATATGCTGTACCGTACCCATCTTAGGAAAATAATCCATAAGAAGCCGATTTAAACAGGCACGTGTGGTTGCTTTTTTCAAGGCATAGAAAGTCACGAATTTAGTAAAAATATCCAATAACACTAGGACGTAAGAGACACCACCGCGACTAGTTGGCAAAGGTCCATACAGATCCAAGGCGATGAGTTCATTCTTGACGGAGGGAATAATCGACAAAAGTGGTGGGTTTGGTAGAACTAAACATTTGGTTTTTTGACAGCTTTCACAACTGCGAATAACTTTTTTCACGTCCTTGTACATATTATTCCACCAAACCTCATACCTGAGGGAACGCCACGTTTTATAAGCTCCGAAATGTCCCAACATCGCATGATATGCCGCGACAATTTCCAGTGTCATTACTTTTGGTATACACAGCAAATAAAATTCTTCGTTACTTCTACGTACGTAAAGTATACCGTTGAGCAGTAAGAAACGACTTTGAAGTTTAGAATTTTCCGGAAGTTTGTTAATTATGTCCCCAAGTTTAGTGTCTTCCCGTTGCAATCGAGAGATATTCCGGAATAATAATTGAATATTTTTTGGGAATTTTAACATCGGGAGTACTTTGAAAAGTTTGTCCCGAGGAGACGGCGGTCGGATGGCCGAATATCGCGACAAAGCGTCTGCGATAATATTTCGAGAGCCCGGAATATGTTTAATTTCGAAATCGTATTCTTGAATAGCCAAAGCGTAACTCTAGATTCGTGCTGATAGAAGTCTACAAGTTTTAAGATAAGTTACCGAATTATTGTCGGTATATATCGTAAATTTATTTCCTAGTAAAAAAACTCGTAGCTTAGAAAGAGACCATACAACACAAAGGGCTTCCTTTTCGTTGATGGAATACCTGGTCTCCCGATCTAATAACTGGCGTGAAACCCAAGCCACAGAACGCCTTTCGCCATCGACCATTTGGAACAAGTGACACCCTAGAGCCGTATCGCAAGCGTCCGTTTCTATACAATATGGGATATCATCCCTAGGGTGATACAACAACGTATTTTCCTGCAACTTATTTTTTATATTTTCGAAGGCGCGTTGCTCAACGTCCGTCCACTTCCAACGTGACTTCTTTTTTAATAAAGCCGTTAAGGGAGTCGTTAGAGCCGAAAAATCTTTACAAAAGGATCTATCAAAGTTAGCAAGTCCTAGAAATTTTTGTACTTCTTTGACATTTTTTGGAACCATATAGTCTCTTAAGGCTTGAACCCGACTCGGATCTGGTCGGATACCTGACGAATTTAGGATATAACCCAAAAAAGGCATTTCTTCTCTAAAGAAAAAACATTTTTTCAACTTTAAGGTAAACCCCGACTCTAGCAAACGCTCAAAAACTAAACGTAAATGTTCAATATGTTCCTCGAAACTATTGGAGGTGATTAACAAATCGTCTACATAAACTGTTAAAAAGTCATCAAAATCCGACTTGGAAATTTTTTCTAAGCAACGAACAAAGGTGCTAACACTAGTGGCCAACCCGAAAGGCAATGTACAAAAGCAGTAAGTTTTGCCATCAAATTTAAATCCAGTATATTTTTGGGATTCATAAGTGAGAGGAATTTGCCAGTACCCGCATGAAAAATCACAGGATGACATGTATTTAATATTTTTTACTGAGCGGACAATTTCCTCGATCGGACGGGGAGTATCATGTTCATTTTCCATAATAGAATTTAAAAACCTGGCATCCAAACAAATACGAACAGAATTATCTTTTTTCAACGTAGCCATTATAGGCGAAATATAAGGGGTAGCAGCCCGACGAATTACCCCCCAGGTTTCCATCAAATCTAACTGCTTTTGTATGGCGGCTTTATGCGCTAGGGGAATAGCATACTGTTTCAAACAAAACTCTTTATTAGTTTTTAATATAATGCGGTGCTGATATTTGTTGGTTCGACCCGGTATATCGGAAAAAACCTTTTCATACTTTTTCAATAGAGAATGAAAAACTTCTTTTTCATTTGCATTTAGAGGAGAATTATTAACAATGCAAAAAATTTCGTTATCTATGTCCGACCGAGAATTAACTGATAGTAGTACATTTTGTTTTGCATACATACTTTTTATGTTAAACGAATCTAAAAAACCTAAATCAGATCTAATTTCGGGAATTTCAATCCACTTTGATTGAACTTTTAACAAAATCCTGTTGCCCTCAATATCTATTTTAGATGGAACACTTCGTAAAAAATCCATGCCTATAATTATCGGAACAATTAAATCAGGAATTAACAAAAATTCATAACAAAATTTATGATCTAAAATTAAAAATGAAAGTAGTGACTGTTGCTTTACACGACGCTGTTTTATTCGAAATGCGCCCGACACTTTTACTCCCGTACAGGGAAAAGTGGGAATATTTTTATGAAAAGGCTCAAGTTGACTCCACACCTCTTCGCTTAAGCAACATATCTCGCTACCTGTATCAATGAGTGCGGGAAAATTAAAACCATATAATTAAATTTGAACAACTGGAGAATTCGAGTGGCCATATTCATTTTCAGGATCACTATCCTCCAATAGATCTTCACGCGGATTATTATTTGGGAATTTGGTCCCTTTTATAAGCCCCCCCCACGACCGGACCTATAACTCGTGAGGTTCGTGTTCGTTTTCCGACTCAATTTCATTAATAGGGGTAGGATTTTCCATCCCTACCATGGTTACTTTAGGTGGACGACTAAATTCCTTACGATTCGCATATTTTTCTTTAGAGTGATCGAAATTTCTCCCACGAAATCTATTATCAGCTTGGCCCGAAAATGACTTATGAATTTGATCCGAAACTTTTGCTTCAACCCCATAATAATAGTCGGCCTGTCGCAATCTCTCCAAAGCATCCGTCACGTTATCCAGTCCTATTAAAGAACTAGATATATTCGGCGGAAAAAGTCTGGCGATTTTTTTTATTAAAGTTTTTTCTAAAGAAACCGGTGTTAAATGCCTAGCCATAGTTATGCATTGCATAAAATGTTGTACCAAGGAACCTTTTTCATATTTGGCCCTCTGCAATTTTTCATTTACCTCCGACTGTATATCTTCATGCCAAAAATGTTTAATATTTTCCACATTTCGGTTTGTAGAAATACTTGTTTGATTTGTATCAAACGGCCGGTTACCTAAACTGTTTATATTTCTACTATTTATAACATTTTGTCCAGCTCCTATACTATAACTCGGAGGTGGTACACTAAAATCTACCAAGTTTCTAGCAATTAAATTATACGAATTATTAGGTTGCTCCTGCATCACACCCATTTGTTGACCTAGATTTGTTCTTACACGTTGATTTTCTGCATTCGCCCCAAGGATAGGCCGTACCAGGGGAGTATCTTGTAATTCTGAAGAAAGTACTTGATTTTGAGACCAAATACTATTCTGTGCACCCCTGTGGAGTTGAACTCCAGCCGACTGAGTGTTTTCAATTAATGTATTTCTCTCTCGATTTGCTGGTAAAGGATTAGAAAAAATTGACCCACCTTGATTGTATTGCGGTGTTACAGTAAAAAAATCCTGATCAACTCTATTAACTTCCTGCCCTGATGCTGTACTTCTTTGTTGTGGTCTTTGTCTTCTAACGGCTCCTGTTTCTGGGGGTGGTCCTTTACTCCTTAAATTGTATGTGTCCATTTCCACTGCTTGCCCCACGTTGGGCGCCAGATGTAGGGGAAAAATTGGGTTCGACTTGACAAGAGTGTGTTTGGGCAACAAAGAGTTTATTGTATAAATAATAGCGTACAATCCTAAAACCAGGTCCTCGCTCGTCTTTGTTATCAACAAAGCTGGCGATTGCACCCAAAGGGCTTTTAAGATGCAACACTATGATTAACAATCTCACCGACCACCAGGTATCAATCTGTTCGCATAGTCAGCAATTACACAAAAAAGATATATTTTAAATTCGCAAAAACGGAGAAGTATCAATACCCGTAGCGACAGCTCTTGATTAATAGTTAGACTGATAGACAGACAATAATATGCATAGAAATTATTCTGTTACAGCGTCAAAATCTTTTACAAATTAACGAATTGCGTGAATGAAATGAAGAGCTAGAAATTGTTCTTCTGACTGACAAGTGATAACTGCCATAGCAAATTGCTTTAAGTAGGGATGGGGAATTTTTTAAAAAGGAACATGATTCATGATGAACTTTTACTTAATAAATGATTAGGAAAACAATAGCAGCACCCCGACGTTGATTATGTTACCGAGATACAGAATGCAGAACTTAAATTAGTAAATTTTACTGTCAAATTGAGAAGTACATTATGTGATTTATTAGAATTTGTCCATTATTCAATATTGTTTAAGTTTTAAAACACTGTTTCTATGTCATACGATTTTCTTCTTTTTCTTTTCTCTTATAAATACTGCTCAATATTTTAAAAATTTTTATTGTAACATTTTTTTGATTAATTAAATGAAATTTCGAATATGACAAAAAACCTTTAGGCTTGATTTACTTGTCTGTAAAATAATTTATAATTTTAAAAATAATGTTATTTAATGTTGCTTTTGCATGTCGTTTATATTCAAAGGAATTCTGGCAACTACATAATTTTAAAATTTGTGATTCCAAAGACCGGTTTTATGAAATTAATGAAGAGGTGCTTGACTCTAACCGTGTTATCTACAATAGTATCAGTTTTCATGTATATTTTAAACACATTTTTATGGCATGCTTTCTCATGTATATAGAATTATATGGTTATAAAGTCAATTCTGCCTTCATGAAGAAATTAAAATCCATTAATAGTTCATTTTCCAAAGAATAAAATTAATTAAAGGCACATATAAGCTAACCATACTATCTTCGTGTTTTCAGCTGGCATTTGAAGGATGTAATGAAATTTAAAAAAATTGCAGGAGTTGTTGAAGACCCTCTATTTTAGTTCCTAATTAGAAATTCGAAAATGTACTGAAAATCCAGATGGTGATAATTCATAAGGGTGAGGTACAAAGCATCTCGGGATAACTGATCGTTCGAGTATTCACAATTCTGATTTTCAACTGAAACCAAGATAAGTCATAAGGACTTATGAGATGACAATAAGTAAAGGTTTGTACTATGCAAATGGAATATGAGATCGTTTTTCTTATATTTTTTTAAGATACATTTCTTCATATAAGGTCTGTGCTACGCCTCTTCCACATACTTCCAAACTAAAGTTGAAGAAATTTAATCGTAATGCAAATCTAGTTATTAATTCAATGATAATTATTATTATCAAACATATTATTCACATATAAGTGACAATAAATCACAAGTTATTACTTTCTTTATTTTCTAAATAATAAAAAAGGATAGAATAATACTATATTACACATTACTAATAATTTTATTCTTCATTGTCTTCAATGGTTTTCGGTTTCTCTTGAATTTCCTTAATAGTTTCTTCTTGAAAAGAATCTTCTTCGTTTTCGTTTTCTTTTTGTAATAATGACACACACATAAAGTGCTTGCAGCGTTACTTCTTTTTATTAAGGGAAAAATTTAATATGATAGACAAGAAAATTGAAACTCGTCACACACTAAGAACAATGATGATAGTCATTAGGGACATATCTGAGAGTATTAGTGTCTTTTCTATGTGCATCAAATTCAAACAAGATAAGTAAAAATTTGTTATATATAGGGTGTTCCAGTTCTTTGTAGCAGGACTTTAAAAGTCGATAGACATTTGAAAATTATTAAAAAAAGTTCATATAAATATAGGTTGGGAAATGCTTAGTTTTCGAGATACCGGGTGTTAAAGTTTGAAAATAAATATGGATTTATATTTATATTTACAGAATTCTAAGAAGTATCGAATCCAAACTTACCAATTCTTTACATACAATTTAGAGGTCTATTTTAGAATAACAAACTACTACTTTACTTAACCATGGGCGTAGATATATGGATTTACTAAGGCTCTTTTGTACAAAAAAGTAGTACGCCACTGATATTTTCCCATGTTTCCAGTTTAATTCAATGAAGCAAGAAAAAACAAAAATGTAATGTCTCTTGGCACTTTTCGATATGACAAGCCGTTGTTCAGAAAATTTACATTTAATCATTTGATGCACGCATCTGGACGAATTTTAGACAAACTTGAGGTCCCTCAGAATTTCACCAAATTTGATGGTACGAAAAGTCTTTTAAAAAGAAAGAATGAAACATCGCTAATGATGCTTGTAATGAAGTAAGACATTTTTACATATTGCTAGCTTTTGTGTTTGTGTTTCTAATAATTTATTTTAGTTCGACCGTTGCGTTTTAATACATTTGTGTTATAAAAATTTTGATTTACATGATAATAAACTTTTACAATAAATATTTTAAATGTTTCATTCTCTCTTTTTAAGAGACTTTTCGCACCATCAAATTTGGTGAAATTCTGAGCGACTTCAAGTTTGTCTAAAATTCGTCCAGAGACGTGCATCAAAAGATTAAATGTAAATTTTCTGAACAACGGCTTGTCATATCGAAAAGTGCCAAGAGACATTAAATTTTTGTTTTTTCTTGCTTTATTGAATTAAACTGGGAACATATGGGAAAATATCAGTGGCGTACTACTTTTTTGTGAAAAAGAGCCTTAGTAAATCCATATATCTACGCCCATGGTTAAGTAAAGTAGTAGTTTGTTATTTTAAAATAGGCCTCTAAATTGTATGTAAAGAATTGGTAAGTTTGGATTCGATACTTCTTAGCATTCTGGAAATATAAATATAAATCCATATTTATTTTCAAAGTTTAACACCCTGTATCTCGAAAACTAAGCATTTCTCAACCTATGTTTATATGAACTTTCTTTAATAATTTTCAAATATCTATATGTTAAAGTCCTGCTACAGACAACTGGAACACCCTGTATATGTAGAAGATACCAGTACCACAGCATAAATACGCCAGTACTTCCAGATATATTCCCAATGGCCCAATGAATCTAATCATTGTGCTCAACACAACACAACGCAACGCAACGCAACGCAACGCAACGCAACGCAACGCAACGCAACGCAACGCAACGCAACGCAACGCAACGCAACGCAACGCAACGCAACGCAACGCAACACAACACAACACAACACAACACAACACAACACAATTCTTAATTTTCTTGTCCATCACTTATTAATCTTCCCCATCAATAAAAAGAGGTTTGAAATAGAAAAAAACATCGATTAAGACATAGCTGCGAGTAATGGTCACTCATCAAATTTAGTTGAAAAATTAATTAGGAAACACATTTCCACGACATTTCAGATTGAGTGTGACAATTCAAAACATGTATCGATACCATATGAATTACTGGTTCCTTGTGGACTAACTAGGATTTTCAAAGACCTGGGGATGCTCGGCGTTCATTCATCGGGAAGTAAATTAACTTTTAGGCAATTCAAATAATAAAATTGATGTAAATAAAAGGTCGGGTGTATTAGTTATTATTAGTTACACAGTTGGAGATATTCTACATATATTTGTGTGCATAGAAGGTAAGATTAGTAACAGAATATGAGGTTATTAACATTAACATAAAGAGTGATTTAATAGTAATAGCTTAAATTGAGCTATTACTACTAAATTATTAAAATAAAATTTAATTTATACTCAATCTGTTAGATAGTTTAACGCAAGCAATGATGCAGAAGTGTTAAAAGTTTAGTTCGACATGAAGAGGTTCTTAACCCGTTATTTGTATAAGTATTTACAGTATTCAGTATTGATTTAGCTAATTCCAAAATAAATTATCTTAATTTTGTATGATTAATCATTTACATAAATTTGAATGCATTAAGAATATTAATACGTCAGTCAGATTTATTACATTTTTAAATCAATTAAATGATTTTAGCTAAAATTAGAAACAGACTGGTTTGCACTGTTAAAAAATGGCAATATTTATCAATCTTAATCTAATGTCACAAACCTGTAAATTTGCATATGAAACTTTGATACATATATGTATAGGTATACTCGTATATATTAGTGTCAAAAAAGATTTAAACTTGAACTCTTTTTTGTACGATTGTAAACTATTTACAAAGGTTCATCAAGATATCTTAATAAGTTGAGAAACCTTATCATGATAGATAAACGGATTTATGGAGATGTATTTTTTAAAAACAAATTTATTATTCAGTAAGTACCTATAACATGTATATCTGTTAAAATTCATTTCTGTTTTTTTTTTCAACTTCGTCAGCTTATAGCCAAATTCCATAAAAATAAATCAAAATAGTATAAAGTCATATGCTTTTGATTAGTCGACAGATTAACATTAATTTATTAAAAACATTTATTTGGATTTATATTTTTGTCAAAATTCCGCCGAGCGTCGGTCATTCACTATACTAACAAAAACACTTTTAAATTCAGTGATAGTTATATATCTGATATATGAGGATAATGAAAAAACTTACACTTAATTCTAAAACACCTAAAAATATGTTTTAATAATTTCAGGAATGGACCTCCGACTGATATTCGCGCTCTCTAAGGAGGAAAGCATTTATTCTAAGATTGGTGTTTCACCTCCTTCGATTTGATCCCCTACCGAAATACTGATGTTTTGAGATCCCAAGCAGTGCACAGTTACATAAACTATAACTCAAACTCAAAATTTCTTCCTTCATTCTGCACATTCACCTTCATTATATTAAAATATTTATTTAAAGTACATCAGTGTCTTGTAATCAATCATAATATTTATCTAGTTAATTCGCTACTTGGTTCCAACAGCCAAATGTTTGTTCAACTATTCCTTGGTCCACTTTTGTAACACTGATCGATACAGACGTCATGGCAAATGGGCGACTTAGAACTAGAAGAGGACCTCTACTGACAGATAGTCACTATGTTTGTAAATAATTAAGTTTTTACTTGAGCATAAAATGGCAAATACTTCAGCTTGGAATACATTTAGATAGGTACCTACCAAGAGACACTGAGATGCAAGCCCTAGGTTTGCGGTCATGTACGCTGGTACCGACGCTGGTTACCTCCCGAGCCTTCGACCGGACTTCCAGGATTCAGCAGAATAAATGTTTTTTGTTATGTTTCCAATTATTTGGAGTAGGAAACACTACTTTGTGTGGGAAATTGAATAGGTATTTTGGGAGGCACCGATAGAGCTAAAGCCCTTACAACCAAGTAGGTTGACATGTCGCATCCACAATTAATTATGCTGCAATGTATTAACTGCTTTTGACCTCCATAGCAGCTGTAGTGGTTGGAGTGGTCCTAATCGCATCTGTTATCTCTAAATAGACTAACCTTCGACCTTAAATAATCTAAGTTATGCTTTCCTCAGTACAGGGTAAGTATTATAAATGATAACCCCCTTTTATTTTCGTTATTTCTGGGCGAATTGATTCGTTCAAAAACTTATTTCGAATAATTTTTAACGAAGTTTCCGAATCTGCTAACTTTTTTCAAAAATTTTTAAAAATGTACGAGGTGGAACAAAAAATATGATTTTTTTAAATGGAACACCCTGTATTTTTTTACATATTATAATTTGTAGATTTTTTCTGATTACAAAAATATATAGTTATAGCATATTTGGATAAGTAGTTTTTAAGTTATGATGAAACATGTAAAACGACAAATCTGTTTATGTGTTACTCAATAATATACGAAGTAGCCTTTGGAAACAAAATTTTAATTTTGTATACAAATGTCAAACAATTAGTTTATCCTAAAAATATGATTTGTCAATAATCAGTTAATTATTATACAAAACTAGCTAAGATATCTATTCAATGATTGTCACAAAAAAATATATACCTAACGAAACCATACACAAGGAAACAAATAAAATAAAAGTATCAAACTTACAAAAATTAGAAAATAATATAAAGATTTACATTGTATCTTATACATAACTTCCGTTGTTTTGTAAGCATTTGAAACATCGCCGTAAAAAATTTGATCGCACATCTTCAAATACCGCTGCATTTTTGTTAAAGGAATCTATTTCTCGTCGTATAAACTGTTTTAATTGCACAGTGTCCCCCGACAGTTCTTCACTCTAAATATTGTTCTTGAGAGCACCCCAAAGGAAAAAATCTAGCGGATTTAAATCGGGGTTTTTAGCCGGCCAATGGATGGGACCATTTTTTCCAATCCAGAGGTCATATTTTTGGTTCAAGTAGTTCGTCACAGGTCTAACGTTATGTGGGGGAGCTCCGTCTTTGCTGCCAGATTGCTCTTAAATTTAGAATAACTGGCAAGTCATCCAAATATTCCTCAACTTGTTCTTGTAGCAAATGGAGATAAACTACACCTGTGAGATTTGTATGTAAAAAAAACCTTTTTGACGTTTATACAAAGTTAAAATTTTGTTTCCAAAGGCTACTTCGTATATTATTGAGTAATACGTAAACAGATTTGTCGTTTTACATATTTCATCATAACTTAAAAACTACTTATCCAAATATGCTATAACTATATATTTTTGTAATCAGAAAAAATCTACAAATTATAATATGTAAAAAAATACAGGGTGTTCCATTTAAAAAAATCATATTTTTTGTTCCACCTCGTACATTTTTAAAATTTTTTTAAAAACGTTAGCAGATTCGGAAACTTCGTTAAAAATTATTCGAAATAAGTTTTTGAATGAACCAAAACGAAAATAAAAGGGGGTTATCATTTATAATACTTACCCTGTACATTATTGTTTGTCTCGCAATTTATATTATAAGTAGAAAATTTTGCTGATCGACATTGTTTGTTAACTAGCTTAAAGCTGAACGATTTTCGATAATAAATAAATACCAAGTACGGGTGAAAGTCAAGGACCTAACTCCTTGACCTAATACTTGACAACTACATTGAATATACTACAATCCGCTAAATAAATAATAACATAGTTTCTTAGAAATAGGTACTTGTAAGAAAATTTATCGGTAATCACCAGAATAAATTTAATTTAATTTAAGATTAACTTATTTACGAGAGAGCAAAGTAGGTACTTGAAATAACGCGCATTGATATAAAAGTTTGTTTATTATCTAATAATTTTAAATATTAAAATACAAATATACGAATAATGATAATAGGCTTTTATAGGCAATTAAAGTATAATAAATAAATTCAAAATGAGATAAAATAACAATTTGCCAAAGTACTGAGTTGGAACAAAATTTCCTTCTTATACTCAACTTGAAAAGGAAAGGAAAACGACTAAATATTAAGAAGAAACGACTTTAGCCTAATCAACAACTCTTTTTCATCGAAAGATATACCTAATTTAAATTCTTACGAACAAATTTCACTGAGTAAGAGTTGCCTGTTTAGCCATAAACTAGAAGTAATAATGATTTCAAAATCTTATTTTATCATAATATGCATGATGTTCTCTCAATAATATTAATATTTTACAAAACGCAGAATTTTTTAAGTATTTACAACGCTGGTAGAATTTAAGACAGAACATGAACGAACTAACGGGAAATAAAATAATTCTATTAATTTGAAATAGAAATAACATATGGATGATTTGTGGTGTATTAAATACAGCTACCTACCTAAAGAAGAGAAGAAATAAGTAGAATTCAATACATGACAAGTTATTCTTAAACATGACAGCGACTATATCGTAAAAAATACAACTGATTCTGAATAGTTTCAATTAGATACTCGCATAACTAACTATAATTGATGTAACCTGAATTTATCAAATTTCATACGGGTAATTAGTTCAACGGTAAATTTTATAATGTTAATTCGTTGTTAATTTATACATATACAGAGTTATTTGATTCTGAACATAATAATGGGTGGCCCATAATGTAGTGACACATTTTGAAGTCTAATAACTTTGCCTCTGAAAAACCTATAGGTAAGTTTTTGGTGTTGTTCGATAGAAAAACTCAAAAAGTTTTTTTGTGTTGCAAAAAAATACAGGGTGAACCAAAGTATAAAATGATTTTAATCAAAATATGGAATTCAAGAAATTTAATAACAAGGAAAACTAATAATAATAATAATAATAACTAGCCTAATTTTTAAAAATTGTGTCTAAAAGATGATGACCTTCTCTTCTTGAATATTCTTCTATCTAGACATCATATTTCGCATAGCATTATGGAACATTAATGGAAAAATATTTCGGATTTCTGTTCGAAGAGTTTCTTTTAACTCGTCGATATTTTGCGGATTATTGATGTAAACCTTAGATTTTCAACAATAAAAGCGCGATGATTCACTTTTCGAAACGTTCTGTCTATTTGTACTGTCTATTTGACAATTATAACAATTATAAATCTCTATGGTTACGCTTCAAAAAAATAGTAGTATACAGAATGTAACTTTACATAGTTATTTTTTGCTTTAAATTTTTATGCTTTGGTACACCCTGTATTTTTTTGCAACACAAAAATTTTTTTTGAGTTTTTCTATCGAACGACACCAAAAACTTACCTATAGGTTTTTCAGAGGCAAAGTTATTAGACGTCAAAATGTGTCACTACATTATGGGCCACACTTTACAATACATTAATATAATTTCATTTAAAATTGAATCGCATGAGAAATGTGTGAGTGCGTACTTAAGTGCGTTAAGTTTAACAAATGATAAATAGTAAACCTTTATTTATATACAGGGTGTTCCAAAATTATGCGGCCAAACTCTTACAGCGTATAGAGGGGCTCAAATCAAAACGAAAATCATGTATAAACATTTGGTCAATACTGCATATTAAAGGAGCTATAACCTTCCAAAGACGAAGAGAATCAATTTTTTTATGCTCTAACCGAGGCTGTAACTCAGAATCCAAAAAAGGTAGGCACGTTAAAATTTAGATGCTACTTTTTATTTAGATGCTCAACCGTGTCCAACATTCATTTTTAAAAGAACTGCTCAGGGACGGCGCGTTTGGGGCCTAGGTTAGGTATAATAATAAATATTTTTGAATCTGTTGGCGTTATTAAAAGTTTAACGTTAAAATTTGACTTTTTAATCATTATTACGCAAAATGATAAAAATTTGGTTGATTGAAACCTACTATAATTATTATTATAATATTATTCTATACACTAGTTGAAGCCTGAAGTGCAATCAAAATTTTAAAGTGGATTTTCTCTAAAACGGCGCATCCTATCAAAATGTGAAAGGTATACAATTTTTCTGTAATAATGATTGTAATAATGATTCAAAAATATTTATTAATATACCTAACCTAAACTCCATACGCGCCGCTCCTCAACAGTTTTTTCAAAAATGAATTTAGGATATGGTCGAGAACCTAAATAAAAGGTAACGTCCAAATTTTGTTGTACCTACCTTTTTCGGATACTGAATTATAGCATAAAAAAAATTTATTCTCTTCATCTTTGGAAGGTCATAACTCCTTTAATATCCAGTATTGACCAAATATGTATAGAACATTTTCGTTTTGTTTTGAGCCCCTCTACATGCTGTAAGAGTTTGGCCGCATAATTTTGGAACACCCTGTATATGTACAGTACATGTAACACATACATTTTTCAAATAAAACAAATTGAGATAATAATTAAATGTGTAAATGTGTGATTTTTAGCTCACTAAAAATATTACTGTTGATTCTTGTGAGACAGTGATACTCCTTTGGTACCGAAGGACACTCACCATATATCTATAGAAATAAACTTTTCAACTGATATGGACAATTCTGATTTGAGATTTAAGAATTAATTTTATAGACTTAACTTTTCTAAAGCTAATTATGAAAATGTCAACTGCGATATTGCTCAAATTAACTGGGACACCGAATTAACTTCTCTTGTTGCTAAAGAGTCTGTTACCATTTTTTATATTATACAGGGTGATTCTAAAATGTATGGCCAAATTGATACAGCGTCATCAGGAGACCAAAATAGGTTGATTCAACCCAATTTACCTATATACAAAAATGCACCCCTAAGAAATTTCAAATAAAAAAAACTTTAATTATTGATTATTTCCAAATGGCTGTAGATATCTTTTTCTAATTCAGTGTACATTCATTACCAATAAACGCCAATGTTTTGAGATTAACAGCAATAAAATACATTAAAGGGATGGGGTAATTTAGGGGCAGTCACCCTTTATTTCACACCCTTATTTTTCTGTGCGTTAACGTATAGTCGATTTTCCAATATCATTTGATAGATAATTTAATTTGGAAACTTTTTCTATCTTTTATTTTTTTGATAATATCAATAGTTTGCAAATTAAACAAGAAAAATTAAGAAGATGCATCGAACTATTTTTAACCTCAGTAGCAAATATGTAATATTATTATTTAATGTACAAGTAGGCTGGTTAATCCTTTAATGTATTTTATTGCTGTTAATCTCAAAACATTGGCGTTTGTTGGTAATGAATGTACACTGAATTAGAAAAAGATATCTACGGCCATTTGGGAATAATCAATAATTAAAGTTTTTTTATTTGAAATCTAAAGGGCTGTAACTTCTTAGGGGTGCATTTTTGTATATAGGTAAATTGGGTTGAATCAACCTATTTTGGTCTCCTGATGACGCTGTATCAATTTGGCCATACATTTTAGAAGAATCACCCTGTATTAAGTGGTATAATAGCCAGATATATGCAAACTAAGAAAGGTATAATGATTATTCTGTTTGGCATTTTTTTTATACTAAACTTTTGCTGAAAGAAAAGTTTAAACTACATCAAAAACGGAAAAAATTTCACAATAGATTAGATTATATTTTTTGTGTGATTTTAGTGATTTTATGCGGGTGTATTTTCGAGTTCGGTTGGGGGATCGTGGATAGTTGGACGAGATTCCTTTTGTGACTTGTCGACGTTTCGTTAAAATTGACTTCTTCAGTAACTTCGGCAAGTCGGGAAGGAGTTTTGTTTGGTTGTTTGCGATCCTTCAGCCCGTCTTGGGGATGCACTTGCATAGTTATCATATTTCAATAGGTATAATCGGGTGTTTGCGTAGATATTATTTACACAGTATTTTATATTAATTTAGGGGAGGTGGAAGAAAGCTTCCTTTTATGTGTAAAATTTCTTTATGTATTTTTATGCACAATAAATTTAAATTTATTTATTTATTTATTTATTTATCAAGAATTTTCTAATGTTCATAAACAAATAAAATTATCTATTAATAACGATTATGGTAATTATTTTACTAAAATTGATCGCGGTATGGGAGGCAATATAAAAATGTTTTGGTCTTTCGTATCTAATAAAAGCCGATCTAAATCTATCCCCAGGTATGTTGAATTCAATGATGAAACAACTACTACCGACCTTGAGATCTGTATTTTTTTTTTTTAAGTAATTTCCAACAGTTTTTGAACCCTCTGATACTCGACAATCCTACTCAGTGAACCATTTACCTCTATCACATGTCATACAACTTTAGAACCGAGTTTAGAACAGTAGAAGATCAGATAGGAGCAGGACCAGATGGATTACCAGCTGTATTTACTAAGTCTCGTAAAAACTCTATTGCATATCCTTTATTCATTACATGTAGGTATATAATAAGTCAATGCCTTCCATCCATTTGGAAAAAGACACAAATTGTTCCCTTATTTTTAGAATGGCAATAGAAACCGTTATATATATCTACTCTCTATTCCCTGTAAGATGTTCGAAGCTATGTAGCATCAAATGAATTATTTTTTTATACAAAATTTTGTATTAATGAACATAAGCATAAACATTGACACCACTTAATGTTAATGGCACCATTAACAAACATTGACGTGCTTTCTGAAATTTTGTTTTTGCAGGCTAACATGATGGGCAGCGTTGTTGCCGATTGTTGCAGTTTGTTATATTCAAGATGCCGAATGGATAGTAAAATATTATTTAAAATAAACTACCGGAGCAAACTTATGACATATTTATATAGCTGAAATCAGAAAAACGTATAGAATCCAAAAATATAAAAAATATAGGGTGTTCCGTTTAAAAAAACATAACTTGTATCGGTAGATCGTAAATACGATGTTCAATTGTTTTTCTAAAAATGGAATTTTTAAGCCCTTAACATGTCCTACAACTTTTACTTGAAACTTTTTTTTCTAAAATTACAAATTAAAAAGTTATCGGGGTGCTCATTTTCGGTGGAAAACCCTGTACATACACTCTACTAATTATGCCAATAACTCTCCTATTTGTAAATTTCAAAAGCATTAAAATGAATATTTTCAATCATATTGATTTATTTTGTAACTAATTTTACCAAGTGTAAGGCGTCATCGTCACTCGGCAGACCATTTCAGTTTTTAGTTAACTTTCTTCATTATTATATAAGAATTTTTTTGTTTTTTTCTTTTTTTGTATTTCGTATTCCTAGACGTAAGTATATATTGTATTGTTTGGAAGTTACAATTTTGTGTTCTTAAAAGAAACAAAAGAACGACTAATTAAAAAGAAACAGCACCTATTTAGATTGTTCTCTGTAAGCAATGAAACATTAAGATAAACTGATCAACAAAATAAACGTTACATGACCAAATTTGCCGAACTTTGGAATTGAATCAATTTGGAATGCGGCCAGCGAATTAGTTTATGTTTACAGCATTCGCTAGTCCAATCCTTTGTCTATCAGTTCTTGTTTTTGCTAAAATTAGGTATTTTACATAAAGTTTCTACAGGGTGCTAAATGAAACAGTGCAAAATTTCTGAAATTTCGGCATAGTCCCATTTGAACAAAACATTTTTTTCTGTATTTTAACACTAAAGGCATTGGACTTCATATCTCGAAACGGTCTTTGAATTTTTCGCTTATTTGCTTTATTTACAGGGTGGTCTCAAAAAATCCACTTTTTGATTTTGCAGTGATAACTTTTTCACTCGTGAACCGATTCTCAAAATCTAGGGCTCATGTTAAAGCTAAAACTTCAGGTAAGAAGACGCGAAGATGTTAATACAGTCAAGATAAAATGTCAAAATACAGGGTTATATTAAAATAACCCAAATCTGAATTACCCCCGAAATCTGGTATTATGACAAACATGAATTAAAGTCAACTTGCATTCAAACAAACCGTTCATTCTGAATACTTCAAGATGTTCCTTACTTGCATGAGTTAAAAATCGTTGGTGGAGGAACTTAATTGTAACTGCATGTTTTTGAAAATGAGAATTATTGATGCTGTTGCTTACCTGAAAATTCTTGTAACCATGCAACGTAGATAACGACAATCAGAATATTCGCACTGGCTTATTATCTGTCACTGGTTGCCACTTTTGTTGATAATCTTTAATTGTCGAAAAATGGTCGTTGGTTAGAATTAAAAATCGGCTGAGCGCTAAATTTTGAGAATCGGTTCACGAGTGAACTGCAAAATCAGAAAGTGGATTTTTTAAGATCACCCTGTAAATAAAGCAAATAAGCAAAAAAATTACAAACCGTTTCGAGATATGAAGTCCATCTTTATGCCTTTAGTGTTACAGTACCTATGGACAAAAACAAACTCGTAACTTTCTTGTTAATCGATCAATTTTACTTGACAAAGTTCACTGTATATTCAAAACTATAGGCTTATTCAATCTTTATGTATTTTCTTGTTTAAGTAAAATTGAAAATGACAATGAGCGATGACAATACCAAAATGCCGTTTATTAAACGTAGTCGGCGCTTCGACCCCTGTGGCTTTCGAAATATTATTTATTCAAAATAATAATTATACGACACATTAAAAAATCAACCAAAGCAACGATTAAGAAACGAGGTTTAATCCAGATGTTAATATCAAATATCTCAAGGTTATACTTAACTTAAAAAAAATAGATCTTTTTTCTAAGAATTCGAAAATACAGCTCTTATAAAATAAAAAAACTCTTGGTTTTCAGTCAACGGATTTACAATTTTCTGTTACATATGAAATATTTGTGGGGTTATTAATTTGTTCTCCTCCGGGTTGATTATTTTGAATTTTTAACGTTACGATCATCCTATCGAGTTTTCTTATGAATCGAAAACTTTACTTCAGAAGAACAGAACAAGATGGTTGAAACGTCAAAAATTCAAAATATTCAACGAGGAGCAATACCCGAAAACTTTTCTCCAAAACTGCGTAACTTGTGTTATTAACAAAGAGAGTTTTAATGATTTTTTAAGTACTTCTTTGGAGAAACTCAACAAAATTAAATTAATACCTCACTTTTGTCAGCTAACTTCTTTCAATAAATTATGTTAAAACTATAACTTTTAGTTAGGTACCAATTTTAGTTTATAATTTTTTTAATTCACCAATATTTATTTATTTATTATTCCGTGTGGCATACTTAATTTAATATTTACGCACTTTTTTGAGTAATAAGTAAAATACTTTTGCTTCTTTGTTGCACGAGACTGAAGTTTGATTAAAATAAGTATTTAATATCATAGACACTGTTTAAACGAGAAATAGTAAAATATTGTCAATTAGTAAAAAAAATAATAGTTATTTATGCAACAAGTGCGTAAAGTGAGCTTCTTCGACAACACCATGAGTGAAAAAAGCAATACAATATTTTTTCTACTACTGAAAAGGTTACTAAGAAATATATATATATATGTATATACAGGGTGTTCCAGTTTTTTGTAGCAGGACTTTAACAGTCGATAGACATTTGAGAATTATTAAAAAAAGTTCATATAAACATAGCTTGAGAAATGCTTAGTTTTCGAGATACAGGGTGTTAAAGTTTGAAAATAAATATGGATTTATATTTATATTTCCAGAATGCTAAGAAGTATCGAATCCAAACTTACCAATTCTTTACATACGATTTAGAGGCCTATTTTGGAATAACAAACTACTACTTTACTTAACCATGGGCGAAGATATATGGATTTACTAAGGCTCTTTTTTACAAAAAAGTAGTACGCCACTGATATTTTCCCATGTTTCCAGTTCAATTCAATAAAGCAAGAAAAAACAAATATTTAATGTCTCTTGTCACTTTTTGATATGACAAGCCGTTGTTCAGAAAATTTACATTTAATCTTTTGACGCACGCATCTGGACGAATTTTAGACAAACTTGAAGTCGCTCAGAATTTCACCAAATTTAATGGTACGAAAAGTCTTTTAAAAAGAAAGAATGAAACATCGCTAATGATGCTTGTAATGAAGTAAGACACTTTTATATGTTGCTAGCTTTTGTGTTGTGTTTCTAATATTTTATTTTAGTTCGACCGTTGCGTTTTAATACATTTGTGTTATAAAAATTTTGATTTACATGATAATAAACTTTTACAATAAATATTTTAAATGTTTCATTCTTTCTTTTTAAGAGACTTTTCGCACAATCAAATTTGGTAAAATTCTGAGCGACTTCAAGTTTGTCTAAAATTCGTCCAGAGGCGTGCATCAAAAGATTAAATGTAAATTTTCTGAACAACGGCTTGTCATATCAAAAAGTGCCAAGAGACATTAAATATTTGTTTTTTCTTGCTTTATTGAATTAATCTGGAAAATGGGAAATATCAGTGGCGTACTACTTTTTTGTAAAAGAGAGCCTTAGTAAATCTATATATCTACGCCCATGGTTAAGTAAAGTAGTAGTTTGTTATTCTAAAATAGGCCTCTAAATTGTATGTAAAGAATTGGTAAGTTTGGATTCGATACTTCTTAGCATTCTGGAAATATAAATATAAATCCATATTTATTTTCAAACTTTAACACCCTGTATCTCGAAAACTAAGCATTTCTCAACCTATGTTTATATGAACTTTTTTTAATAATTTTCAAATGTCTATCGACTGTTAAAGTCCTGCTACAAAAAACTGGAACACCTTGTATATATATAGGTATAAAGTAAAATATAAATGTACTTTACACACTAGTGCATAAAGTAAGTATTTCATTTTTCGCACTAGTGCGTAAAGCGAAATAATACGAAGGTAGTTATTGATACTTTACCCATTAGTGCGTTAAGTAAAAACACTTTACGCACTAGTGAGTAAAGTTTATCTTTACGCACTACACAGTGAGTATAAAGTTAGAACTTTACGCACAATAGTAGAAAAAAGTATTTTGCTCCCGAATTGTCTTCTTTTTTTCGTGATGCTGATTTAGAACTTCAAAAACCAATTCCGAATAAAACAAATCAATAATTTCCCATGAAGAGAGATTTCGGCAATCTTAAATGCACTTCAATGTAAGATGTTTTGTGTGTCGTTATTTTGTTTATTAAATACCTAATTAGTATTATTTTTAATTATTAATACTATGTTTTTAAGTTCCTACTACGAGTATATTATTATGAATAATAATAATAATAATAATAATAATAACATCTCACTGCTGCCGCTATCTGTTGGACTCCGCCAAACCCGCGGGTATCAGTGTGGGCCACCCAGCAACCGGAGGCATAAGGTCACCCATCTATTTTATATGGATGACCTTAAACTCTATACCTCCGGAGAGCGAGAACTTCAAAATGCTCTCAGGGTGGTCGAGGAATACACGCGGGCAATTGGAATGGAGTTTGGGTTGGACAAATGCGCAGTCGTCCACCTCAAGAGAGGACGATGCGGGGAATTCCACGAAGATGCGCAGCTCGCAGAAGTCGCAGACGGAAGCATCCTACGACATTTGGATGCCGGAGAGACCTACACATACCTGGGTGTGGAACAACGCCACATCCAGGATGTGAACCAAATAAAGGATTCTCTCCGTGGCAAGTACAGACACCGACTCCGAAAGATCTGGTCATCAGAACTTTCGGGGAAGAACAAGGTGTCTGCCACTAATATGCTTGCCGTTCCGATTCTGCTCTACTCCTTTGGCGTAGTCAAATGGGGAGTAGATGAGCTGCGTCAATTGGACAGGAATACCCGCAAGATGATGAATATTCATAGGAGTATTCATCCTAGATCGTCCGTTCCTCGTGTATACCTCCCACGTCAACGGGGGGGGCCGAGGACTCTTGAGTCTGGAGTGCATGCATGGCAGAGTGGCACTGAGTATGGCATGTAATGTCATCAGGAGCTCGGACCCACTCCTACAGTTAGTGAGAGATCATGAAGCTGTGGGAGTTGGCGCTTTATTGTTTAGGTCAGCACAGAGGGCCGCAGATGAATTCGGTCTCGTGTTCGACTACAGGCGAGAAGGCCGGCGAGGTGACTCAGTCACTGAGCTTCCGCCTAATCGTCTGACAGCCCACATCAAAGCTGCCGAACAGAGAAATCTGTTCAGGCAGCACGTCGATAAACCCCTGCACGGTGTTTTCTATAACAACATAGAAGCACTGGGTTTATCGACAGAGCTGACCTTCGCATTTTTAAGGTCAGCGGGGCTGAAGTCGGAGACCGAGGGATACATTGTGGCCTGCCAAGATGGTGTTATTAACACATTGGTCTATCGCAGTCGCGTGATGGGTGTAGAGGTACCTGATATCAACTGCAGGACCTGCCGTCAGGGGCCGGAGCCGCTCATGCATTTATTATCTGCATGCCCGATTTATGCGACTTCGGTCTACATCCAACGACATAACGCGGCTTTACGAGTGCTATACTACCATCTACGGTACTCGTACCAGATAGACCAAACACCAGTGCTGCCTTACGTCCCCGGAGATATCGAGTCCGTTGTCGAGAACGAGAAATGCCGGATTTACTGGAACTACTCGTTCCCGACCGTCAGGCGAATTCACGCCAATAAGCCTGACATAGTCCTCCTCGACCATCAGACCAAGGTGATGTATGTCATCGAGTTCTCAGCACCTGCTGAGACAAACATCGCCTTGAAGGAGGAGGAGAAACGGACTAAATACAGAGATCTCCGGTACGAGCTCCAAGTGCTATACCCAGGCTACTCTGTCAAAATGGTCGTCCTGATAATCGGTGTACTCGGAGGTATGAAGCCCACGCTGCTCTCCGCATTGAAGACCATGCCTGCCTGCCAAACATCGGCAGAATGGTTGGCTGGTCAAATGCAGAAAGCGGTCATCCTGGGATCCCTTCGTCTACTTAGGGCACACGAGTCTGGAATCTACAGTGACTAACCCTGCGGGATGTGGGGAGTTGCTGTAGATTATTCGCTGGCGCTCTCTCTGTGTGGTGTCGGAGGCCACAGGGAGACTGTCCAGCACTTTCTTCCGGAAACGGGAAAAAAAAAAAAAAAAAAAAAAAAAAAAAATAATATTAATAATAATAATAATATTTGAGATGTTTCTGAATCCAGTGGCATAGTTAGATTTTTAATAAAAAATGTCTAATCAAATTTGTCAATTTTTAACATTGAAAAAAAAATTAAAGTAGGTCTTGAAAATTGAAATTATTAATCTCTAAATTTTTGTCAGAGAGTAGAGTTTTCGATGGTCTATCTTCTAAAGAAAGTTCCGTTAAAATAGGACAATAGACACACTTTTTTGCAGGGGAGTTTCCATTCAAAATGGGTCACGCTGTATATTTGATAAAGAATCAAATAATCATTTAAAAATAAATTTTGTATATAAACTGGTACATTGTTATGTGAAACAACACACATGAGCGTTACCTTATGTAAATTTTCAATCCAAACTAGAGGGACTTCGTTTCACTTGAATATTTTATTATAGCAAGAACTTTTGTATTATAGTAATTAATTTTCCAATATCATTACTTATTGATATGGCATCAGAACAGAAACGGACTGGGTTGGAAATTGTTGGGTAAATCGACTTGGAAATGTTTTATATACCTAATGTTTATAAATGACTTTATTTAGGTTTTATACAAGCATAATAATAACAAACATATCTAATTTGATACACTTACATTTTATCTCTAAACACACAATTATAATATCTACTTTTTTAATTACATGATAAAAATTGGATTAAAAATTACAAAATTCAAAACGTCCAAAAATAAATTATTGAAATAATTTTTTTTTTAATTCACCACTTCATTTATTACAGTTACCAATCAAAAGACGATGTCCCCAAGAATTTAATTTCCAAACATTCTGAGTAAAATACTCTTATTTTTCAATACCTACATATTATTTTATTGTGAATTGTGGACGATAGTTGCCAAAAAATATATTGTTTAAAAACTGACTGAGTGAAAATGAAAGGATCTGACGAATGCTCCTTCACTTACAATTTAAGAACTTAATCGTAACATCAGAGGCTCTCCTGCAGCTGTAATATGAGATTATTGTAACGCACTCTATCAGTAATAATACATATTATTGGAATTATTATTTTTATTTACAAAAAAAATATTCTGGAAATTTTTTGTTTAAAAAATATTGTGAAGTAAACAAATAGTTATATCTTTACGATTGATATGTAATGTTTATACAGGGTACCAAACAGACAAATTTCAAAAATACTTTGATATTAATTTTTGTAAGATATGTCAAATTACAAGTTTAGGTAAAGGGTGATTCTTATAACGTTCTTGCCTCAATTTCTTGGTTTGTCTTTGGAAATAAAATACAAATATTTAACGTAACTTATATTACTTTTTCCAAGAACTTCTAAAAATTGCAACAAAAAACAATTGAAAGTCAAATAAAAGTGGGAAAACACAAAGCAATGTTTTTTTTAATGCAACGTCCTGTATATTTTTACAATTTTGAAAAAAGGTTTAAATTCTTTTTCCAAAAATATAACGTAACATATATAGGTACCTATTTACCTTCATTTTGTAAAATACTGATAACAATTTAAATAATTTATAAGAAAAAATAAAATTTTAAATATTTAAATTTATTAAAGGAAATAACATCAAATCAAGCAAGTAACATTAAATATCTCAACAAACAAATAACATTTATATTTAAAGAAACTGTTCAAAATGCCCTCTATAATTTTCGACATAAAAAGTATTTAGCTCGGTATTTCGTTTATACAGGGTGTCCCATGACATGACGCCCAGGACATAACTTGAAGGTATGTTACCAAAGCAATGTAAGTAATGTTCAATGTCTAATGAATATATGCCCTAAACTCAATCGTTTATCATTTATTAAATAACATTCTAAATCTATTTTTTCTTCTACCGAGTAAGGCATTTTTAACTTTAATCAACGTAAAGAGTTACAACAAACTATATAAGTGACAATAATTCAAAAAACTTTCTAAGCCAACTCGGTGTTAAATTATTTCAATTATTATTATCAGTATTTTACTAAATATGATGGAATATGTTATTTTATATTTCTGGAAATTGTAAAAAATATACAGGGCGTTCCATTTAAAAAAACATTGCTTTGTTTTTTCTCACTTTTATTTGACTTTCAACTGGTATTTTGTTGATATTTTCAAACCAAAAAAACTGGGGTGAGAACGTTATAAAAATCACCCTGCGACCCACTTAAGATCGCAACACCCCTGTATACTCGTTAATTGATGCTTGATTAACTTCAAACTTTGGTGGTAAAAAGAGATCGATAAGGTGATTATTTAAATTTAGTAATAAATGATACATGTCAGTAGCGTGCGATTTTAAGGAGGTTTAAAAAGTCCATTTAAAAAAAAAAGTTTTAGCGATTTCTTTATTCAAATTTGGATTTCATTATCGTAAAGAGTGCCGTTTAAAACCACTAGGTATCAATTTTAAGTGAGATCACTCTGGATATTGAGATGTACACCCACAAAAATTCAGTTTTTTCGTAAGTGATCAAGTTGTATGAGTTAAATTTTTACCAAAACTGATTGCGCATCTTCGGGGAATTCACGGCATTTTTTTTTGGTCATTACATAATCAGTTTTGACAAAATTTAACTCAAACAACTTGATCACTTACGAAAAAACTGAATTTTTGTGGGTTTACATCTAAAATAACCAGATAAGTGATCTCACCTAAAATTGATACCTAGGGGTTTTAAATGGCTCTCGTTACGATAATAAAATCCAAATTTTAATAAAAAAATTCTTATATATTTTTTTTGAAAAATCGACTTTTCAAAGCCCCTTAAAAAATCGTACGCTACTGACATGTATCACATATTACAAAGTTCAAAGAATCGCCTTATTGATCTTTTCTTACCACCAAAGTTTGAAGTTAATTAAGCATCAATTAACGGGTATCCAGTGTGTTTGCGATCTTAAGTGGGTCACACTGTACTATAAAACATTTTTTATATTTAATTATAGTATCAATTTACTGTCCAACAAATTTAAAATATCGTAGGTTAGTTCTTCTCCTTACTATTTTAATAATTTTGTAGTGTTTTCTCTATTTTTCCTGAATTAATAATCCAAGTAGTAATGATTTTTAAATATGTTGTTTGAGTAGCGACCCTGATTAAAAATACAAGTTTTCGATCTTGGGGGAGGGGGTGAGTGCGAGTATAACAGTATGCCTTTATTAGAAATATTTTGAGTTTTTTTTCCTAGTAACCTATATTCTACGCGAACTATTCTACACAAAAATGTTTCAAAAACAACCCGAGCAACATATATATTTTTTAAATCAGCAGAAATTATTTTTCAAAATATGTAAAAATATACAGGATGTTCTATTTAAAAAAGCACAAGTTGTCTCTCTTTCTCTACTTTCCGATGCTATTTTGTTTTATATTTTTTCGGCAAAAGATATTTGACTCCAAAATCTACAACTTTTGTCTCTACACCTTTTTCATATCTCTAAATATAAAGGCAGATAGGGGTCAAAATATAGGGAACTACCCTGTACACGAAGAGCGGAAAAAAATTATGGTAACATAAACTTTAATAATTGGTGAATTGAACAATAAGGAAATTTGTGTGGTGCAATTTTCTATAAACCACATTTTAAAGATGCTAAACGGAAATTGTTAACTAATATTTGTAGTCATCATACAATTTATTAAAAGAGTAGACACGAGCTAATAATTAAATTTTATGCAGTTTTTGAGTTTTCTGAAGCTTTTGAATTCTTGTTTCGATCATCTCGTCGTGGTTTTCTTCTGAAGTGAGGTCCTCGACTCAGAAGAAGGCACGAGGAAATGGTCGAAACATGATGAAATTAAAATGTTCAACGAACGAAGAGAACTGGTAGACCACTCTTCTACATATTATTAGCCATAAAAGCTTTATAACCAAAAACGTTATGTAGTTAGTTATTTTACGCAGAAAAACGTTAAAACCATTTTCAGTTCTTTAACCCAAGCATTTAAGATTTTCTAAAAATATATGTTGAAATCGAGGTTAAAAATAAAGTATAAAGAGCAATTTTTATTGTTCTTAAAAAAAATGTGTTTAATTATTTTTATAATTTATTTACAATAATTGTTTTCTGCAAGATATTTGATATTAACATTTAAATTTAACCTCGTTCCTTAATCGTTGTTTTCTTTGATTTCTCAATACGTGTTTAAAAAAACGTAACAGTATATTATAATTAATCTGAATAAACAATATTCGAAAGTAAAAGTTCAGTTTATCAAATTCTAGAGCTACAAGGTCCAAAAACCTCAAGAAATTTTCGACAACGATCTGTTTCGGCAAATGGAGTTTTGCGAAACGGTGATGGAAATGACAAACAGGAATAAGAGATTTATTGGTAATATTTTTTTACTGATGAATTTACATTTACATTTCTTCATGGACATCATAACCAATTCGTCTAAGATATTGACCACAGGAAAATGAGCACTGATCGTTGAGTGTACGAATCCAGTATCCACAAAAATGAAATGTGCGGGGGAATATTGGGTGATTACCTGATTGGACTATTTTTTATTAATGGGTAACTTGAATAGGCCAAAATATCTGTATTTTTTGCAGGATCATGTTTTTCCTGCAGTAAGGACTATTTCGAGTATTAAGATGGATATCGTTTGGTTCCTACAAGATGGCTGCCCATCAGCTCATAATGTGGCACACAATGAAATTTTTCCAGGGAGGGTGATTAATGCTCGTGGAACAATTATTTGACCAGCCCGATCTCCGGATCTAGTGACTTGACTTTATGAGCTTATATTAAACAACAAATACGGGCATCAACATCGCAGGACTAATGATTTGCAGGAATTACAGAAAATAATACTAAATACATGTCAAGCCATTAATCCTGCGATATTTGATAATGGAAAAACCAATTTCCTTGATAGAATGAGGTACTGCCTGGCACAGGGAGGTAAAATTTTTGTACCTCTTTGAATTTTGGAAGATTTATTCATGGAATTATGGTTTATTTATTTGTAATTAGAATGATTTCTTTAGTTATAGTGAATTTTTTTTATTTACAGTTGTTTTTAAATGTAGCATATTAGAATTATTTATTTATTTTTCTCATATTTTATGCTTTTTATGAGACAGAGGCATTCTATGTTTGTATTTGTATACTCTCTACACAGACCGGGATATTTGCCTGTAAGATATATTGCAATAGGTTCTGAGACTACCGGTATATGCTTAGACCTTAAACTAACTGTTATCAATAAATGTATATATTTAAGACTTTTTATGTTCCTTCTTCACTACATTTTTTTTGTATGTTGATCTTTATAAAACAACACCAATAAATATTATTATTACTATTATCATTACTTGGAATAATATTTTAGGCTACTCTCGAATAATCAGGAAAAGTTAGACAGTTGTGCCATCTATAAGTCCATTGGCCATTGGCCCTTCGTGCTATGTATTACAGACCCTGCTCTTAACATTATATAATGAGGTCTTATATACTGACTCTAATTGAAAATAATTTTTCTACTAACCTGAAATACTGTTCGTAGTTTGTTGAAGCGCCCAAGACTCAAAAATTATAAAACATGCCACATTATGTTTTTTAATCAAACCAAAGACTTTAGACTATAATAATCTTTGATTAAACTAAACTACGTAAAACTTTAGTAAATAAACTTTCTGTATAGCATTCATAAATATGTAATAAAACATACCAATAATATATGTATGATGATTTACTTAACACTTGTAAAATAACAATGCATATTAATATTTTCATTCAACTTACAACCGATATATTTTAAGGATATCACTACAACTGTTTAACAATAAATACGTCGGCGTCGATAGGAAAATATCACTTTAGACGATTATGTTACCTATACAAAGTAAATATTTAATTTTTATTGATTTGTACTAGGATTGTGTATTCATTTCTGCAAAGTATAAATTATTTATCGGACAATTCTTTAAGTTATAATCATACTCTTAAAAATGTTAGACGCTCGTCCTGTATTATCAAATAATTATTTTTTTATTTATTCATGTTCGAGCAGTGCTTCTTATAAAAAACTTACGATGGTAGTAAAGTATAGGAAATGGGCAAGAATACGCTTTATTAATTGCATTAAGTAAGTATTTGATTTAATTTGCATGACAAGCGTCTTTAATATTTCGTTTAATATAATAGAAAAACAACCTTTTTGTCACTTCTAGGTAAAATCGTTTTAATTTCAACTGAAAATTGTTAAAATAAAATCCCTAATAGTATTCACTTTAAAAACTTATAAAACCATCACTCTGTATAATTTCCAAGATAAATATGAAATTTTCGGAAAGGGGAAACAATGGGCTTTCTAACTGTGAAAAAATACACAGGGTACTCCATTTGAAATAACAACGTTGCCCTATCCCCCAAAAATACTCTGTCATTTCCGGTTAAACTGGCAGTGAGCAAAATATAGGAATACTCAGGAAAAACTTATCAAAATTAGAAGAAGACTGGCGAAAACCGCATTTAATTATCTCAATTAGTTCAAAAGTTATATAGGTTTAAAAAGGGTCAAAATACACTCAGTTCCAAAAAAAGTGACGTACGTGATTTTTTGGGTAATTTTAAAGCTTTTAAATCGGTCGGTTGACCGATTTGAACATTTTTTTTTCAGTTTATAGCCAAATTCATGCTTTATGAGCCCAATTGGAAGCAATGGTGACTTTTTCCAAATTTCAGGGAAATTAATGGGGAATTTGAAACTTAAGTTTTTTCACAGGTTTTCAAAACACCCTGTGGGTTATTCTCGCATTCATAGAAAGATTATTCATTCTGCATTCGATGAATTATTTCTCAATGAATATTTTGTTTTTTTATTCACTGTTTTATCTCTGGTATTTTCCGAGATATAACGTTTTCACGTGAACCCTGCTTTTTCATCTTAAATATTAAGAAATGATACACAAAAATTATTGAGCAATCCCGAGTGTTCTGGAAACCCCAAAATAACAGAACCATTAAAAAAAAACTGAAACAACTTCAATTTAACATTTTTAATAAATGGTAAACCTAAACGGTGCAAAAACAACAAAATAGTCACAAGAGTAGATAACATTAGAATTTTCAATATCTTGTATTGCCGCCGCCGCCTCTAGCAAGTCTCAGTTTGTAATCGGCATGGCTACTAGACATTAAATTTCTAATACGTTGCTGTGATGTATCATTTCACTCACCAACCATCCCTGCAAGGGTTTCAGGAGCCCTTTCACTGAATTAAAGCGTCAGCCATTTTTGCAAGAGTTTCGGAGCCCTTTGACAATTTCTAACTCTTCGTGCCAGTTCATTCCATAGGGATTCATATCGGGACTGTCACTGTTACTAATTGTTGAGAAGATGGCAAATTTGTTTTCATGGCCAACTACGAGCTTCGTACGTATCATTTCTCAATTTTAAAGGCGAAAAGCAGGGTTCACGTAAAAACGTAGGAAAATAGGTACCAGACATAAAACAGTGAATAAAAAAACAAAATGTTCATTGAGAAGTGGTTCATTAAATGCAGAATGAATAATTTTTCCATGAATGCGAGGATAACCCACAGGGTGTATTGAAAACCTGTGAAAAACCTTAGGTTTAAAATTCTCCATTAATTTCTGTGAAATTTGGAAAAAGTCACCATTGCTCCAATTGGGCTCATAAAGAATGAATTTTGATATAAACTGAAAAAAAAAAATGTTCAAATCGGTCCACTAGTTAAAAAGCTAAAGGGCTTTAAAATTACCCAAAAAATTGAGTGCGTCACTTTTTCTGGAACTGAGTGTATAATGGAGCACCCCTGGTTATCAAGAACTTCAGCGTGTGAGTAACCATAGCTAAGATTAGACATCAATTTTAAAGCTAGCATATTTCAAAAACCGTTGTTAATGTTATGAATGTGTGTATTATAATTAGATCATATTCTTGAGACATACTCAAGATGTGATTTAACATAAGTAATAAACAGTTGAGTTAACGTGATAGATTCTATAAAATTTGTGATTTTTCTCAACATGAAACTGAGTGTTATATAGCTTTTTATCATCTCATCAAATATAACATATCATCAATAACATCTGTTTCAGCTTCTATATCAATAGAATCAGAAATAAACTCTATAAAATAGAATGAGTGGCCGTGTAGCCACCTTTGAATAACATAGGCACACACAAAAAAAAATGTTTAGACCCAAAGAACAGACCCCACTACCCTTATGTATTTTGATGTGCAGAAACCGAATTTGACAATAATTTTTTTAACTAGTCAATTTTCCTCCCCTATTTGGAGTTGAAATTGCACTTCTCCTTATAATTTAAAATTCCCCACTACCCTTATGTATTTTGATGCGCTGAAACCGATTTTGACAATAAAATTTTTTTGTAACTAGTCAATTTTCCGCTAGCACCCCCTTTTAACCCTGGTTAGGGGTTGAAATTGCATTTTTCCTAATAAATTAAAATTTCCCGTTATTTATCCCTGCATATGTTGACGCGCTGATTCCGAATTTGAAGGGTTAAGAATAGTATTTTGTACTAAACTTCGCCCATCAATGCAGACGTTTATTATTATTATTATTATTATTATAAAATAATTTTTTCGAGTCAATTTTTTGGCGATGCATTTAATTTTTTTTCCTATGATATTGAACTCTCTTGTTTCTAAACGACGTTCTCGTAACCATGGCACTGAACGTCGCAATTTTTTATATTTAAAAAAATCTAAGCTAACAAAATCAACCAAACAATACTAAAAAACCATAGGGACAGGGATGAGTTAACTCAAGAATTGTTAGATTCAGTAACACAGGATTTAACTAAAAAAAATTGGGTTTGTAGAGAAACCGAAATAAAGCTTTTTATATAGATAACGCATTTTTCAATACCAATATACAATATTAACATACTATTTTACAGAACTAGAAGTAAAAAAAACAAAGAAAATGAATGAAAAGGAATATATGTCCAACTAAAAAAAGTGAAGAAACATTTCCCTTGGTTGTACAAAAAGTTCTATTCACATTAGCTCGGTCCAAAAGACTTATTTCGAAAGTGTCATTGGTTATTAGGAAGCATAGAAATCGGATCAATGCCGAATCTATAAAGAGCTTATCAGGCCTCCTTGACTTCAATTCCTATAGATAAATTAGGTTCTTGGTAATATTAGAAACCTTAACACCAAATTTCATGTTTAATACAAGTAAATAACAAATATCAAATTATCTACTTACCCCTATTATAGTTGTCAGCTGTTGTGCATATTCTGATTTGTTAATTAGTCTTATGTTATATGTTATTATACACTTATAACATAAAGGGAAATAATATAATAACAATTCAACCACTAAGAATATTCTAGTTATATTTACTAAAATTTAATTAAGAGTCGCCAGTAATCTCATAATTAAACTTCTATTCGCTGCTGAAAGTACGATACTACTATTAAAATAAATATTTGATAAATCAACTGACAATCGACAGGTATTATGAATCGCAATTAGAATTGATTATTCATAAAACATAAAGAGCAAAATTGTATACAATATTAGTCCCCTATATTGATTCCTCACACTATAGAATTTATAACTAAAATAATTTAACTTCAATTTTTCTAAAAAACTGTCCATATTTGAATAATTAAAAGCCATTCAACCTATGGAAATTTGGGTAATCTAATTTATAAAACTACTTGGTTTATACCTAGATACGCTTGCTTCTTGAATTTTGACCATCTCCAGATAATGGTAATTATCCGCGCATTATTTCCATGTACTTTATCATTTATTTTGACTTTCTACAAACATGAAAAACTACGAATAAGTGGCCTCAATGAACTACATCTTCAACCTTAATTTCAAATTTCGAACTCAGACTATTGAATGGCATCTTGTAAAAGGAATTCATTGTCACCCGGCAGTAAACGGTAAAAAACCAATGGACCAGTGTATAAACAATTTAGTGTAATAGATTTGACATCATGTTTGTGGCTATCCTTCATTGTTATAATTTTACTTTGACGCCTGAGGGTGCTTTTTAGGACGGTGTCTCGGGCGCCAGTTTCTGTTTTAGAGTGTAGAAACACCACTTTACTCTATTAGCAGGATAATAGAGGCTGCAGTGAAGACACGGTTAAGCCAGGGGTCTAATTAACCTGTAAAGAAAACTCAGAATTTCGGATAAAATACAGAACAAGTTTTATTAATAAAATAAATTTAATACAATTACGGAAAAAATAAAGCACAAATATAAACACAAGTATTTACAGCAAAACTAAAAAGCGGCAAACTACGGTTATAAAGCGGAAAAACGGCAAGCAAATAATACGGTGGGAGCGAGTAAGCAAATCTACGGTAAAGCGTGCGGCAGGTAAAAATCTGTCTACAAATTGGTTACTAACAAAAGCTCGGATGGCAATATATATTTGTCTTACTCTTTCTAGCTGCGTGAGCTCAACTGATGTTTAAAACGTCGTGTTGTCAGTTTTATAGCAGCCTGATGACGCGTATCCCTACTTAATCTTGCGCTCTGAACGCAAAGTTGACTTCAGGGGCTGATTAAAATATTACAATTTGTTTCTATGAACCATGGGCGTACCTTTTTCCATTTTCAAGATACAGGGCGCGTTGAAAATAATTTTCCTTAAATTTTAATTTTCTGTTAGTAATAATTAGTTATTCTTTTTTTTCAATTGTATGTGTTAAACTTTTCCAGAAATAAACTAACTATTACTTTTTATCATTACCATTCAAATAATAACTTTGATTTTGAGTTTTATTAATGAAACTAATAGTAATAACTAGGTGCCAAAGCCAAAGCCTACTTGAAATAAAAACCAACAATTTGGGATACCAGCTGCTTGACTTTGGTGCACTATTCCTGGTTTTTCTCGAAAATGGGCAAATTTTAGCACTTCTTACAAGAGTACCTTTTTTGTTTAGAATAAAATTTGCCATAACAGCAAGGGGCAAAAAGATTAATCTCAAAAAAGTTAGGACCTAAAATGTTCCCACGGAGTACTGTACTGTATGATATAGCCAAAAATTAATAACACCAGAGCATTTAGCATCCCCAGAAACCCCACATAGCAAAATTTCAGCTCATTTGGGCGAATTTTGTGGAAGATAGGACCGAAACTAGATTTTTAAAAATTATTTTTAACGCCCTGTATCTTGAAAACGGAAAAAGATACGCCCATGGTTCATTCATAGGAACAAATTGTAATATTTTTTGAAATTCTATCAGCCTGTGAATTTATGCTAGTGTTTTTCAGAACACCCTGTATAATGCAGTGCACTCGGATATTAAAAATTACTGTAATAAATCATATCGATTATTTATGAAATTGTCTAAAAAGTGGATTGTAGAAAATCAAGTTTTTATCAGACAATCATTTGAACAAATCGTATTTATTTCTTTAAATATCAATATTACCTTTCTGTTGTTTTTTATTTATATTTTTTTTTTCATTTTTAGTACTATTATATCAATTTATTAGATGTACTATGTTGATTGATAAACAATTATAAAAAATGTATAGCATTTTGCCAAAGACAAGTTTTTGTTCATTAACTTCAATGGCAAATTTTTTTGTTAAAATATTTATGTGTTTAAGGTGCGTATTCACCAAAAAGGCAAAGGAGAGCAAATGCTCGCTCTTGTTCGAGGACGTGTGCTCATGTTTTTTTACAAATACTTGCATTGCGTCTATACCAGACGAAATATGTTCTTGTTCGCAATTAATCCGTAGTTTACAGCGATAACTTCAATGCTATTATAGCGAAGTGAATATGGCTGACCAAAACCATGAATTACTTTGTGCAAGCGCAGCATTTATTGTGATACTTACATAGTTTGTTAAATCGTGAAAAAAAGGAAGCGTTGGTGGCAAGCAACATTATTAAGGAACAGATATTTTTATAGTGGGACGAAGCACTCGAACATCGAGCAAATAATCTCCGTCCACATTAAAATAGACAATAAAAGGATTTCTCTTTGACGTACCGACACAGGTTCGAACTTTTTTGAACACGAGCAAACAAATATTTGCTCGCTCGCTAATGGTACTCACACCACGATTATTAATAAAGAATGATCGCTCATTCTTGTTTTTTCGCTTTTGCTCTTTTGGTGAATACGCATCTTAATCTATCAAATAAATAAACGTTATTATTATTATACATTTTGGGGAATTTCCTTAAGTCACATAGGGTTATACTGTGAGATACATAGAACAATGGGCACGAAGCTTTTGACCATTTCAGATATCGATAATCATACAATATGGTTGGTATGCAAACAATTGACGAAAATAAATCATTGATCGGAAGTAATTCGTACAAATGTTTAAGTAGGGTATTAGATAATAAAGGTGGTATGTAATAATAATAATAATAATAATAGGAAATTAGCGCGTGTAAAACTGATATAATAATAATAATAAAAATAATATATGTATAATAATAAATTGGTTGGTCAAATACAGAAACCGGTCATCCTGGGATCCCTTCGTTTACTTAGGGCACACGAATCTGGAATCTACAGTCACTAACCCTGATGCGTGATGCAAGGAGTGGCTGTAGATTATTCGCTGGCGCTCTCTCCGAGTGGAGTGGAGAAAAAAAAATAACACCATAAAAAAATAACACCATAATATATTATTACATTACATTATACATATTATGTAATTACGACCCCCTTTATCTCAGAAGGTTCTAGAAGAGCCTTGTGCGGGAGAGGGCTACACATTTAAAAAACAAGGAACATATATCCAATATCCGTGTATAATGGAAAAATTTTTGTCACGGTAGTTTGCCACGACTGGGAATCGAACCTGGAATTTGTGTGAGAGGCAGGTAGGCTACCATCTCGATCATCAGTCATATTTAATATGCATAAATAAAAATAATAATAAATAAATTGTTACTACGGCTATTAAATAGTTTGTTTTATTGTATTGTACGAATTCTAAACAGAAAATCAAATTAATTATTCTCGATTTTTCTGATAAGGTGCGTATTTTAGAATGGATAAAATTATAATAATATTGGTGTATACATTGTACACTGTACAGTGTACAATGTATTTTAAGATTACCTGATATTTGAAATGGTCTAAGCTTCGTACACATTATTAAATTTTATTTGTCAAACTATATAGTTCTATACATATAAATAGTATATTATAGCTATTTATTATAAGTGCCTAATGAGGTATTTTATAGCATGCGTCTGAAGTTTACAGAACGAACCGAAGGTGAGTTCTGTAAACAGATGAGTGCTATAAAATACATATGGCACGTATAATATACAAGATTTTATCTACACTCGACTTATTAATTTTTTTATATTTAAAAAACTACTAATCAATTAACATTATTTATTGTCAACACCACACAGTGTCTACAAGTAAGTATAACTAAGTTAATAACGATAGCTGTTTGTTGATATTTCATTAGCAACCGGTGGTTTGCGTGCTTCTTTTTTATAAAATGCGTGCGATAAATATACATCGCACTAGTGCTATAAACAATGTCGTATTACTGTCATTATATAACGAGCGTAGATAAAGAAGGTATTTTAAATATGTGTGTTGCTGGTGCAGTACTAAAATATTTTAAACTATTTTAACTAAAAATTTGAAACAAAATGAACAAATTGTTGTTACTTTTGACACCAAATTCTCCTTCATTATTCATACCTCTGAAATAACTGCTTCATTATAAATAAAAAACTACAAATTTTGAAAACTGCAATACTTTTCCTTCACTATTTAATGCGTGTATAATTAAACGAAACAATAAGATTGTATTGAAGCTATTCAGAGACAATTTTCACATAAATATTTACACTTTCTATTTACATCTATTTACAGGCACATTCCTGCCCTGTAACTGAGTTTCCTGTTTGGCAGTGCATCATTAAATAAATAAATAAATAGAAGAAACCCTCTTAATATCAAAATAACGAGCTCAATTATCTACTTAGAGGATCAACAATAATCAACATCTAAATCGACGAAGTCACATATATAGTACTTAAATAAACGTATCAAAAAACCAATATTTATCTTTTATCCATTCAGAAATACACTAGGTTTTTTAAAAAAATTAATTATTGTGTACATGAGTCTAGTAGAATCAATATTAATTTATGGTATTACTAGTTGGAGATTTCTTTACAGTCTTTTACAAGTAACCCAGAGGTGGTAGAGGACACAAAGGTGTATTAGTTGGTGTCCCGGGTATATTGTGCATATTGATTAGGTATTTAGAATCGGTATAGAGAAAATTTCTGAAACTATTGTGGTTCAAAGCTGAACGTTTTTATCCTCCAATAGGCGTTCCTCAATCGGAACTTTTACAAAAATTTATCATGGCTTCCCTTCTTGACCGGCGTGTATATTTCTCTGAAATGCTACTATACAAAATCATAAATATGGTTGGCTGTCCCATTATTTTACAGAAAATTAATTTTTATATTCCGGTGTACAGGGTGTCCCAAAGTTGATGTCTCGGGACTATATCTAGAGAATGAAAAAAGTTATCACAAAACCGTTTACGTGGTTTAATTTGGGGTGCACTAAGGTACATTTTACGCTAGAAATATATTTTTTTCGAAATCTGGAAAATGGCGAAACTGACGTCATCAGAAGTTTTTTCCAGGAACATACACTTTTTTAATGCTACCTGGAAAGTGTTATTTTTTCTGAACATTTTCTATTAAATAAGTTTTTTCGTATCTTTTATATTTAAAAATATACAGGGTAAAATATTTTGGAAAATCAGTTAGCCATGATGTAATCGAATGGCCTATGGAAAACAATGAACAAATGCTATTTATACGTTTTATCAAAGAATTGTAACAGTATATGAGTATACGAAAAAAAAAATTTAAAACAGTAACAAAATTCTAAATCTTTTTTTGAGCTTCACCATAGATTAAAATCATGTCTACTTTTTCATTGTTTGTAAACATTTCGGCGCTATTTAAATTAATTCACACCCGAAAACTATTTGACACTAACAATATATTCACTAAACAAACTTATGTCAACAGCCCCAGTTCATTGTTTTCCATAGGCCACTCGATTACATCATGGCTAACTCGTATGCAATTAAGGGTATTTTCCAAATTATTTTACCATGTATATTTTTAAATATAAAAGATACGAAAAAACTTTTTTAATAGAAAATCTTCAGAAAAAATAGCACTTTCCAGGTAGCACACAAAAAGTGTATGCTCCTGGAAAAAAACTTCTGATGACGTCAGTTTCGCCATTTTATAGATTTCGAAAAAAAATTTCTAGCGTAAAATGTACCTTAGTGCACCCCAAATTAAACCACGTAAACGGTTTTGTGATAACTTTTTTCATTCTCTAGATATAGTCCCGAGACATCAACTTTGGGACACCCTGTACATCTTCCAGACAGAGTCGCAGCTTCTACTTACCACAACCGCGCACAAATATCCGACAGTTTATAAACACAATATGTAATAATTACGATAACAGTAGTCATCATGATATTGATATATTTAGCTGCAATCTAAAAACAAGAAACAAACAAAAACTTGTTGAAAGAGCTTTCAACTGTTATAACGAGTCTATCTGCAATACAAAATTACGATCAATTATTGCATGTACCTAGGTGCTAAATGATTACGATTTTGGTGTGAAGTTGACTCTTAATTATGAAATTATTAAAACTTTGTTAGAAAAATTATTATAATATAATTTTTTAACATATTTGTAGGGTGTTATATAAATGGATGCTAAGTGATGGTAAAGATTATGCAATACCACCGGTGGTTGCTGCGCTGCTGGTGTAAATTTGACACCAAAATTATAAAGCTGTTAATAACTTTGTTAAAACAATTAGTACCTCTCTTCATTACAATGACATATTTGAGTACTAATGGTAAATTAGTACTGATGGTAAATTTTACAATTAGCACCGGTGGTTGTGGACGTTGTGGTGCCACACTCAAAGACCTGATTTTTAACTACCTATTTTTTTGTCTCTAAAATAGGGATTTAGAACTACATTTCCGATACTCAATACGTTTCCATACAGGGTGTCTCACTGGGAACTGAATCGATCGATATAGGAAAAAATATGATATGTAACAGAAAATTTTGGGAATTAGGTACTAAAGTCAGTATGACCAATCCAACAAAAATAATTACAATCATTTGGTACTTCCGGTTATACCAACTTGCTTATTTTAAATAGAACACTCTGTATATTTACGATTTTTCGAAATGAGCGTAAAATATGTAGCATACTCTATACCAACCTAAACTCAGCAATTTCGAAGATAATAAATAAATAAAGAAGAAGGCTCTGTGCGGGAGGGGGCTACATATTTAAAGACAAGGGACACACATCCAATGTCCGTGTATAATGGAAAAATCCCTCTCAGGGTATTTTCCATTGGCACAACCGGGAATCGAACCCGGGACTTTTGGGTGTGAGGCAGGTATGCCATCTCGACCATCAGTCATATCCATATAGATATCTGACGTTTTATAAAAAATCTGAAGGGTGCCACGGTCTGCAAGAACCGTTATAACTTGCTTCATGTAGGAGAGCCTCCTTTGTTTTTTGGCATGTAGAAAGAACACAAAGTGAGCTACATTCTCCAATGAAAATATGTTGCATAATAGTATACCAAGTGATCCATTTTTCACGTTTCACATTTTGTCAAATTCAAAGTCAAGTTCAAATGGAACACCCTGTGTTTTTTTACATCAAGTTGTGTAAAATTAAATTCTTTTTTTCTAGTATAGGCATTATAAATTTTGCCGAACCTCTTATCTTACTAAGAGTAGGGATTTTTTACTTGCCTAACATTTAATAGACAAGGGACTGACTGCCTTACATCCCTCCGAATTCATTAATTGTCATTTTCTTATGTTGTCGGTGCTAAGAAGCGTAAAAAAATCTATTATCGAACGTTCAGTGCATAGTGCATACATATTGAATAATTTATTAAACTTATCACATTAATTGAACATTATTGAATAAATATTTACTAAAATTGGTTTCATTATGACACACTTCTAATTATAAAGTCGTTAGTTAGGTTATATATAAGAGAAAACAGCTTTAAACGTCATTTAAAACAAACCTACATGTGATTAAGTAACGTACACAACAACAATGTTTAAAGCAACATTTTTTATTATTCATTTAACCTTCATTGCCTTGGGCGGAGTAAATTGTAAGTAAAACTGATTATTATTGTTTATTATTTATTTTTGTCTTTCTTTAAGTATGGTGTTTACGGAATTAATATTTTTAACATTTTTTGTATCTATATTACCTAAACGTTTATTTCTTGCCAACCACTCAATATTAAGCTTAATAACAGCAATGGAATATTAATGTGACGTTGCACAGCATTATACCTAAGCTATTAAAAATTATGTAATTTTAATTGTAGTATGGATAAATAAAAAGCACACAGGTGGTCATTCTTTATTTGGAAATGGGTCCTATGACTGAAAGATGATTATTATTTTTTCTAGAATTAATTCATAAATGTGAAGGAATGTGTTCATGAATACGTCCTACCCAAGTTTAGTAAGCAGATTGGACTGTGTTGGATTTAGAGGTCAATAAAATGTATCTAAAAGGTTATTAAATATAATTATAAAAATACGCATTGTTAAATAAATAAGGATTAAGGTCGATTCTCATTTGTGCTACATTCAGCTTGGCGACGAAGCGCGACGCTACGTCACAAATTGCCGCTAGATAAATATTTCATGGTTTTAAATGAATACGTTCTCACTTGCGCTGGACTAAACGTTTCGAGGCGTCGCGTCGTTTAGTCGTGCGGCAACGTTGAAATTGTGGAATTGTGGAACAGCTAAATGGAATAAATTCAATATTTTCACATTTTGGCACATCAAGGATATGCCGAAACACGTCAATTTTAGATTCTGGAGCGACAACCTGCAACGTAAAAATTTCATCCCTAAATTCAACCCTCTTTGAGTGACAGTTGCTACCTCCAAATTTTTAAATTGGAAGTAGGGGAAACACCTTATTTGAAGAATGAAAATACCTTTCAAATGAGGTATCACAAACCCCTACTTCCAATTAAAAAATTTGGGGGTTGCAACTGTCACTCAAAGTGGGTTGAATTTGAGGATGAAATTTTAAGGATTGCCGGATGTCGTTCCAAATCTAAAATTTACGTGTTTCGGCATTTCCTTGATATGTGTCAAAATATGTAGGTATTGAATTTATTCCATTTGGCTGCTCCACACTGTATAAGGTTATGTTATTATAATAATTGCATACTACAGTCAAAACTTCTTAGAATGATAACATACTAAATACCGAAGCTTGGTAATCTTTAAGGCAACAACAAAATGACTAATATGACTGTTATTAAGGAAAACGTAAATCACTTTTACACTAGATCATCATTATACAACTCAGGTAAAATCACCTGTTACGCAAAATATATGCTACTCCACTAGCACAATCTGTTGTTAATTCTTGTTATTCTAATTGATTTTTGCTATTATATGTCAAGTTTCTGATTTTTTAAATGTTATTATACTCAAATGATAAATTATCATGGAACATTCAGATAACTCTGATAACTAGGACAAAAATTGGATATGTTTCAGATTGCTTTATACATTTTCATTCTATCTACCATATTCGATTTTCATAAAAGAAAATTAATTATACGATGTCTACTTAACCGAAAAATAATAATTTTGGTCTTTTGGTTAGACGCCATGACCTGAGAACTACGATTTTTCAAAGGTATGGCAAATAATTGCATAATTTAATTTCTGAACAATTTTATAGGTGAAAAAAACTGTGATAATTTGGGAACTCTTCTTTATGAAGATCTTGGATGCAGAGCAATAAGAAAAGATGGACAAGATTGCCCGATAAAATACGAGTGCGACGATTTTACCAGAAACAATGATTCTTGCCTTTTCAGAGGTAGAAATTATGTGAGGAATCAACAAATTGAAAATGACGTTACTTACGAATCATGTAACGTAGGATGTTCTTGCAGAAATGGAAATGAAGGGTAATATTTTTCATTTTATTAGAATAGAATATATGTATGCTTCATATTTTTTAATAACTAACCTTTTTTTACAAATAATTTCTTTTATCCTGAGTTATCACTCGGAAACAAGGTCACGTGTTTCACCAATTTTTCAGAACATTTTTACCTTCAAAGTTATTCCCGGTGTCTACTTTTGGTTGAGACATCCTGTATAAAGCGTGTGTCATAATTAGGTACGTAGAAAACCAGGCACCGACATTTTTTTTACGAGAGGTTTCACTCAATTGAGTGTTTTAAATATATTAGTTGCTGGTGTAATACTAGTAAAACATTTTATTCACAATCATATATCTGCTTCAAGCCAGCATGTATAGAAAGTTGGGAAGTAGGCAATTATTAACTTTTACATCATCCCGTCCGGAAAGTACAATATTACAGCACTCATATGCGGCCGGAAAGTGAGGTATTACGGTACTAGATACTGTAATGTACCGGAAGCCACCGGTAATTCATTATGAACCAATCACAAACTGTTATTATACCTTTTGACAGTTATTTGACATATAAAAATTTACCTTAAAATAAAAAATAGTGTCAAAACTGTCAAATGATCTAAGAAAGTAAACAAGTTTCAAATTATACAAATAGACAATTAATGACGGGATGAAATAAAATAATATTCGATACACGTCCGTTAGGTGTTGTTCCAGTCTCGTTTAGATATTCTATAATATTAACTCGACTGTAACAATTTACCTTCCGGACTTGTAACGAAAATTACTATTTTGCACGATCAAGCTTTTTTGCTTATTTACAATAATAAATAGTTCCGGTTAGTTAAACGTCACTTTGCGGTAGCAAAATCTTCTGGTGCTTTTTCTGCAGCGGCTTTCAAATCTGATGGAGTACACTCTCTTAAGTCATAATGGTCAGAATCAAACATTTTTTTTTGAATTTTGAGCGAATTTAACAGAAATTATTGATCATAACAATGCTTGTGAAAACATTAACTTAATTTCAGATACCACGCTGGTCGTCTTCATTACAGCCGCACGTTTATATGTGACCTCGGCTGTAATGGAGTACACTTCCCAGCTCGGTATGTAATGTACTATGTGCTAATTAAATATTTTGCGCTGAATGGGTAAATCCAAAGACAAAGAAAAAAATTGTTTTACCGAAAAATATAAGACAAAATTAACAAATAATATAGATTCGCATTTTTAATGATGTTTAGTATTACCATATAGGTGTAAATAATGAAATACGTTATTTGATTTTAACTCTGAGACAATCTAAGTATCTGGTAACCTTTTCCACCAGCCACTTAGCTGTCATTCAAAAAACCTCGACACAACGGATAATTCTGTCGATGAGGAGAAAAAATAAAACAAAAGCTGTGGTTGTGGATAGATAGGGCTCATCAACTTGAACGAAAGATCATACATACTGCGTCAGCATATCAGAAAGGGCCTCTAAATGATAGGCCCACTTCATAAATTTTTGAAAATCGACTCTGAATTAATCTTAAATATGTAGGTCAAGCTTGGATTCTGAAGAAGCTAAAGGTCCAATAAAATCTACAAAAAAGTTTATTTCCCGGTTATGCCGTCCAACATCTCTAAATACAGCGTAAGTAATGAGTAGTGGGTAGTTACTTCACCAAAACTTGAATGAAAATGTAAATTTCGAACTTATTTGGTAACTTTGTCACTTAAATATTATTTTTGTTCGTATAATTGATTTAAAACATTTTAAATACATATACTAATACTTTTGTGGCACCCTGTAAAGGATTATTTTGTCTTTTATCTTAGAATCAAAAGGTCCGATGAAGAAAGTAGGAACTATGTATTACGACTATTTTGGTTCCTGAGACTTATTCAAATATGCATGCACACAGCCCTAGATTATATAATTCCATATCATTCATAAATATTTGAAACAATTCCGATGAATATTTACTGAAATATAAATTTTCAAAAATATGATGGGTGCTATTATCCCCTTAACGCCTATCCCCTTAACGCCTATCCCGATCTACAGTTATGTTTTTGACTTGTTATCGAATACTCTAAACATCTGAACATCAAATATATCGATATATTCTAATAAATATTCGTCTCGTTAGCATAAAACTAAATTGTATAATAAATAATTGAATTCGAAAATTCCTTTCTGTTGACTTGTTTCATCAAGGCTGTAAAATAGATATTATACAGGGTGCTTGGAATGTCGATGCAAAGTCGTGGAGAGGTGATAAGGTAGGCCATTTAGACTTAATTAAGCCAAATGTACCTTAGTACAAAGTCTTACGGTTTTCGAGTTTTTCGAGAATTTTGCTTTTCTTTAAAAAAATATGTTTTTTCACATTTGTCTCCTATTAAAACATGATACCTTGATGATAATTTTTTTTTGAATAGCATAACGTGGGTCTTTTCGGAAATGTAAAGGGACAGAAAGAAATTCAAAATTCTCAAAAAACTCGAAAACCGTGAGACTTTGTATTAAGATTTGGCTTAATTAAGTCTAAATGGCATAGCCTATCACCTCCCAAGACTTTGCGTCGACCTTCCAATCACCCTGTATAATTATTGCTTCTGTTATTTGCTTATCCAGTTAATAATATTTTTTTTTACTAATTTATTAATTTCTTTTTGTTTCAGTGGTGCAAAATTTGTTTGTGCAATATTAGATTGTCCTGAATGGCTGGGTGTTCCAGTTAAACCGGGTTGTTACAGAAAATATGAAGTCGATAAATGTTGCTCCGTGGGAATGATATGTCGTATGTATATATATACACTAATATAATGGACATAATATATGTAAAACACAAAATGAACTTATTATATTATACTGAGGTGGCAATAAGTATAACATTTTAAAATTAGTGCATATACAGTGTGTCTCACTTTTCACCACCACACCCCAATATCTAGGCCATTTGTTGATCGATTTAGATCATATTTGGTATACTTCTTTTCTTTCAGATTGTGTTTAAAAAGTTATTAATAAAAAATTTTTTCAAACTTAAATACGCCTAGATACTATGATCAAAAGAAATTGGCAAAAATTAGGAATTTATATTAGCGATTGAGATAGGGCTTTTGTTTTTACAGATTCTTGTTCAGCATGACCTAAAACGCCTGTATACCAAATTTCGTTAAAAAATATTCATTCCTTCAAAAAAAAAATGGTAATAAAAATCTAAGAATTCAATAATAAAAAATAATAAAAGTTGAGTTATTTGATATTTTCTAAGAAAAAGTGTCTTAATGCTTAATTAGCGTCATTATATCACCCGATTACCAAGTTATGTAAATATCCGGCAATAAATAACTGGAATAGTAGGGTGATTATTATTGAAATCTTAGATTTCTATTTTTTTTTTTTTGAAGGAATGAATATTTTTTAACGAAATTTGGTATACAGGCGTTTTAGATCATGCTGAACAATAATCTGTAAAAATAAAAACCCTATCTCAATCGCTAATATAAATTCCTAATTTTTGCCAATTTCTTTTGATCATAAGTAGGCGTATTTAAGTTTGAGAAATTTTTTTATTATTAACTTTTTAAACACAATCTGAAAGAAAAGAAGTATACCAAATTTGATCTAAATCGATCAACAAATGGCCTAGATATTGGGGTGTAGTGGTGAACAGTGAGACACACTGTATATTTATTAATTTTGCAAATTGTGACGATTCAAAATATGAATTTTTCTGAATATTCTAGCCTCAGAGAAGAATATACCAGAGGAATGTAACGTAGACGGTAACAAATACAAGGAAGGAGTGAAATTTTTCCCCAAAAACACTTGCATGAAATGCGTTTGTCCCAAAAATTTCAATGGCAAGTTTGAGGCACCATTTTGTAAAAGAATTTCATGTGGTATCCAGATAAATCACGCAGAAGATTTACATAGCAAATGTGCTCCGTTCTATTTAAAGTCCGGTGAAGGTCAACTTTGCTGTCCAGATACTTGGGTTTGTCGTAAGTATTAGCTAACGATAAAAATCAATCGTATATGAAAATATAATTACGCGCATTTTTTTATAAATTTCATCCCAATATAGTAGTTATGATTACCCCATTTATTATTGAAGTTAGGTGGTATGGCGCAGTCGTTTCGAAGTAAATTCGGATTGATTTTTTTTACTGAAATCAGTTTAGGGGACCGTACCGATTATGAAAATTCATGTTACCAAACCTGATATTGTTTAGAAAAATTTTTATAACTTAAAATACCACTTTTTCACTCAAACAATTTTTTTCATATTTTTTTACCGATTTCCAACAATTCCAACAATAAATGTTCAATAATTTTTGTTCGGAAAGCTAAAGTTGATCCTTTCAATGTTATTAATTTTTAAAAATTGAAAGAACACCAATCTTCCGGTTTTGACGCTCTAAAAGTATAATAAAAAAATGTTTTTTTACAATATATAATTTTTTATAATATCTTTAAACTTTGCATATGAATTTCCAAAAAGAAGAGTTGACGATTTTTAAGTGTTTATATGTATTATGTAAAAATTATTTGTTTTTACCCGCTCGCACGTACCAGAATTCCTAATTCTCTCCAAGAACTGTGTTGGTGTCTCATGATATCTGTATTGTGATCATTAATTACTTCCTCACCAAAAATGAGGAAAATTTTGTGTTTAGGTGGGTGTGTGTGTGTGTGTGTGTATGTGCGAGTGTATGTATGTATGTATCGCGATGCGATAGCAGCTACAGTTTTTAAGGTAAAGCTTTCAGATTTGGCACACACGTTCTAGAGGCCAAGGAAAAGATTAAGTTCGTTGATGAGCAAAATCGGTTCACTGGAACGGGGTCTACTGGATCCCAACATTTCTATTTCTAACCTTACAAAACAAATTATTCGTGATGAAAGATTATAAATAAGATCTGATATTCAAACTCATTATAATATTGTGTCCAAATGTTGAAATAAACAAAATAGGTACGTCAAAAAAAATACTTTTATTATAAACTCCACCACACGGTGAAGAAGTTTTAATCCCATAATTGACAGCTGTTTTTTTTTTAATCATTTTAGTATATTTATTATGCGGGTCGTTAAACAAGCAATGCATTAATAAAGAAATTAATTTTCATTCATTCGTTTTTGGGTATGAATAGTTAATTTATTTCCAGAGTAGTAATTAAAGCATTTATTTTAACGTTTTATTGCAAAAATTGTTGGAAACAAAGGAAACAAAATGCCACAATATAGCAGAAAAAAATTGTCAACCGCCTTAAACCTTAATTTCATAATACGACGCGAATTATATTAAAAAAAATTAAGAAATGATTTAACAAGCATTTAATAAAGTTTATGTAAAGTTCTCCATATACATATATATAATATTTTATTTATTTGGTTCCTAGACAATTTCTGCAATCAAACATTAAATGAACACTCATGAGAACTAAACTTTCTCATATCCAAATACATTTCAATAAACTCATTTTTCTATTGAAATTCGGTAGATATCACTGTTTCTTCAATGACTTGTATATTAAAAGATAATAACAAAATGATTTAAAATTTATTTAAGAGAGCTGTGAATTACCTTCGTATAACATTAAAATTATATCAACCTCCTAAATTGTAAATTGGTACTAGTTTTGTGGTTAAACACATAGGTGATTTATATCCAAATACTCCGATATTCGTATATTTTCTATTATTATATTTACCAAAGAGAAATACTCTTAGGTGTCATAAAATTAATAAAATGTCTTTTATTTGAAATGAAATTACAGTTACGGAAAACAATGGATATGACTAGATTTTAAATTTTGATACCTAGCATATCTTTGTGTCAATTATCGACATCCACCTCATCTAAGGAAAATATATCAGATTTAAATTTAAAATAACATGTTATCAGTAAATAGCATGTATGTGTATTTTATTTGATTTCTTACAGAGGTAAATGGTGATTCTATTTTACTAAAAATTAACTTTCCTTTTTTTCTAGCTTCAGAATCTGACAAAATAACAAAATCTGAAGACACTGAATCTAATTCTGGTAAGTCAAAAATTATACTTGATAAACATAAGAACAATCTACTACATACAAAATGTTCTTACAGTTTGGCTTGTTGACATATATTAGTTTGTGGAAAATGCTAGAAATTAATATAGTGGGGTTATAAACCACCATTACCATTAAGAAGTTTTAAACATTAGCCATTATCCAAGACAAATTTGGGATTATAAACCACTTACCATTGACATGTCTTTGCACACACTTTTCTAGGGTTGCCTTTTTATTGATGTTGACCTGAAGTCAAGTCCAAGCAAGTGTCGTCGTATCTAGAATAAAAATAAAAACGCCAGGCATTTTTTACGGCGCATTCACCATTTTGTCGAAATTAAATAATTTTCATTTAATTTATAAATGACTTTGTTTAGGCTTTATACAAGCATAATAACTACAAACATATCCAAATTGATATACTTATATTGATGTTTCATCTCCAAACATGCTATTATTAAATTCATTGGACTTTCTTTAATACATGATGAATACTGGATTAAAAATCATAATATTCAAAACGTCTAAAAACAAATTATTAAAATTTTTTTAACTCACTCAATTTTTAATAATTTGTTTTTAGACGTTTTGAATTTTATGATTTTTAATCCAGTATTCATCATGTATTAAAGAAAGTCCAATGAATTTAATAATAGCATGTTTAGAGATGAAACATCAATATAAGTATATCAATTTGGATATGTTTGTAGTTATTATGCTTGTATAAAGCCTAAACAAAGTCATTTATAAACAATGCATATCAAGCAAAGAAAGAGAATTGTAAAATTTCATTTAATATTTTGTAAATTTTTGCACATTTTGGTATCTATCATTTTGCACTCTAAATAGGTTACCGATGAGTGAAACTTAATTTTTTATTCATGAAATAAAAGTAAACACACTATACTGTACTATTTAAAAGACTCGTATTATACAGGGTTCCCCATATTACAATACTCATTTTATTATTCAAATAAAATCCTTTTAAGTCGAGTAAAAAAATCTTTTATTACACTAATGTACAGCTAATTGTATGGGATTTATTACGTACTCAAGATTTGTTCAACTTTTAAAAATCATGTCTTCTAAATGCCCTCCATCAACTTGAACTTTCAATTCTGAATGAAAAATTGTTCATCACCCGGCGAAGAAAATCTCCAACTATCCCTGTAATTTCTTCTCGAATGCGGTTTTTCAAGTCCTCAATTGTTGCAGGGCGACTTGCAAAGACCTCTCCCTTCAAATACCCCCACAGAAAAAAATCGGGTGCCGTTATGTCGGGAGACCTAGGGGGGGGCACGGCAAATTTTCAAATCGAGAAATTATACGGTCGTTAAAAAATTCTCGCAGAATCACTTTCACACATTTCCCTCGCACGTGACGTCATGCGCGGCATAAACGAATTAGTGTCGTCTTACCAGCATACCGTTGTGTTTTTTGCATGTACGTCAAATATTTTAATCAGCTGGCCATTCCACGCACTTGCACTCCAATTCCCACTAATAATGAAGAAAAGTTAAACCTTGGTCAACTGTGTAATATTTACTTACTAGTTGGTAATGGATAATGGGCCTTTTTTATAAATGCCCTTATGGGAATACGTAATTCATCTTATTTCCTAATAGTAAATGGTGAATACTTAATGGTTAGTGGTTTATAAATCCATATTATTAAAATATTGCCTTGTTGATATTTGTAATAGATATAAATTAAATTTGAAATGTTTATGATTTTTATAATATTTTTTAGAATTAACTTGTGCATTTGGAACAAACGTATTAAAACTGGGTGAGGGATTTGAACGGAACATTAATCTTTATGGATCTGATAGAATCGCAAAATGTGAGTGTATATTACCGCCGCTGCTCACATGCAAAGAAGTGTAAACCAAACGTTACAATTTGTAGAATTTTCAAAATTTGTCCTATCCAATTCGTAAGTTACTATATGAAAATAAAAAGATGAATCTTATGTAATGAATAAAAATAAGACAGTGAGTTTCTGATTAAACTATTGCGAATATCTTGTAAAAAGTATAGTATACCTACCTATTATATTATAATATGTTTTGCTTTAAAATAATCTTGTTTCATATTATTTAACTTTTGTTTACTAACTTTGGAAATATTTACTCAATTTTTGTACCTACTGTTTTTAAGAATGTTTATTTATGTTTATTAATTTAATTTTTGTCTAATAATTTTTGGAAAACCTGCTTGTTTTTATTCATCTTATGTAATATGTAATACGTTTAAATAAAATTAACATACATTTATTTGAGTATTTATTTAATCAATCCCATTTTGTTACTACAATCAGAAAATAATTTATTGAGCTGATTTAATATTAATATTATTATTATTATATTATTAGGTTATTTTAAACCTGTTAGCAGAATATTAATTAATAAAAGGTCACTTGGTATTAATTTATTATATCACATTGATTTTTGTGTGTATATCAGCATGAAAGTTAAGTGGTGACGCGTTTCTATACCTTCAAAACTCTCTTCATTTAAGATTTTTGGTAAAAATTAAAATATAATGGAAATAAAAGTACAAATATGTGACTTTACGTGATGTAAAATATCCTTTTGTTTGGTAATCATAATATGCCTATAAAGAAAATATTGGAAGGACAGGTTAGAAATTAATTAAACTAGTTCTCGTTTTGATAGAAATTTTAATAATAACAGTAACACACACGCGCACAAAAAAGTGTCATGTCCGACACGCTAGGCTGTATTTTGATGCACTGTTATACTCGAGTAAACTTTAACTTGGCGTGTGGATGAGTTGATATTTTGCGTATTATTGTATTTTCTCTTGCACACAAAATTGAAGCAATGGTCCAAAACCATTGTTTACGTATAAACATACGTGAGCAATGTTTTTGGGTTATTGCTTTAACTTTGTGTGCAAGGAAAATGAAATAGTATGCACAATATCAACTCATCCACACGCCAAGTTAAAGTTTACTCGACTATAGCTAGATATCTTATTTGAACGGATTCGGTTTCAGCGACTTCTTATATAACATATCCCAATAATTATTTATTAATTGTATATTTTTTTAGATATGATATTGTTTATTAATGATTTGTTGACGTACAGTAAATTAATTATTCATGTATAGAATTTATTTGAATACTTTAAATTTGTACGATTCATTTGTTATCTGTAAAAATTAGGTGACTATAAAAGATCAATATTTTAAGATAGACAAAAAACACCTAAATATACTTGAATCTTTACACTGTTAGCGAAATCTTTAGAGCCAAGGAGTAAACTAAGCTCTAGAAATTAGAAAGTTTCGAGACCTACCTAAAGCCCTGAAAGTAAAGTAAAAATCCTTCTCGTGAACCATTTAGATATAGAGATAAATACATAGTATTTTAAATAAATAGATAGTATTTATTTGCCAAAGAAAATGCACAAGTGCATATGGCATATCAAATGCTTACAAATTAATAAAAACATTTAATATGCCTTAACTTAATTTTAGAATGAAATATATATTTGTATATTTTTTTCTAATAAATTTTTTCAACAATTTTACCAACATTTTTTATTATATCCAGTCATATTACAATATTCTACCGATACGCTACTTTAGAACTGGTTGTTATGCCCACTGCTCGGAGATACTCAGTGATTTCACCGGCCTCTTTTCTCACTTCATAGTCCCTCACAAGATTGTTTATTCTTTCTTCCGTCTTGATTCTTGACAAGTTTTGTCCCTTTTTGATTTTTCTTCCCTGAGTTCGCGAAACATTGCTTCGGTATCAGCCTGGTCTTTCTGCAGCTCGGTTAGGAACGTATAGAGGCTGAAATGGTCTTTGCCAATGCCGTCCCTCGGACATATTGTTTTGCAGAACAACCTCATATACGTTCCAGAGCGAAGGAGGATATCTTGGCTGCGTCGCACGACGTCTTCCCCGAGCGGGTTCGCCTATGACATAATTATTAATAAAAAAAATCCATTGGAAAAAGTGGATTGGAAAAAAGAACTATTGGAAAAAACAAAATAGGAAAAAACCATGATTGGAAAAAGTAGGGTGCAATCGTTAAACGGTTAAACGGTAATGGTACACTTTTTATGAAAGCATAAACAGTAACGGCCCCAACTCCAAAATCTGTGGTATACAGAAACTTATTGATAGTTGATATTTCAATGTTCAATTTTTAACAATTAATTTTAATTTTTTTAGATATGAACGAATCCAATATAACATGTTATCTCTTATACCCAAAATATACAGTTCTTTTAATATAAAATCTAGATTTACGCTGTCAAACGTTTTTGATAAGCGAATAAGAGAGTCAATAAATGAAATGTTAGTACCTATCCCTTGTGCGCTGACACCGAATGCGATTGGAGAATTTACATATGCACATCAAATTATTTTTGGTAATTTTTGACAATCTAAAAAAATTTAGCTCTGCTGCTTCATCATTTTGTCTTTGTCTTTGTCTTTTTGATTACTTTTCCTTTGATCTTGCTAATAAAAGCCATTTATTAATATTATTATTATTATTATTTATTGTACTAATTGGTCCGTAAAGCACTACTAATTGTCTTCTTTTGAATTTGACCTGATTCCACCATTTATTGCCAAGATATAATAAATTGAATATACAACGATGATGGTACTATAGATTCTAGTACCATCATCGTAATAAACTGAATCCGACCCTGTTACCTGCCGGCGTTTTTAGAGACTAGATCATTATTGTAATAATTTAAAACATAATTAGTGTATAGAGGCCTTTATAATGCGACAATAAATTAAATATTACTTAATAATAACTTTTGCATTGACCAAGAACTTGGTCGACCTTTCGTTTAACGCATAATAGAAAATCAAATATTTTGAGGTGGGTACAAACAAGAGTTCTCATTAGTAATTTAAATTATGCCCAGCGAACGGTATACCAGTTTTTTCTACGAGTTTGCAAATGATATCATTGACCTAACTGATGATCAGGAGTTCATTCGAAAAAAATAGTGGACTAATATATTTTCTGTTTATCTTAACACAAAATATGTTTGAATGACCGATGAAAAATGAAACCTTATCTCTCTCTCTCTCTCTCTCTACCTGCGAATTAGTGTGAATGTTATTTTAACGATTTAATATAATGGAATTTGCGACACAATAAATAGATTCTTATAAAACAAAACTAAAACAAACACACCAGGTGGTGGTAGATTTTTCTATTGACGTAAATTACTCAAAAATGAATAATAAGTATTAGGTAAGGCTTGCAATGAAAAATATCAAAATAAAATTTTTGAAATTACCTATTATAAATGAGAGTTATAATGGAGGCAAACGATATTGAAGAATGAAGTAAAATTTTGATTTTTCCGGTATGATGTTGCACTGGCTAATCGTGGTGTATTTGAACATTAACCCACACCCTTTTAAGCAGTTGCATGAAATTAGTTATGACCGTTAATTGAAGAAATATTATATTTTACTTACCTAATGGTTATGATAGTAAATCTGATGCAGATTACAATATTAGAATCGGAAATAATTTTCCGCCCCCAGGTCTCAGCAGTCTGATTTTTGCCGTGTTATTTCTGATCTTGATGATTCGACATAAGTTCAATGCGTTGTTGCATATAAATGTAGATTTTAGATTTTTAAAGCATAATGTTTATAAATAAAAAATATCTTGTTTTTTCAGTAAATAACAATAGGTACCTAGCTTAAGATTTAGACTATAGTATAATCCATTCGAATTTTTATCAGCTTTATAAATAATGTTGAAAAACACATACATTCTAACTGGAAAGGCTTGTGAACATACTGATGATCAAACTATGAAAATGTGCGGTTTTAGGATGGCAAGCACGGATTCATCTAAACTAGTCTGACTCTAGTTTAATCAATGGTGGTTTTTCAACCAGTGCTACAGATTTATATTCTCGTCTGTAGCACTGGCGCTCAATTTGAAAAATTAATATATTACATGATTTGTTACACCTTTTAAACAGTGAAACATTACCTACAAGACTTGTAGATATTGTTATTTATGATGACTGATGGTCGAGAGGTAGCGCACACTGTCCCTCGCCCAAAAGCTCCGGGTTCGACTCCTGGTTGTGGCAGTGGAAAATACTGTTTTTCCACTATACATGGATATTGGATGTGTGTCTCTTGTCTCTCTTCTAGAGCCTTCCGGGATAAAGGGGGTCGTAATTACATGTGGTGTTATTATTATTATTAATACTTTAAGGTGGTTAAGATTTGGCAATTAGGGTTGTAGTTACTTTTATTTTGTCAATAACTGTTTAACCTATAATTCTTGGAGTCATTAAAAATATTCGTTTAATGCCTGTTGCTTCTGCTACAAAAATATCCGATTGTGAATCACTTGAGGTCACCGTTTACAAGTATCGATGTCCAGTAATTTTAATTTCAACATCTATGTATCTCTCGAGTGTATCTCTGTAACGAAGGACCTTCGGACTCTTGTTAATATGAATTTTTCGCCTGATTTTGATGAGAGAAATCCGCCTTGAGGACTTGAGGTATGCAGTTTATTTTTTAATAAAGATAAGTAAATACTAAGGCACTGAATGTGATTGTGAATTCAAGTATGTACGAATGTGAATGAAGACAGTCGGGCTGTTTTTAGTATTTAATATAAAATCACAAAATTAAAGGATATAGACGAGCCTTGGTCGAGAGGCAAACATATTTGCTTTCCACCCTGGGGTTCGATTATCGCCGTGGAACTAGTATTTGCTGTGAAACTGATATTAGTTCCAGTATATTTAAAGAACAAAAGGGATCGTATTACCTGCGGTATTTAATTACAATGTTTTAATAGTTCTTCGTATCAATTTTAAACTAACAAAGCATGTCCTGTATTTTTATATCATCCAAAAATTTATTAAGAGCGTCTCTTATTTTGAGGCAATTTCTGGTTACACTTCATAATATAATCATGACTGGTGTAAATGTTTCTATAATAAAACGTATAATGTAGTATTGTTTTGTATATTTTTATTAAATGACAAGTTAAATGCTTGGTGGTGCGCAAGGAACTGACAAGAAATGACTTATCATCGTGGTTTATATTTCAGAAAGAAATTTGGCTCTGAGTAACTAAGGAAACATTTCGAATTATGTAGAAAGAAAATATTAACATATTTACTCCGCCTTCTTTAATTTAAAATTAATTTGCAATTTAAATTTAATATTATACTTGTTTTTATAAATGAGACTGGAATACAATAAATAATTGGAGCCATTCTTATTATTCTACAACCAATGCAAGATTGCAAGAGATAATGTATTTAATTTGAGAATTAGTCATTATGTATATTTTCATAAAATTTTGATTTTAGCGATATGTCATAAGTTGGCACTTGTTCAAGAAATGTGAAAAAACTAAATAGGTAACACAAGTAGGCCCCTGCCTTATTTGATTTTTGAATCTTATATAAAGTTGTCGCATGGGTGTTTTGTCACTCCATGTGCGCAAAGTTCTACTTAATTAAGGAAATATGGTTTCCTTTAATTTTTTGCATTTTTAAAAAACAACTGAATTTGGTGAACGAATTTTAAATAGGAACATATTTTTTCACCATAAAAAAGGGCATACTTTCAGCTTCTATTTGACATGAATTATGTCCAGAGTTGTTAAGCCCGATTGTTCGCAAAATCTAATTCTTCTGATAAATAACACACCATGGAAATTATTTCCAACAGCTGTTGGAAATAATCTCCGTAATCAAAATTAAACATATTAAATTTTTTATTATTGTTAATGTAAAGAAGTATTTATCATATATTTAACGGAATAAAACACAAAATCAGGAATGTCAAAACTCCTGAAAAGCTGGTCTAATAATTCTATTTGCAATGTTGTACGCTAGTTGGGGTACACTTTGTTGTCAAATACGGCCTTAAGTGAAATCACATGGAGTGAATAGCAACCTTATTGAACCATAAGTCGCTATAAATATCTCTCCGAATATATTTTGAAGAAGATTCCTCATTATTAGTTCATTTAGAGAAGCATTAAAACGGAAGACATCCGCAAGGGATTATTAGTTTGAAGACTGTGGCAAATATTGACAATTATTTTAACAATATTAGAAGTGTTTCTAAATCAAGACCTCAACATTCGTAGGATGAATCCAGAATTTGATAAAATTGTGATAATCCAACACATAGAACAGTATTAGGAAAATAGTCTCACAATTATAAGGCCCCCAAAGCAAAGTGTAGCGGAGTCTTAAAAAGTCATAAAATTAGGGTATTTAAACCAAGATTTTTGCACACACTTGAAGATAGTGAAATTAATTATCTGGAATATTGTTTGTGGGTATAAGGTTAATTTTTACATTTTAAAATTAATAATTTTCACTGACGCACAACGACCAAATGACGTTCACAACAAACGACATTATCTCAAAATTGCAGATGGTGGGCAGTAGATAATCCAAACTTCATTATTAACTGTAGACAAATTATTGATCCATTTTAATGGCCAAACTTTTTTAAGATTTTCTTAAAGCAGAATTACCACTATTACAAAGAAAAGTTTTGTATCTGCAATTAAATTGGTCTCCGATTCGAGCTCCGATTCATAGAGTAACCCTATGAATTGTTCTTGATTGACTGAATCAACATTTTCCGATGCGCTGATTAATTTTCTAGCCACCCATGTCGCCATATTTAACGCCATTGGGTTATTATTTGTGGGGTTTACTAAAGCAAAAAGTTTATCGATCAGCAAGCATGTCGAATTGAAATAACCGGACAAGAATTACGAGAAGTTGCATTAATACCAGAAAGCGAATAGAAAAGTGCATATGACTTGATGGGATGTTAGTCGAGAAAGATAAAATTTTGTTAACATACCTATATATTTAACATTCTATTTAGTTAAAATTTGTTTAAGAAATGAAACAAAATTTAGTTTCCTTAAATCATTTTTATTGTCACAACGAATTAATAAAATGGATTTTATTCTTATTTTCAGTTTTATTAAAAAATCGAAATCAAAATTTGAACTTGGAATTTTTCCTAATAATTTTTTTTTTTTTGATGGCCTACTACGAGTATGAGGTTTTTTTGTATTTGAGAGTCCCATTACGCGTATAGAAATCCATTTTTAATTTTTTTCATTTGTAATATTATTTATGTCTCTTTTGCATTTAGTTTTAGTTACAGTTTTTATTTATTTCAACAGTCTTCTGACCGTTCGTAGTAAAATAATCATTTCCCATTTTAGTAAATTGAAGGCAATGTATAAGAGTTATACTATTTGAGAATTTTACGAACCTTGAGATATTTAGGTTTCAGATATCACTAAGCAATGCTGTGGTTCTAGATTTTCGATAAGAAAATCGCTAATATGATTTTTTTAAACCATATAAAATTATACATGCTCTGGAATGGTAATCTTACCGTCGTATTAGGCTGCGCCAATACCACACCTATTAACAAAAAAATAATCATCCAAATGGTGCGAAATTTTACAGGGATGTGAAGGTGAGAAATAAAACACGCTATATAATACTTTACCTCTTGAACTTAAAAATATAGAAAACTATAGAACTTAACAACTTTAAAAAACCTATTCAAATGTTTCTTATAAAAGAAAATCTTTCTTATAAAAAAGAATATTCCTCGTTTTGGAATTAGACAAATCTTATGAAATATTTTGTTTAATTTGTAACTAAATATTTTACATACCTACCATAATATCATGAATATGTAAGTGCTTGTGTTTTTCTTCGGTCAATAAATACTATCTATATGTCTATTTATCTATAAAGAAAGGGTAGGATTTAAATTCAGGAACACTGATTGATTAATGATGATAGACATATTAGTATTTTTAATATTGGAATACATATTTTGCTTAGCTACAAAATGAAATGCATACTAAAAAAATGTATATTTTTATTTCAATAGGTACCCAAAATCAAAGAATAAATAAAATTATAAAGTGTAATCCTCGTATTCTACCTCGTATTATACCTTTCTACCTCCTATTAAAAAAAAACGAACTTACTTACAGTGAAGTAAAATATTTATATATTCTAGTAACTTGATAATGATGACGCCCAATTTATTTTAACTAACATGGAGACGATGTTGTTCCACCTTACTACTTTTTGTAGTTATTTAAATTTAATTCTACAAATAAACCAGTAGCCCCCGTTTTTAAATATATCACTTCGACAGCAACTGTATAGTCATTCAGGTATTTTGATGAAATTAAATTTTAATCCAATAAAAAATATTTATTATTACCTATGTATTTACATTCCTTTGAAGTGCATTCACCTTTTTGTTTCACAATTTCCCATTTCCTTACAATCATCCTAAAATACATGTATTAGCGGTAATCTATACAGGGTGTATTCTAAAATCACCGACAAACGGAAACTGGAGATTCTGCGATCCAAAATAAGACGAAAGTTGTTATAAATGTATTTCCAAAAATGCTTCCTAACCGAGCTACAGGGTTTTGAAAAAAATTTTTTTTGTAGTTTTTTGGAGTTTTTTCAAAAACTGCATAAGATATTATATTGAGATTTGGTACACTCGAATGTTTTACTGAATACAATTAATGAGGTGAGTTTGAGTCGATTGGCTCAATCCAGTGGCGTAACATCGTTTAAGTTACTCCCTCAAATCACAAAAAAACGTACGCCACTGCATCTTTTTTTTTTTTAGAATCACTGTTCTATTCTGAAAATGAAATCATACTTTGTGTTTTTTCGATTAGGCACTCCGTTTTTGAGATAATTTGTATTAAAGTACGACCACACATTTTAATAAAAAATAAAATTTGTTTTTTATTTAAATAAAATTTATCAAAATAATGCAGTTAACTATTACATAATAAGAATATTTTAAATACATTGAAATAGGAATTATTAATTTAGATACTGTTCAAAATGCCCTCCGTCTTGTTGGATGCAAGCAAAACCCTGTAGCTCGGTTAGGAAGCATTTTCGGAAATACATTTATAACAACTTTCGTCTTATTTTGGATCACAAAATCTCCAGTTTCCGTATGTCGGTGATTTTAGAATACAGAGCTGTCCATTATTTAAAATAATAAATACTTTTCTTTATTTAAACTACTTTTTCCAACCAAAGTAGTTTTATTTAAATAACTTTAAAATAAATCATTTAAATATTTTATCTTAACTAAATTGGAAAAGTAGTTTTATTTAAATGATGAAAATAATTATTTAAATACTTAGAAATTATTTAAATAATTGCAAATTATTTAAATAATTACAAATTATTTAAATAATTACAAATATTTAAATAATTTAGAAATATTTAAATAATTTAGAAATTGTTTTAAATGATTTAATTAGTTTTAGCTATACCTATTTCCAATAACAAAAAAATGTTTTAGCAAATTTAGACATTATACCGGGTGACAACAATATCACTATACTAGCACCCCTGTTTGCACCTTGTTTTTCAAGATATCAAAATGAAACACTGCATAGTTAATATAGACGTAAAATGTCACATCTTGATGTATTTGCAGATTTTTTCGGACTTCTGGTTCAGCCGGAGACACCAATTCTTGATTGTTGTACAGGGTGAACCAAATTCGATGGTATTTGGAGGTTTCTCTGAAAGTATGAGAGATAGAAAACAGAACCGACATAGATGTCCTGGGCTCGATTTTTGATCTATTTCGAACACCGAGCTACAGGTTTTTGGAAAATTGACATTTTTAGGTGAACTCTATACAGGGTGAATCTTAGAGTGGCGGCCATATTTTTGGGGTTAATAGTACTAGTCGTCATGAACATGAATCCGAATTTTTTTTTTGTAGGTTGTAAAATGGCCGAGTTATGAATTTTTAAAAAAAATTCGCGATTCAAGTTTCCTTTAATTCCGGCGCCGCTGGGCAAGAACTTACTGCATTACGTGTTACCGGTCGACAGTGTTGCCAAGTGTAGATGATATAAAACTCTCGCTAGCGCATTCCACTGGCGGGGTACCCAAATTCAAATAAAAAGGGTTTAAACAATAATAATTTTTCAAAGCGCGTTAAAAAAAAAATTGTATTATTGTGTTCCCATAGTGAACGGTGTCGCCTCCTATAAATATGGCCCCCACTCTAAGATTCACCCTGTATAAATAAATAATAATAATAAAAATTCGAAATTAGTTTCTTGCAAAAAGTTTTCAATCTATTTCAAGTATTGAAGTTCAACTAATTATCCACACTAAGCTTTTACCATTACTCTTTGAAGCATTTAAATTTAAATAATAGTTGTAAAAAGACATTATTATTTAAATAATTTTTAAAAGTAGTTTTTAGTTTATTCGCAGAAATTAGTTAAGATAATTTATAATAAATTATTTAAAATACTTTTTCAGAAAATTATTTAAATAATTCATTATTTAAAATGTTTTTCTCCATTATCTTTCAAAAAGTAGTTTAACTACTTTTCAAAAGTAGTTTGGACAGCTCTACCCTGTATAGGTACCTATATTAATAATTTTGGGTTAGTCAAGTTTATTTATTAATATTTTAAAGTAGCCTGATTATCAATTATCAAGTACAAGAAAATTATTACTCTGACATTTTTTCAACATCGTTTATTACCTAAGTAAATATAAATAAGCCTAGTTTATAGACAATTTTGATAAAAATCTGCTGGAAAGTAGAAAATGCAGAGCAAAGATTAGTATGAATTTTGAATTAACGCGTAAGTTTTCGTGGCTGAATGGGAAAACCGAAAGCCAAAAAAAAAAAAAAATTGACGTGTGACTAAATTAGTCGGAGATACCCATTAAAAAATAATAATAATTTAATTGCAGTATGTTATAATTAAATCAATATGCAAATCATCTGTAATTTACATAAAATTCAGAACTTGTTGATGCAACCCGTATGTGTATAATTAAATAATCAAATAACATAAAAACATAAAACACAACACAGAAATTAGACAACCCCCAAATCCAAAGCCAAAGGCTGTCCGGAAGGGGGTTACACATTTGAAAAAACGCAGACAAACATCCATACCCACCGACATTGCCATTTGCCGGTGCCCGGTGCCAGTGTAGCCAGAGCCATGTCTGTCACTCACGCCTTAGCCCACTGCGCCACCGAGGATATTATTCTAAACAAGTCTACAGTTAAAATAGGTATATCCCAAATCAAGCGCATAATTTTACCCGAAATTTTAATGACCAATAAACCACATATAAATTTTGTAGAATCTTTAGAAATATAATTTAATGTTTTTTTGTATCAAATACTTCAGAACAGTTAAAATATGTTACAAAATAGACCGTAAGTCATTAATTTTAGACTTTTTTACCATTCTTTTGTTTACAAAACAGGAATATGCTAGTGCCCAAGTTCTTCAGTTATTAACTCTTGATTTGCCTGTTCGTTACACCTGCCCATCATTTTAATTAATTATTATTGGTTGAACTGGTAGAACAAGATTAGATAGTAATACTATTATAGGTAATGGAATGGGATTCTTACAAAAATATATATTTATAACTGCATACGTTATAGATAAAACAACACAACTTCTTTCGTGAAGAATGATTACACTATTTGTACCAAAAAACTAATGTAATTTTCATATTAAAAATAATATCAACTTCTGCATGACAAAACAACCCCCTAAAAACCCGGGGAGTGTTGTAGTGTGCACCAACCGTTAGTTGACTTTTGACTTAGCTGATTCAAATTAGGCGAATCAAGTTGTAAAAAAAACATGAGTGAAAAAAGAAAAGTCAATGTCAAGGAAAATATACTCGTCAAAATTTGCTTCCGGACACCTTAAAATTGACCAAGATTTACAAAAACTGTCAAAAATGTATGGATTTATGGCGGGTTTTTAGCGTTTCAAGGGAAATTTAACTGGCTTTCATCTTACCTATTTAACTCTAAGATAAAGTTACAAAAACATGTTTATACAGGGTGTCAAACGCATGCCTGTTTTTTCAGTCAATTTTTATCTTAAGCACAGCGTTAACCAAACACCCTGTATATTAGAATTTTATAAAACTTGTTTGTCTTATGTGTCTGCTTTAAAACATTTTTTGAATTTTGCTCCTATCTTTTTTGTAAAAAAAGATACAGAGGTTTTAGTAAAACGTTACATTTTCACAATAAAATAACGGATGGATTTGATTACTAAAATTTAGGTATATCGTGATTGACCACAAAGAGCACGTATTGTAAACGAGTTTTTTAACCAAGAGGGTATAAACCGCATGTGGTAGTTTGCATTATCATCAGATTTAAATCCTACAGAGCAAATTTGGGTTGTTCTACAGAGACGAATATCTAGTCGAAACCATCAACCTGATACATTGCGAGAACATAAAGAAGCCCTTGTAGAAGAGTGGAACCAAATTCCAAACGAGATAATAAATAATTTGGTTCAGAACATGCCACAACACAACGTTGCAGAGAATTATAACATCCAGAGGTGGCACAACTCATTGCTATAATTACATTACGGTTAAGTTTTAATGTTTAATATTGTTAAATAAAAGATATTAATGTTAATGTGAGTTCTTATGATTATAAAAGTATAAAAGATTGAGATTTTTTATTTTATTGTGAAAATGTAACATTTTATTAAAACCTCTGTATCTTTTTCTACAAAAAAGATAGGAGCAAAATTCAAAAAATGTTTTAAAGTAGACACATAAGACAAACAAACTTTATAAAATTCTAATATACAGGGTGTTTGGTTAACGCTGTGCTCAAGATAAAAATTTACTGAAAAAACAGGCATTCGTTTGACACCCTGTATGAACATGTTTTTGTAACTTTATCTTAGAGTTAAATAGGTAAGATGAAAGCCAATTAAATTTCCCTTGAAACGCTAAAAACCTGGCACAAATCCATACATTTTTGACAGTTTTACAGCGTTGTAAATCTTGGTAAATTTTAAGGTGTCCCGAAGCAAATTTTGACGAGTATATATGAAATTTGTTTAATAAAGGAGTTTTTGGAAGGAAAAGGTCCTAACAGCGAGTTGTTTCGTCACGTACAAGTAGATGCATATTCACAGATAACTTGTCTGCATTTACTTTCTCTGATTTAAAAGTATACCCTTTGACGAAGGCGTAGTCAACAGGTGTCATTATGTCAAAATTCGCTCTTGACTCCTGATTCATGAACAGCAGCCCTCAAGATATTGACTTTTTACATTTTCATGAAAATTGACAGCTGTCATTATATCAAAATTCTTTATAAATATTATACAAAATTATTAAAAATATTTTTTCAAAACTTTTTTCCTTCAGGAGATTATCGAAGGTTAGGGTTGTAGAAAAAAATTGACGCGTCAAAATTTTTTTGGCAAATTCGGTTTCAGCACGTCAAAATACATGTGAGAAGTTGAGTTTGATCTCTAGGACACAACATTTTTTGTTGTTGTAGGCCTGTGAATCATAATATGTAGTAAATAATAAGTAAATAAGTAATAAATAGAAATTCCTAGTTCTACTGGAAAACAATCAAAACAAACAATCTCCAATATTTGCTGGAACGAAATTTTACAATTCCCTATTTTCAAGTAGCCTTACATTCCTTTAAGAAGGAATTACGAGCATACCTAGTAAACGGATCTTATTCAGTCGAAGAGTTTTAAAGGACAACTAGTTTTAATTAATTTTTTGTCTCTTAATATGTGTTATGTAATTATTATGTATTTATTAGTGTAGGTACTGGTTGTATTTGTACTGATGTATATTTTACATAATTTATTTAAATATCTATGACATGTACTTCATTGTAATATGATCTAAAGGATAAATAAATATATTATTATTATTATTATTACAAAGATACCATTAAGAAGACATCTTAAAAAATAAAAGAAGATGCAACCCTAGAAACCAAAGTATACTGGGCAATCCTTAATTAAATGCCCCCCACATGACAATAACACTTATAATCCTGATTTTATTATGTAAGTACATATTTGTATACTTTTCTCCTTGTACATTAGGCGCAGACTTTATCAATTGTTATGAGCAAAGAAACACATCCTACAGGGTCAACCCTGCTGAGCTCAATATTCTTCAAGCGTCGAATCACCCTTTTGATGAGGACGTCAAAGACTAAGGAGGGAGAAATTATACATATAAGTACATTATACGTCCAAAAATAGTAAAAAAAGTTGATATAAACATGGGTCCAGAAATGGCTCCTAAGGGGGCTAGAGCCTTACCATGCATTCTATCGAAGAATAGTTCCATTCTTACGTAGAAAACTTTAAATTTTCATTTACCACCCTAGAGATACCTATCGATGATTCAGCATAAACTTTATGATATTCATGGAAACGGACCTAACTCTATTATTTTTTGTATTTTACTATATTGAATAGGTATTCAGAATTTCGGAACTAAAGAAATTGTTTTTAACAATAAAATTCATCATTAAAGTAATTTAACTCCATATTCATTGAAAGTAGTCAAACAAATATCTGTGATCGATGACGCATAGGACTTCAACTGTGATCGCGCGATTGTAATACCTACCATAGAATATAAATAAGATCACGTGCGGACGCTGTTTACGTCCACTTTTTATTAAGTTTAGCATTATATTAATGGTTGTGTAAAAAAAATGTTTTTTTTTAATGTTTAACCACATAATCTTTAATAAAAATGAAGAAAAAATTCAATTTTTATAAAGCAACATGTTATGTAGTTTCTTGGAATTCTTGATCATACTTCCTGATTACTTTCTGACATTTTGATTTATTCAACCATTTTCAGATATACACATAACAAAGTTTTGCTTAGTTTTAAATACTCCCCTTTGCTGTGAAGGTAATATAATATCCATGAATGTGTCAAATCTCACCTGTCTGGCTTAGAATAGACAATACAAATTCTACACCCCTATTTCATATGTACAATTTGATCGGTTTTGAATGTATTCCTTCACCTTAGGAGCGTTGTATGTGAATAAACTAAATCTAATCTGTCCAGCTCTATTATAGGTGACGGATACAGGTGAGGTGAGAAGTATTTGCAAAAAATAACCAAATCTGTTACAATTATACTAATTATAAAGAGGTTCTTGCAGAGTGGCATAAGAAAAAAATAATAACAGTAACAAATCGGCACCCCTCTACTATTCTACGACAAACTTTTCGTAATCTAGAATGTATTCAAACGTAGTGGCTACTCATTTTTCTCTTACCTAAGAAACGGGCTATATTTGGACGAACTGTAACATAACAATATAACAGAGCCCATTGAATAAGTAAATTATTACATATATATATTTTTCAAAATTCCTGAAACAAAGTCCAACAGCCATAAGTGGGATGCATAGTTCTTCTAACTAACTGGTAAAATGTCATTCATTTTTAAATATACCTATAACGTATTACCTTTAAAGAATCACCTTCACCTACATATTATTTATGGAATTGTAACATCCTCTGCATAGTAATAGAAAGTAAATATTTGACTGCATATAAATTACATTGTCTCAGTACAAAATTAACATTATATTAAAGAATATTCTTAATTTATTCAGCACTGCACCGTAATAGAATTCTTAATTACAGTTATTAGATCATACTCTTAATAAATCACGATAAATTAGCAGAAACAAATTTGTTTTTCGTGCAACAAAGCTTTACTTGCAGAAAACAGTTCAATGTAATTGTTTCAAAAGTAGCGTAAGAAAATTACAAATACCTAAATGTAGAGCTAACTGTTTAACTATGTAATACAAAATTCGAATTAAATGAATGTCTAACGTGTATTTTCTGAATTACGTGATATGATTAACAATTTTCTAGCAAATATATACGGAATTGTTATGTATGTTATGTGTATTTTGTTTAACAGTAACAGTAATGTAATGTTATTTTAAGATTTTAAGAAACCGCATTTTGTATAGGTACATTATATCTCAGAATAAAAATGAAACCTTAAATTTGATGTTCTTAAACGATTTTTTAAATGTTTTTTTTTTTCAAATTTTATTTTCAACGGGTTTGACTTCCTCTAGCGTTTAGTTCCACCACCATCTTTGGTTCCTCGCAGCCACGCATATCCTACTATCCATATTTAGGAATGAATTTTCCAACTTGTTTTGTGGAAAAGCAGTTACGCAGTATTTAAAAATTCAAAACGTTCTTGACGATTTTCAACTATTGGTCATTATGAAATTGAAATTTGGTTAGCTTTCAGGTAATCTTTTTCCTGTTAGCCCCACATGAGGCCGGAGATGGCGAGTGAGATTCTTAAAATGTATTTGTAGGCAAATAATAATTTTAGGTAAATAGTTTCCACCTAGGCAAAATTTTAGCAGCTTTATAACATTTGTTTATAATAAAAATAAGGGGTGGAAAGAACATGTCGAAATAGTCCTCTGACATAGTCAATTTGTTAGTTTAGATAAAACAATTACAAAAAATAATCGGCTAAGGTATAGGCAGATGCACATCAAAGTTGTAGAGTAGTCAATCTTATAGTTAAATAATATACAGGGTGTTCCATTTGAATTTACTGAGATATATCAAATTTTCTTTTATCATGTTTGGTATGATTTTATTCGCACCCTGTATATCACAAATAAATTCTGATAACATTTCGAAAAGTCATTCTTGCTCAATAATCAACCAAAAAATATTTTTACTAATGATAGGCATGGCATAGTCTAAGAATTTCAGATATTAAGAGTAACGAAAATTGTGAAAATAAACATATCAAGCTGAATATTTTGAAAACTGTTAATATTTCCATTTGAGTATTAGACATATCTACAATACTTTATTTTTCGTGTAGATTTCGAATAAATTATAAAAAAATATAATTGCCATTAAAAAACGAAGTTACTGCCTGCCCAGAAGAAATAGCACACTCATCTATATAATCGGCATTATTTTGATTTTGTAGAGCATGAGAAACTAGGCACTTAGCAAAAAAAATCTATTTATCTATTTTATTAACCAAGATATTGGACTTCTGTATTGATTAAGGAATGAATAAGATACGCGACTTCAACGGTAAAGTGCGAGGCCAATTTTGGCGGCGAGATCTCGGTAAGTTGCGGGCATTCCTGTGATTTACGTAGTATGCTTTTGACAAACCTGTGTCGTGTCTGGTTTTATATCATTAATAATCTAGTGGTAATAAAAATTTAATGTCCAGATTAATTTCAGTTTAAAATTATTAACGTAGTATGTTCTTTCTGCCAGCTATTTCTCAACGTTTGTTTGACTTTTAACCGTCACATAATTTTAAACTAAAATCAATCTGAACATTCAATTTTTGTTTTCACTAGATTATAAATTATATAAAACCAAACACGACACAGGTTTATCAAAAGCATACTACGTGAATCACAGGAATGCTCGCAACTTACCAGGAATCTCGCTGCCAAAATTAGCCTCGCACTTTACATTGGAGTCGCGTATCTTATTCATTCCTTAATCAATGCTTCCGTGTATGTACTAGTTGGTATATGAATCTTTAGTGTATTTTATGTAGATATTTTTAATTCGTTCAATTGCATAGTGTCATCGCCACTTATTTGCCAAATATGTATTGTTAGATTACCCAAGTTAAATGTCAAAACTAAAATTAGAGCAGGTATATATTTTTTAATGTATGCATGTATGAACGTCTCCTCATTAAATCTACAAATTTGTCACTGTCTTCTTAATTTAAAATCAATTTCTTCCTATAACTTTATCCTGTCATTTAATACATATATATTTCGGTTCTTTTTTAAGTTTTAAAATTAATCATTTCTGACTGACATTAATTAATACAATATGTCTTAAATTTTATATCTTTTTCATAGAAAACAGTTATCTTGTTTATGCCCATATAAAAATAGTTAAGGAAAAACTGACTATTATAGATGACAAGTTTTTTTATGATCTTGAACAAAATAATTTACTGACTAAAAATATATAAACAAGTTGATGACTCATTTTAGGAGTAGATCAGTAAACAAGTTTTTAGAGAAAAGTATTTAATTCAGGATTGTTAGAAATACCTTATTATTGACATAAGTTTAATTAATTCAATAACTACATTTTTTTTGTAAAATTGGTAACATGGTGGCTGGAATTGAAGAGTATAAAATGTAATAAAATATAACAGAAGACAAATAGAATCTCCGAATATTCATATTGGGAGAGTTTTACTTAGAGATTGACATACGAAGTCCCTCAAAGAAAGGTACTGGGGCTAATTATGTTTAATATATATTTAAATGATTTGAATATCATGAATGCATATCAACGAGAGGGTATCGTATAGTTTTGTCAATGGCTCTGCTGATATTTACTCCTGGAATACTTTAAAAAAGTTGTTGACTTTGAAATCATAATTGAATAATTTAGCAATAGACTTTAATATCAGTCTTAAATATCCGGGGATAAAAATATAACCGAAGGAATAATAATAGTATACTTTAAACTTAACAAAATATGACAATCTATAGGATTCTATGAAACATAAGAGTTTGCAGCAATTTAGTTAGGTTGTTTTTTAGTTGATAATAACACCTTGTCAATCAGCGATGAATCAACGTCACGATTCATATTGTTGCAAGAAAAATAAGCCTAAAAGTATACGAATCCTGAAAAAATTAGCACAAGCAAGAAATTTGGTGGAGTTGTTCCACTTACCATCTTATTGAATATACTAAAGTTCCCTAAAATCGCAGCTACGCTACGCTCGCCAAATTGAAAAATAGCGGTTAATTTTCAGATTTTTATAATAATATATAAATTCTTTACCGTTGCATTTCATGAAAAGATAACAGAGGGGCATCTTGGAAACCTTAAAGCTCTTGGTATTAAATCATTTTCTAGGGATCTCGATTCTGGATAACCAGCAACAATAGGGCGATTTAAGCGACCTTGTAAGAACGACTGGCTGGTAGCTAGAAATGTCATCACAGTAATATCCGCGATTCAATCTTTCAACCATTCAAATCTCTAGAAGAGGATGGCATTTTTCTAACTTTGCTACAAAACGGACTGGCGTACTGCTACCACTCCTCAACAGACTATTCGGAGCTAGTCTGGTATGGAAATAAATCCCATCCCATGGTTAGGGTGGTAAACATACCTAAAATGCGTCGGGCAGACCCAGAATCTAAATTTCTTAGATCAATTAGCCTGACATCATTTCTGTTGTAGACCCTGGAAAAGGTGCTGGATGGACATATCAGAGGAAATATCCTAATGTACATCAGTATGCGTACCAACCGGACAAATCAAGAGAATTAGCGCTCAATAACCTAGTCGGAAAAATCACCAGTTCCTCCAGAGGAACTACTGTGGTAGCTATTTTCCTCGACATTGAAGGAGTTTTAATAATACACTGTCCGATTCTTTATATACAGCGATGACTGTAAGAGGAATTTAACTAACCATATCAGACTGGATTCGGTCTATGCTTGAAAACAGAACCATATCAACATCTCTACAAGGGGAGACGGTCAGATTTAGGGCCGCAAGAGGGTGCCCACAAGGCGGGGTTCTCTCCCCGCCCCCTACTGTGGATGACCTACTGGCTATTCTAACTCTATGGGATGTTGAGGTTCAAGCATATGACGACGATATGATTCTGGTAGGAGGAAATTATGAAGCGATGATTTCCATACCCTTCAGGCCATATTAGATACGGTGCACAGCTGGTGTGACAGAGAACAGATCTCTGTGAATCCTCACAAAACAACGATAGTATCGTTCACCAGAAAAAGAAAGATGGGTAATTTAGAACCACATTCCTTATCAGATGAAATCATTCCATTTTCAAAGGAAGTGAAATATCTAGGAATTATACTAGACCCCTTAAGAGCCTGGAGCCAGAGTGTATAGTTGCAAACCAAAGGTGAGGATATTCACAAACTTGGGGATCAATGCAACTATATTTCAGGCTGAAGTTCACATCATTGAGCTGTGCTTAGGGAGGCTGAAATATCGCATCCCAAGCGCAAATCAATAAAAATATTTTCAGACAGCCAATCAGCTCTCAAGGCTCTTGAGTCATATGGATGTAATTCTAAAACGGTATATCAAAAAGTCGAAACTCAACTGAGGAAAATCAGCAAATAGCTCTGCTCTGGATATCTGGACATTCTGGAATGGAGGGCAATGAAATTGTTGACTCCCTAGCCATAAAAAGTGCAGGATCACAATTCATAGGACCAGAACCTGTAATCGGCATATTATCAAGTACTGCCAAATCTTAGCTTGGACCGAAAGTAAAACACTCCAGCACTGGCAATAATTACCAGGACTAATCCATTCAAAGGTGTTCATGCCGTATCCCTCGAAATCAAGAAGTAATAAACTATTAGAGCTAAATAGGTTAAAACTAAAAACTCTAATTGGCTTGTACACTGGGCACTGCAGACTAAATCATCATCTGCATAGGACTGATGGAAAACGCTGAATTTCGTCTGCCTCTGGAGGATAATGAAAAGGCAAAGTACATTTTATGTACATATCCTGCTGCAGTCTGCACCAAAAATTCGGTTCTCATTATTCGGCATAGAAGAACTTGCCGAGGATCTGAACGGAATCTCACCCAATAAGGTTATCAGTTTTATGAAAAGACTGAATCTATTGGGTGAAATAAAACTTGGTGTGAGCCACAATAGACCGAGTGGTCGCAGTGGAGGGTCTGTTTATTAACCCACTCACAGATGTACCATACCATACCAATACTAATACCAACAACCAATTAACGCAATAGGTACTGAAAAGGTAAGTAAATATTACCAATCCATCGTACGGCTCGATTAGGTTGAATCTAAAATTTTCAAAAAGTAATATTGGGTTTTGGATGGAAATTTGCAGTAAACCAGGACGTAATTTTATACTTTACGTAGCAATAACAGTTGTTACATTACTATGACCACACGACACAATAACCATTTATGTAACCAGTTAAGAATACGTCATTTTATGTAACCAGTGGAATGAATGTTTACCGGATGGGTGAAGTGAGTTCCCGCAAAATCACCCAAGTTAAACAAATTTGTATTTCCTAATGTGTTTTAGACAAGATATTTTCAGATTACCTGAATTTAAAAATATTCAATAATATGTGATAATAAATCCAAAACAAAGAAAGAAAGAAAGATACATATTTTTATTAATTAAACGTAAAATTTTTCTTATTTTGGTTTTTATAACTGATGTTGATCACCAGCAAATTATGTTATTTCCTAACCATTTACGAAGAGTTGGCAATTTAAAAAAAAAAGAAAAAACATTTTTACTTCATACATACAGACAAATTGTTATTAAATACCATAATCTTATTATAGTTAGCTAATTACTGTTTAACTAACTATAACCATAAAATGACTGCAAGTTTGTTAACAGCCTGATTTTGCATTTGCAAATAAAATCAAATATTGTTGATAATACAAGAGATACGATTAATGCCATATACCCCAAAAAAGAAACATGATGCAGCTACGGACACGTGTTTCGGAGTTATTGCTCCTCGTCAGCGTAGCGTAGCTAAATAAAGATATAAGATCTAAAGCAATAACTAATAAAGGTTAGAAAGCACAGTACACAGTACTCAAATTTGTGCTTTCGTGCATCATGGACCACGATTGCAGCCTCAAATGACAGCAGTCGGCACATTGAGCTCTATGCGTACTGCTCTATTTCTACCTAGGCAAATACAAACAAAAGAGTGACGTTTAATAGGGTTAAATAATACAAGAGATACGATTAATGCCATATACCCCAAAAAAGAAACATGATGCAGCTACGGACACGTGTTTCGGAGTTATTGCTCCTCGTCAGCGTAGCGTAGCTAAATAAAGATATAAGATCTAAAGCAATAACTAATAAAGGTTAGAAAGCACAGTACACAGTACTCAAATTTGTGCTTTCGTGCATCATGGACCACGATTGCAGCCTCAAATGACAGCAGTCGGCACATTGAGCTCTATGCGTACTGCTCTATTTCTACCTAGGCAAATACAACAAAAGAGTGACGTTTAATAGGGTTAAATAATACAAGAGATACGATTAATGCCATATACCCCAAAAAAGAAACATGATGCAGCTACGGACACGTGTTTCGGAGTTATTGCTCCTCGTCAGCGTAGCGTAGCTAAATAAAGATGTAAGATCTAAAGCAATAACTAATAAAGGTTAGAAAGCACAGTACACAGTACTCAAATTTGTGCTTTCGTGCATCATGGACCACGATTGCAGCCTCAAATGACAGCAGTCGGCACATTGAGCTCTATGCGTACTGCTCTATTTCTACCTAGGCAAATAAAGTTATTGCTTTAGATCTTATATCTTTATTTAGCTACGCTACGCTGACGAGGAGCAATAACTCCGAAACACGTGTCCGTAGCTGCATCATGTTTCTTTTTTGGGGTATATGGCATTAATCGTATCTCTTGTATTATTTAACCTTATTAAACGTCACTCTTTTGTTTGTATTTGCCTAGGTAGAAATAGAGCAGTACGCATAGAGCTCAATGTGCCGACTGCTGTCATTTGAGGCTGCAATCGTGGTCCATGATGCACGAAAGCACAAATTTGAGTACTGTGTACTGTGCTTTCTAACCTTTATTAGTTATTGCTTTAGATCTTATATCTTTATTTAGCTACGCTACGCTGACGAGGAGCAATAACTCCGAAACACGTGTCCGTAGCTGCATCATGTTTCTTTTTTGGGGTATATGGCATTAATCGTATCTCTTGTATTATTTAACCCTATTAAACGTCACTCTATTGTTGATAATCTTGTTGAGATTCTGTTATATTGTTATCCCTAGCAGAAGATTAAAATACATATTTTAAAAAGAAACAGGAGACAAAAAGTTAAACTTAAACAGCTTCTACTAACTCGGAATCTGAATTTATTCATTTATATACGAATTCTACATATGATACTACTATGTATTTTAGTGAATGCAACCAGTTCCAATCTGATGTATAATTAACATTCAAAATGTCAAAGAGGACTAATCCACTAAATATTGCACCCCGTGATACCACATATGAAACCTGTTTCACTTTCCTCTTTTTCCAAGAAGACGTTTTACCATTCTGCGTCTCGTCATTAACCAGCAATAAAAATCAAGTCATTTGTGTCATGCCATTTTATTCGAACTTAGTTTAAGAGAATAGATAATACGAAACACTACCACTAGAGGTATATTCCAGGCCGAGGAACTCGGAACGGAAAAACTAATTTCATTATAGGTACTCGAATCAACCATTAGCAGTTTATTATTTACTGTTGCTAAAAGCTGATTATCTATACATCATATTGTAGAAAAATATAAGTATTCCTAATGGATCATATTTATACCTCTTCTCGGTCAACAATGACGCACGAAAATTTAAACTTTTTGCTAATATCATTGATATCTGGTTAGACTGATTTAATCCATACATGCACGAGTTCACATTTAGGAACTTAAAATTTCTTTCATTCTAACAATGCCACCATTTCAAACTCTACCCATTATTTTTCTAGGCATGTTAAAGAAAACAATTTTTCTGTTGAATTTAAAAAAATCTATTTCTACAAAAGATATGCTGAATTGTCTATAATATAAAGTAAACTAATTTTTAAACGAATATATTTTATATATGTAGGTATAGTACAGTAAGTAATAATAAAATATCTGATTAAACATGATAATTTATACTGAATAATATGTTTTTAAAATTCAGGCAGGTAAAATTTGTCGAGGTAATATTTTCCATAGCGTATATTGATAATTATTACAATAAACAATTCAATGGTAGTTTTACATACATAATTGCATAATATGTATGAAGTTATTCACCTTCAAATTACTTACTGATTTCAGAAACTGGTATCTCGTGAATATTACAGTGATGGGAGTACGAAATATATTAAATGATGTTTGCTGGTTTATTTACATAATTCATTAATAATGCCTTAGTCCCGAATTTTATTTTATACTCAAGTAGGTACAAGATAATCTGCTACCTACGAAATTTCGAATCCAGTAAATATAGAAAAATGTATGTTTCTGATAACCCTGCAGATGTAAGTTAATAACTCTAATAAAAATATATTGAATTATACAACTTACCTTCAAACTGATTTTTCGAGTCTTATTCTCAAATACGTAAATGGTTTTCGAAAATAAAATATCCTTCTGAATCTTCCATACAGGCTCTGATTCTGGATTTTGGGATTGCCTTATTTAGATGATTAGGTAGTGTATTTGTAATTTAACATTATTGTACATTATGATTTTGTTTTGACGTACAATTCTAAAGAAATTAGTTTCAGCCATGCAGAAAATATGGGATCCTCTATTATATATTATCTTTTTCATAAACCAATCAGAATATTTTTTTCATTAAAATTATATTACTCAACTGACAAATTCGATTTCACTGTGTACAGGTATTAATAATCCTGATACCTGCTATGTTTATTTTAATAAGTTAGGGGTCTATCAAGTGTGAGCTACACATATGTAACACAAATCTAAAATCGGGTTCCAATAATCTCCTAACCATAACCACTACCAACCGTTTTGTATATAGCTGACAGAAATATATTTTCAGATAAAATTTTACTGATAGGCACTCTAAGTTAATTGGCTCCGTGCTAATGGTTGTATATCAAAGTCACTGAAAGGTAGACTATAAAAATATAATAAAAAATCTAAAGTAAGAAAAAAATAAACCACAACATTCACAACCAACTATTAATACGAAAGCATAGTTACAGGGTGTCCCGGTGATCGTGAATTTTATTTCTAAATTTTCAAAAAAATCTATAACCACACAACTAATAGTTACAGAGGAACATAAAAAACAAAGGATGATGCCCAACAGACTGGACCACCAATGTATATGTTTTGATACGCGAATTCAAATGTGTCATCAGTTTTGCCCCATCGGGTCACAGTTGTCTTATAACCTCAAAAAATTACCCAAATTGCACGAAAATTTACAAAATTCCTTACAGATGGTGATTTCATTGATCTGTTAACTGAAAACGAAATGAAATCATGACACTGAAAACAATAATGTTGAAAGCGGTAGTAAAAAGGAAGAAAGTGATGATAGCTACCAAGAAAAACTATACGCAACAACAAATGATTATGGGCGAGATTTTGGATTACCTAAAGATAGTGCAAAATTTTTACTTTTATACTATTCCGACGTTAACGTATTGATGAATGAATTGAAACCAGATTTTTACTAACATGAAGAGTGGAGATTGTTTATTGATTCTTAAAAACAAAGTTTGAAAGCCGCTTCCTTCACAATACAAATGTGCTTTGCACGTACTCTAATAGCGCGCTCAATTTTAATAAGGGAAACTATAGAAATATAAAAATATTTTTAGAGAAAGTAAAATATGTAGAGCATAACTGACAAATCTATGGAGGTCTAAAAATTGTATCTATGATTCTGGGACAACTATCAGGCTTTACTAAAAATCTTTGCTGTTTATATCTCTAGGCGTTGATTGACGTTGATTGAATTAAATAATTCAATCAACGCTCTGGGGCAGTAATAGTAGGAGGAACCATTATTTTAAAAAAGTCATTAAAACTAGGGTCTATGAATATCATTAATGAGCCGTTAATTGATCAATCAAAGGTACTTCTTCCACCTCTTCATATTATACTTTGTCCAATGAAGCAGTTCGTCAGGGCTTTGAACAGAGATGATTGGTTCAAATACTATTACTTTAAAAAGTTTTCAAATGCCTCTGACGAAAAATTTAACGAAGGAATATTCGACGGACCTCAAATTCGTACTAGGTTGAGAGATAAAATTTTAGTTACCAAAATGAACGACACTGAGAAAACAGCATAGCTCAGATGTTTAAATAAAAATTTTAAAGTTGGAAATTTTCTGGAAATAACAAAAATCAAAATTAAAATGAGTTACAAAACTTTGAAAAATTGAGTTGATTGATAAATTTAAATCATGGTTGGCAATCACTTATTTTTGAGCTATTTTTTGAGGTTAGAAAAAAAACTGAGACGTGATAATTGAGATATATGGTTTGATTTCAACCTCAAAATACATAAGAGTATCATAGTTTCATTGATTTTCATTTAACAGCCAATGAAATTTTGTAGAATTTTTTGAAATTTGTGCTATTTTTTTAGGTTAAAACAACTGTAGCACGGTAGACCGATTTGGTTTCAGCGATTCAATATACATATAAATAATATAGGTACTCAAGATACCTCAAAAAGAGGATCTTTAAGGGTTTCTTACTGCAAAAAAAAGATGAAGCAAATGTGGCATCAGTTTCGAATTCAGTGCATCAAAATTCTTAAGAACATGGTGGTTTAGTCTGCCGGACATGACTTTCTTTTTTTCGTACCTGTGTAATTAATAAGGGGATAACTTTTAATTGGTGATAAAGAAAATATGAAAAAAGGGAAGAAAAATCAAATAGTCAGTTTTGTAGGAAACCTGAGTGGTTTAGTTATGATATGAAGTGCCCATATTTAACAACTTTTTATTTTGTTAATCCCGACTTATTGTCAACCGAAATTGCCATAGCAATTGTTCTAAAAGAGAACTGAATACTTTTATTGAAATTAAATCAACAAGTGTAAGTTTTCTTGTCTCCACAAGAACATTAGAAACTTCACATATCTTGTTGACAACACAAGATTGAGAAGATAGGAGGAAGTTGAAACCACGAGGTCTCTGCCCACCATAGAAATCAATTAACTGAATCAGAATTGTATTTCCTGAGAAACACAGCCAGTGGGATTATCTTCAGATGGGATATGAAATCAAATGACACTCTATCCTGAATGTATAAGGGAAGGAAGGAAGTATGTGTCTAGCCTTTCTAGAAAGAGATATAAATACAATATAAATACACAAGAGGCATTCATAAGGTGTTAGAAGCCAATTGCGTCACCGTATCTTTGGAGATCGAGGTTCTGGCAATTCGAAGCAAGTACTAAAATTGCTATATACTACGGGAGGGCAGGGCATGACCGACGACCGTGTATTATGTGGATATTCAGGATATTGAACTAAATATCATTGTTTAAATCATAATAAAGTTTAATAAATTTTTTACACATTCATTTTATAAATGATCATTTTGCCCTGCGCCACTGGCTTTTGGTTCAATTAAACAAATACTCAACCGTTCGACAGATATGAATAAATTCTAATATATTCTGACCGCATATAATTACATGCTAGTTTATTTTTTTTCCTTCATAGATTGAACCTTATAGTCCTTATAACTTTTTTTGTGTCTAGAGGTAATAACTTTCAGTCAAGCATAATTATTGAATTATTATAAAAATTAAACAAATTTGAATTAAATGTTCCGCACATTTTCACATTTTTACACACAGAAATTAAAAAAATAAATTTTAATTTCAGTCAAAATTTAACACTAATATAAGGGTTAATTCAAATGTAATACCATATTGCATATAAACAAGAGTGCATACAACATGAGCTAATGATTGATTGAAATAAATAATGCGTTAGACTGTAGTCCACAACTAGTTACAAATACTCGCTCCGTTCAAGTTCAAGGTAATTCATTGCCATTTGTAAAATGTATTGCATTCAAACGAACACGAAATGCATCTTCGTCTGTGGCCCATTTTTTATACTTTTTGGTAAGAACTTATTAAATTTTTATCTAAATTCGGACAGGTTCTTATTTTACTTTTGTTGGTATCTTCGGGTGACTTTTTTCCTCCTACCTCCAGCTATAAGAATCAGACTTGAGGACTCTTCACGCATTTATGTTTGGTAGTCGCCATCAAAGGTACTCAGGTGCCCCTCAATAGATATACACGGTACTGATTTTAAATTTTTGTTTATTTGTTAAAAGTGGATGGTGGTGTGTCATAAACTTATCGGTGTTCTTGTGTTTTTGTTCTGTTTTTTAAAAATCGTAATCCGGCATTTTTGTGTATTTTCGGCAACGTATCAGAAAAATTATACCCATTATGTATTTAAATATTATGCTACTTTATTATTATTGTTATATATATATATATATAGACTATTGTTATATTTTAATATGTTTATAAATGCATACGACAAAGTTGGTGTATCAAAACTGGGACAAAAATCAGTAATTTATTTTATTTTGTTTTTTATAAAACAAGCATTATTTAGCAAGCAATCATTATCCAGTAATATTTATTATATCATGGACAAGCATCCTATAAATAGAAGGTCAAAACACCAAAAGAAATATACGTCCCGAAAAATGTCTTACAAATATTTTTCTATCTTACAAATATAACAAAATTAAGAATCTGAATATTTATAGACAAATTCACATTTAAGCAAAATAATATTTCTCTTGCCATGTGAAAATATTTCCCTGTAAGTAAAACACTATATTTTTTTCTTTCGAATTATCACTTTTTATTATTTACTTGCTTACTCTTTAAATTAATAACATTTTGACGTCACCTGTTTTCTATCAGGACATGCAAATATATATAATTTAAGAAGAAAAAAAAATAAATCACATACCACACCTTAAAATAAAAGGAAAAAGAAAATAAAAATGAAAAAAAAATAAATGAAATTAAACAAATCACATTGTCAAATTACCTTTATAATAGTTATATAAGTTTTTTTCGAACCGTTTAATTTTCCTCAGGAGAGCTAGGAACTCAAAAATCATTTGTATAAAAATTAAATAAATTTTACTGAAAAATTAATAATATTTAGAGACAAATTCGTAGAAAGGGTTAAAATTATTCAAAGTACCTAGATTTATAGATCACATATAAATATAATAATAATTATTAGTATTAATACTAATTATTTAAATTCTCATTTCTTATCATTTGCTTTTAATAGCAGTGACATATTAACTTTTAAGAAAATTATCTCATTTAATATTATATATTTGCCTTGTGTATGAAGCGGTGATGTTTAATTTGTTAAAAAACAACGGACGAAAATTGTGATTTTCGATTTAGAGATAAAATATGTTCGTAAGAATTAAACAATTTATTTTTTATTAGTATAGTTGGATTTTTCGGGGTTAGGTCCTTTATTAATTTAATGAAAACTAGTTTATTAACTTGCCAACGTTTCGATATCTTTTAATATCATCCTCAGGGCACTTCAAAATCCAACCATACTATTAAATTGGTCCATAAATTTCTAATATATTTTTTAACTTTCGATTAAAATTGTACGCAGTAACATAAAATATAAAAAAATTATTGCCAATATTTATTACGACCATTTAAAATTAAGGCCGTTAAAATTATACAGATTTTACCTAAATGTCAATAATATTACTATGTAATCATTATTACACTTTAATATAGAAGGTTAGATTAGGTTAGGTTCTGAAAAATTCACTCTCTATGCATTTCATTTATTTCATTTTATATCAAATGAAATAAATGGTGTTTTTTTTGTATAATTTTAATTCTTAGTACAATTGCCGCAATGTTGAATTTAACACATACATAGTGAAATCTTTTTACTTTACATTTCATTGACAAAAGTGATAACTCGATGGCTGCATATTTATCTCGCAAACTAGGCATGTTTATTTTATAACAAAACGATTCTGTTTTTAAATCCTAAAATCGAAACTGTTTCCTGAAACGTATTGTTATTTACAAAATTCATATAATTATTACCGAAAAATAAATTTTCCGGTATCATCTAATTTTAAACTGATAAATCATGAGCATCAGGAGCATCAATGTCATCATTAATATAAATTATACAGTAAATGACAGTAATAGATATCTTTCCTTTAGGAGCCGTCAACATGGTCAATACGAATGAAACCAAAATATTTCCTTTTAATTTTATAACTAAATATTATATAATTGAATAAGTACCTATAATGAAATGATCAAATGTGAGCGCTACAGTTTAATCATTCATATTGACAAGAAAAAGAATATGAACAATTACTCATCAATTTACCTACGTTAGTTTAATCATTGTTGTCAAATCGACGACTTTCTAGTTTCTTGCTATAAAGAAAAATTTGTTGAATTCAACATAATGGAGTAGACTTAAAACAGTAGTTATTAAATTCTGTTTACACGAAAAATACAACCAGTTTCATAGGTCTTTGTATATTTAAAATTGGTTATGGAGTTAGCAAAACGGATTTAAGAGCCTGGTGCAAAAAAGTGTTTACACAACAGTTAACACCCGTTTTAGTAGCACCGGTGTGATAAAACCGGTGTTATTTCTTAGATTAAACATAATCATTCATTTTCAATGTATGTATATGCATTTGGAATGACATTTGGACAAATATATATAGACGGCATTGTGAAGAAGTGCATGCACCCAAGTGTTTACCATCAGTACAAACAAATACAAAAATATGCAGTTTTCTGGTTAGACTGGTCACGCACATCTCTGAAGTCACGTCCCGTTAAAAGTGGTCGTATAAAAATAAAGTGGTTTGTTAATAAAGTGTGGATTTGTTGATTTAAATTTATTTTAATGAAAATTAATAAAAAAAAAATCAACACGGCTTGAAAAGTTGTTAAATTTAAAGGTGTGTAAAATACGTGACAAATTACATTTCTAGGAACATTTTGTCATGACATGTCTAATCCTTTATACATTTTGTCATGACATGTCTAATCCTTTATACGTTTTTTCATATGAGTAATGAAGGTGGAGTGGTTTATATTTATTTTCAAATAATAAAACAATAATGCCCCTAATAGTACAACCACTTGTACCTCTATAAACTAATGATGTACAGGAGATAACGGATATATATATATATCCAATATTCGTATACATGTATATAAATTCGAGCCTCATCATTGAGATCTCGTAAACCGTAAGAGATACATACAATGTTAAATCAGAGCAAAATTGTGGAATATTATGCTGAGTAATATGACGAAAAAAAATTCGCAGTATTTTGTTTCGTTTTCGAGATTTCTGAAAAAAAAGAAAATTTGAGTACATATTTGTTTTTCTTTGATAATTCGGTTATAAAGAAACAAATAGAAAAAGTAAAAGCACTTCTCCATAGCATATTTTTCTCCTTTATAAAGTAAATCATCCAACTTTCAACCTTGGCCTTGCTAATAATTAATATTATAAATTATTAATTTTAAAGGAATAACAGTTCCAATATAATCTGATTATCAACTTGTTTTAAGCGCCATCGAGCTAAATCCGTCACACCTTGATTTATTAGGGGTTACCAAGGAGGGTCAATTCAGCGTAGATGCCAGCATCAAAAAAATTAATCACATTAATTATGTCGTATACCTTCTATTTATTAGAATTTTAAATGAAAGCCGTTTCTGCACTCTAACGATGTCCATGTCCAATTATTCCAAAACTAACACACAAAAAATACCATTGAAACAAAAGGCAATGTCCTGCAAGCCCGCTCCTAAGCGATAAATTATTTAAATATATGTAATTTAAATTCCAAATCAGATTCTGCGCCAGTATATTTAATCAATTTCATAACTAACTCTTTTTTTTTGTACTACTCACAGTACAGTGAGATATACCTTATAATTAATTTAAAAAAACAAATTATGGTAATATTAACATCATTATACAAGATAATATTTATTTATCGTTAACTACCGTTAGTTTACTGATCTTTTAAAAAATGTTGCACCTTCAGTTTTATTTATTGCTCAAATATTCCTTTATGTTGTGAATAACTGTTCATCGAAGAATTTTATTGATGAGTCTCTTAACTAGCCGTTGAAACATAAAATGTCAGGTTTTAAAGTAACTTGAATAAACAGTTGTAATTTATACCTTAATAAAGCTGCAGAAATTTAAAATATATTATTATGCATATATTTAGGCACCTATTGGGTAAATATATTTGGCATAGAAAATCATATACTCTATAAAAATTTTCATAATTTCGTTTCAATTTTAATTCTAAGCTAAATAAATTATTTGAGTTTAGAGAGAATATCAAATGTGAATAAATTTAGTTTACGGTAGATCATACGCCTACAGATATTCATTGAATTTTCCAAAAGTTACTGATACCGAGTATAATGACACCAACAGACGAATTTACGAATTTATATTTCCTATTTCAACTATTTTAGGAAATGTTAAGACGAAGCACACTCTCTGACAACTTAATATAAAAAAAATAAAATGTATCAAACCAGAGCATGTTTGCAAGTGACTTTTTTGTTTCATATCCAGTAAATTTAACATTATTTTCAGTTCACACGGAAAATATATAAGCAATCTGTTCCTTGCAAAATGAGAACACTTTGGAGTTAACAATAATTAGGTATCCCAAAGTCTTTTATTTTATCCCAAATATATTTCATTCATCTATTTATATTTACATACTGCCTTATTTTGTTTGTAAAAGTAGATATAACGATGAAGAACCTTGTTTTATTTATTTATTTAAATTGAACGAAGAACAACTTTGGTTAATTTTAAAATACTGACTAAAACATATTTTTTAGATTTTCCACTAGGTTACAGGTTAGGAAAGAGCAATCTTTTTCCCATAAGACTATCCATTTTTCTAACTGTTCACCATCCAGATCGTAGAGAGCAAAAAACAAAATTCAGCAAAACGCAGATGTCTCTTATTTTCATAGGAATTGTTTTCTAAATTTTAATCAAAGTATGATAGTACAGTCACTTGGTGATCTCACTTCGAACTAATTCTATAGCTGTTTTAAATTCAAATATTTTTGGATAGTTTGATTCAAACTGGGTCAAATAACAAAAAGGATGGTTTTTTGTTGGTAGTGAGTTTCACCCCAACTCAGGGGTTTCGAAAAAAAATGACTATTGGAACGTATAGATCGTCGAATTCTACCCCAAAATAATCACCCTATAACGTTCTTTTTGCTGAGTTACAGGGGTTGAAAACGTTGATTTTTATGCAGAAAACGTTGTTTTTATGCAAAAAACACTGATTTTTTCAAATCAAGCGACCTCAAAAACATATACATACATTTTTTTAATAACTAGCTCTTAATATTTGAGTCAGTATTAAATTTTGAACTTCAGGGGTGGTTTTCACCCTCTATTCCTTTTTAACATTTGAAGTTGAGATCCTAAAGTTTAATAATCCGTTTAAATTACAAGCAGCTATAGAATTAGTTCGAAGTTTAGGTACTTTTTGGCACCAAGTTACTGTATTATGAATATATTGTCGAAAAATTGGATAAACGCCTAAAATAAGATCCTTTATAACCTTACTATAGAAGTTTTAGAAAAAATTTCCAAATCAGAAAAGCTTGTTCCTACTTTGGAACTGAAATATTCTTCATTTTCATAAGATTAAATTAATGTTATAAATAAAAGATATAATATCGCAAATTTTAAAATCAAGAGGATGTGTATTTCAATAGAATAGGTATTCTCAAAACTCAAAAATTATCACATATAGTTAAATCAACGATTAAATCATTAAATATACAGACATTTTTTTAGCCTATTTAAACATACGGCCATATTTTATCTAAAAAAGGATGTTGGTCTTATTAGTCAATTACGTTTTCCTTGTTGTTTCTGTGGTGAAGTGATTCAACATGGATATCTTATTCGCAATCACGACCGCACAAACATAGGCGTGATAAAAGTATTCTTTTTTAAAGACATTAGGGGGTCGGTGTCTGTATTTTAATGTCTGGCAATGTGTAATAAAAACCTGCCAAGAATTTAAATCGTCGTTATTGTCTTTCCTTTATATTGGTCAGTGGCACTCACGTATATTGTTTAAGGATTATCGTCAAACGTTTTCAATCTTCGTTTGATTGATTTCATGGCTATACCAATTACTAATAGTGGTGTTTTATTTGTTTCAGGAGGAGAATCCAAGACTGTTAATTGTTAGTTTTAAAGTTAAACTCATGAATTCGTGTAGTTATTAGTGTGATAGAATATTTCCATTATGGAACTGCAAATAATCGTAAGTACAGTTTTTTTATGTTTTGTAACTATTATTTGTTTATTGGTGTAATCAAAAACAAGGGTAAAACTTGTCATTGGTAAATGTATAACTGGCATTTAGCGAAAATACAATGGATCAAAATTATATGGTTTATTTTTAACGTAAATGAAAAATTTAATAAATATCCGAAAGAAATTCTGGCAGAACTACCTTGAAAATAATTAGAAAGAATTTCTTTTAAATATCTCAAAAACTCATTTAATAAGTGGAAACCTAGTAATTAAGTACCTACTTGTATTTATCGTAGGTTTAACGACAAATAACTTTTTAAAACATTTTTGACGAATCCAAATTTATTTCTGACAACATTTTGCAGGCGATATTAAATAAAATTATGCGTTGTTCAACAAACATACACATGACTATTTACAATCTGGAAATATGCCAGTATTGAATTGATTTGCTAATGCTGTTTCGGCCATATTTTTATGATACCTCACATTTGAGATAAAAATTAAAAAAACGAGGCGCATTAGATTTCGAAACCTAGAAGGCTTTTCTGTGGATCTTCACCTACCGATTCAATTATTTGAAAACTTCTAATAATTTGAGTTTGGTCAACGATTGGTACCTTACAAAAGTTCCTTGATATGGAGAAGGTTTTACCTTAAGTGTCGAATGTAACTTATATTTATATTATATTTCAAATTTTGTCTGGTGTATAATGATTATAGGTATAGGAAACCTCCTGTATAAATAAATCACGCATCTGATCATTAAGATTTTCAGAAAAGTTTAAATCAAGTCATCAAAAAAACAGGTTTGTGAAAAATAGGCGAGATCATAAATACGACATCTTGAAAACAGTAAAAATTCGAGAGATGAATGTGTTGTATTTAAATAAATAAATAAATTTACATAGTACGTATAAGGTACCAATTGGTATATAAAAAGCAAACAAAATATAAATAGAAGTGTCAGGTGTCATGTTAAAAATGAGATTAAAATAAGTAACATTATTAAATCCAATAAGCTTAAGTATGATAGAAATCGATATAAATGTCCAACGAAAACGATTAATAAGAATTAAATTAACAATTTTAATTTTTTTCTCAAGAACTTAGGCTCACTGCTCACTGTAATTGAAATATTCGAATTAATCATGATGCGGTAGTAAATTAATCAATCAAATCAAAATGAATTTGATATGAGAAGCAGGAGTAAAATGCAATCAACACATGTGTAAATAATCATTTATCACTGAATTTGAGATATTTATATAATCAACCTTACTTTAATATTCAATTGTTCGAATATAATATATATAATATATTTCCACTCTAAACCTTAAAATATTTGGTTCGAAACACGGTCAATAAGGATAATGTATTTTTCTTCCTGGAGAGAGCTGGAATAATCTTTGGTATGAAGTCATAATCGTCTCCAGATGATACCAACTTGGTTGAGGAAACACCCGTCGAGTGCACTGTTAGTGTTTTGGTGTTTGTAGAAACAGTGTTGTATTTTTTTTTTTGTTCAGCTGTTTCTAAAAACAACTTTATTATAACTAATAAACTTTTGTATACGTATATACATACATATATAGTAGGGCCAAAAAGAGTAGTCAGTAAATCAAAACATTCACCGGCAATTCTTCAAAGTATTTAGCTGTTATGGAATACAGAAGCGGCAGCTTTTTTTACCATTTAATCCCATATAATTGAGAAAAATATATCAAGTTTTATCCGCCTACCAGAGATGAAAACCACAACTAGTTCCCCCTGAGTTTACTGACTACTCTTTTTGGCCCTACTATAGACGGTATAGTATGAATAAGTAAAAATTTAGTGTGAAACAACTGGTTCTTCCTTATCAAAATTATTTAAAAAATTGGCACGCGACATTATTAAATATTTCCGAAGCGACTTGTACTAACGAAGTGTATTGGCAAAATATTTCTGTTTCCATAAATTTTTTAATTAAAACAAACGTCACCTTCCCCCTGGTATTGATTGCCTATTTTTGCATAATTCCGAACTTGTCAAATTGCATCAAGACATTCAGTCAGATTTTAAAAAAAATATCAAATGTGTTTTTTGAAACTTGTTTTCAATTGTTTGTCCGCCAGGTCCTTATTTATTAACCGATATTGCTTTACTAGGAACTTAGTTTAACATAGTTAATGAATTATGCACTATACATCTATAAAGTTTCAGCCATGGTAGAGATATAAGATGGTATGTCACGGCGCACATTTTGACTACCGCTAGGACTACGTCATCAAGTAGAAATCTTGGCGCGAATTTTAAATATAAAGTAGAATAATTTGACAGATTTTGCCGTTTCTTCTAATCTTGAAATCAAGTACCACAAATTGAAAATCTACCTATTTATATATGGCCCGTGCTTATTATCGTGGTGTTTACCTGCATTTTTAATTAGAACGTGTTTGACATAATATGAAATTAGCTTTGAAATTAATCATGATTTTTAATAAATAAAAGTTGTAACCTCACAGTTGTGGACTTTAGTAATTGAAAATAATTTAATATAATTATAATTAATAATAATAAATAGTTTCATTGAATATTATGAATGTTAGATAATGTTATTTACATAATTGTTCATAATATTCACTAAAAGAATATATAATTTAAAGTAATGAAGGGATATTCAACAAAGTTGAAATCTACTTACTATTAAAAAGGACATGGGACAACATAATAATAACTACATAATATCAGTGACATATGGAACTATAATATAAAGCATAATAGGTATAACTATTTTTTGAATCCTATAAATTTTGTGATCTTGTTTGTTTTTCTAGAGTTATCTTGTATTTTTCTGTTGATTTCTCGTAGACAAAGATAAATGTAAGTAAGTTCTTGCCCAAATGAGAGAATGAATAGCATAGCTGGCAAGAGTGGCAAGCATCTTTTGCTACATTGTCAAAGATTTGATCCTCTTCAATTTCTCGCCGTGGTTAAAGGAGTCCTCCATGACCTTTGTGCATTTTTCAATTAAAACTGATACCACCAGACTAAATTAATAAATTCAAATAACCAAAACTTAACATTCTTGCAGATTTGACAATTTGTTATTTGACAGTTGACAGTTCCAACTTTGCAGAAAACATATACCTATTTAGTGGCACTCAACAAGTTTTTCTACTTGCGCAGTACAGTACGAAAATCGAGCCGAGATAAAACTAACCATGTTTTATCTCAACCATGAGTTTCAGCGACATTTTATAATAGTTACTCAAGACTAGGACACCTACAGGTATTTTTTAAACACTTCTTTTGGATGCAGTAAAATCTAAAACAAATAACTCCGTTGAATTTGGAATGCCACTCTATTCCATTTTGAAAAAAATCTATTTTTTTCACCTTTCGTATACAGGATGTCCCGAAATTAACTAGGAAGATTTTGCCATCAGGTTCTACGTCCAGAAATAGTAAAAAAAGTTCATATAAACATGGATCCAGAAATGGCTCCTAAAGGTGCTAGAGCCTTTTAAACGAGCCTCTCATGCTGTTTTATTGTAAATATTTTGGAAATTTTTTGTGAGAAAGCAATGACATTTTTTACGTTTGCTAATTTTTTTGTTCCCGATTCAAAAATATAAAAATGATTCTAAAATTTTATTCAGGGACGTAGTAATCGGAGGAGGCCAGGGGTGTTTATAGCCCCAACTTCTTTGTCTGTGGAGTTTTTCACAATTTAACTACAGGAAATGAAAATTTGAAGTTTTCTACCTAAGAATGGCACTATTGCCTAACTTACATGGTTTTCGAGTTAAATTGATTTGAAAATTCTGTTCCACGCGCCATTAGTTGATTTTTAAATTCATACTTTTTACTGACAGGTAATTAGACTATTATTAGACAGGTAATGAAAATTTGAAATTGAAAAGTTTCCAAAATTTTTACAAAAGACCTGCATCAGAGGATCTCCTTTAAAAGGCTCTAGCCCCTAACAAGCCATTGCTGGACCCATTTTTTAACTATTTTTGGACGTAGAAACTGATGGCAAAATCTTTCTAGTTAATTTCGGGACACCCTGTATATTCAAATCAAACAAAGATCATATTTAGAATGGTCTTCGATACGGTGATATCGACTATTGAAATTGTAATCATTAATAACAACTCTTTGCTTGCATTGGAAAATTATTTAAAAAATTAGATTATTTGCAAACAAACTGTAAAGGGTACTCTTACCTAGGTTTAACGTTCTTTCAGATTTACTTGATGTGTGGAACGCTATTGCGCGTACGATGTCACTACTTGTGAAGTTGAATCGCTAGTTTGAGTATTGTTTATTTATACCGTTGTTTCGTGTTTCTATCTAAATTAATTTAGTTAGGAATTATTACTAACTAAAAATGAATTGTCATTGTGGTTCATTCAACTTACTTTCATGTCCAATTCTGCAGTGTGTACCTACCTAATTTAATTTATTTTTAAAGCTAGCATACTACCGTCACTAAGTCACAATTTTGGTCTGTGGTCACAATATCTATTTAGGTTTAGGTATATCATTAATGGATTTAAAAAAATATATTACGTACCTACCTATGTGTTATAAATATTACTTATTTAATAAATTAATTTTGGACAATAATTAACAACCAGAGATATAGATGTGGTAGAGATATAGTAGTCTGTCCCAAATTGGGAGTACATGCATTGATATCTCGGTTATTATTAGAGATAGAGAAACAGTTAAATGGGGGAAGTTTTAGAGAATTTTATGATCATTTCGAGGACGGTTAAATTTGATGTTCGTTTTCGAGGTATTTTAAAAAAAACTGAAAAGGTGCATTTAAAGAATTTCCTTATCTGTCTAATTTGATGACTAGTGATATTTTAATAAGTACCTACACTGTTAGGACACTTTATTATGGTTTTTTCATTGGCATTATCAGAAAATCTCTATCGTCATTGAGTAAATGCCACTAACTTTGGTTTTTCTTATGGGGGCCATACGTATACGTTTACCTAAAAAAGTATTTTTTTATAGAACAATTATTGTTAATGAACGATTTAAACAAATTTACCTATGATGCTACACCATATATTAAATTCTTTGGTTTGAAACTTTATTTGGCTACTTATATGAGGATTTTGGATAGGTACTCCAGTACTGTGTGTTATGCCTTAATCCACCTTCATTAGGCGGAAAAAAGCAGCATCTGCCGAAAAAATCCAAATGAGCTGAAATTTTGCATATACACCTTTATTTTGACCTTACAAGCAACGTCTCAAAAGTCCCCATCGATATCGCGCTTGCGTCTTCAGTTATTCAAGGTCAAAGGTCACAGAAATTAGTTTTTTGCAAATCTCTCGCTTCCTATTGGTCGTATGTCTATTTTAGTTATTACGAAAAATAAAGACAAGAAAATTTTCTACAAAAAAGGTTATTTACATTATACATCTTTCACGTACAACCAGCTGATTTTACGCGATACTTTAAAGAAATTATGAGCAGCGGTGCATCCGTTTCTACACCTCTTCCGAGGTAGGGTGCAAGGCGTGCTTTTTTAAATGGTTTCCCCAGTAGGCCTAATTCATGTTTTTCCTTGTTTTAAGTATGTTCTACAGGTCATCCTCGTTTCGTCCTCTCCCTCCCCCTCCACATGTTCCTCTTCGATCCTCTTTTCTCTCTTCGTTTCCTTCTTCCTCATCATTTTCTTCTGCTTCTCTAATATTTTCTGTGATGAGATCAACAAGATTAATCATTAAATTCTTTACCTTGAATATTTTCTATTAAGTCTTCAATAGCATTATATCGTCGGAGAAGATGTAGATCTTTTAGTTCTCCTAATGGGACGTACTTCTAACCAGCAGATTCACAGTGTTTAAAGAGAAACAACTTGTACTACTGCCAAATGATTTATATTTAAATACTAACGAAGGCTCATATCTCTTCTGTATAATATTCATTTGATATTACATATATATTTTTTTTAAAAGGCACACAGGCACTCATCTCTCCCTAGCACTACTTCCCCTTTTGGGTTAGATTTACAGTTCTTCAGGAGGACTTTATAAAGAAATTAATATACTTAATGTTGACTCTAATTTATTGGGTAAACATATAATATAAAGACGCGCAACCGAGCAGGTTTCGAGATTTTACTAATATAAGTATTGCATTTTTTGGCAATAGCTTCAGAATTGTCATTAATTTTTAGCGCTACGATATTTGTAATTTGGCTGCATAACTCTAAAAATTGAAGACAATCCTGAAGCTATTGGCAAACAAATACAATACTAAAATCTAGAATCTCGAACTTATTAAAAATTATCTTACATCAACAATAACAATAATCCCATGTATTAAGTGGGATATATTGACTGAAAAATCAAATTCAAAAGTGACTAATATTATAATAATTATTGAAAAAATATTTGGTAATACGTATATAACTCTATCTAGTTATTATATTTTATCTGAACACCGTACCTCATACTAAATCTCAAATCAATGAATCACTTATAAATTATTTATTACCATAATAAAAATTCTATATGTCACTTAGTTTCTTGTTTGTGCCGCTATTATTCATCTATTGTTACAATGTCTAGGCTGTATCCCGCTTTTGTCCGATTATACTGATGCGTACCTATGATACGGAGATTTAATCTACCACAACATAAGATCATTGATTAAAAATAAGAAGACATTAATATGTTGATGTTACGACTAAATCCTTGTTTTAAAATACTTACGTGAGGAATTCGATCTGTTGATATGTGGAGGGATACTCTATACTCCTAAGAAATATTGCCAAATGGTTAAATAAATGTTTCTGACATAGAAGTCCAATAAGCGACAGACGGATTGGCATTGGTTGCCTCAAGACTCTTACTGAACGATCACTTATGAAATCAACATCATTATTCAGAAACAATTTATTTTCGACAAATTTTGTATTTTTGTATTTGTATTAATTAAAATAATAATTTATCAATTAGTAATGTCTTCGAATTATTGACATATCCCTTTTTGTTTTACAGATATTTGCAATATTATTCCTATGTATTTCATATACTGAGGAAAAAGCAGCTAGAGTTAAAAGAAGCGAACATATACCTCCATTAGGTATACCTAGTTTTAGGAGAGATGCTGTCGAGCAGGCACCCGAATTAGATTTTTATCGAAGTTCACCTTATATCAGATTTGAGGAATATGGATCTAGGAGTCTTCCTTTAAGGGCTGCCGTTGAAAGTATTCCTAAACTGTGAGTATATTCCTCTGAAATAGTTCCTTCTAACTTATTCATCATAATCAGATAAACAGAAATAATAGGCGATAAATATAATTTTCTTGGTAACCATAGAGGTGTTGCTGTGTTGCTACCAGAATATTACTATCCTCATTAACAATATAATCATAGTTAACATAAACAATTAAATGAATTGAACCTATAAACGTGGAATTTTTCACATTGTTTAAACCACTACTATTCCGAGTAGTATTCAACCAATAGTGACGCATAGTCTATATTCGAGAAAAATAAAACAATACAAACTAATACACACCCCATGATACAAATAAATACAAATAAATAAAGATATGATATTGCGCATGTGGGAGGAGCCAAGCGATCAGTTGGCGTACGTCACCTGGTGACGTTTCTTGCTGTGTACTTTATTGTTCCTCATTATTTTGGCGTGCATTGAGTGGGTATATCTTAAAAAAAGGGTTTAAATTATTGATAAATATGTATTGTGCGGTGGCAAATTGTAAAATAAGCAATCAAACCAAGTGGTGGCGGCGGCATTAGCTGATAATTAATCAAACAGAAAACGTTCAAAATGGGTTGAAGAGTGATCACTTAAACAAGGAGACAATTTTCCGACGTAAGTCTCTATCAAATGAGTTATAGAACCAGGTGGTTGGTTTAATTATCTGCGGATGGACGAAGAAACAAAAGAAATCACCCTACGACGTGGGTGTAATCTTGTTGACGGCGTACCTGCATAGTCCACCGTTCAAAAGCGATTATAATTAATTAAAATCATAAATAAACTTAATACATTTTTTTTATATCATGAACCTAATAAAATTGTAAAGTAATAAATGATTTAAGGAAAAAATGCTCGTTTTCGAAGGTAAAATCAAATTGCGATGCACCTCGAATCGGATTATTTTAAACTCACCTATCACGCGGCCATTACAAAGATGCGGTAACAGGTAACAGCTAATCAACGCTAGATTTTGATCGGTGACCGGTGAAAGGTGGACTGTACAGGTATGGCATCGCGGACTTTTTTGTAGGAAATTTAATGCTCTACAAAAAAGGTCCTAAGCAATTTTCCTCTATTTAGCTTCATTTTGGCAGCGTTTCAAGTTAAAGACCGGAAAACATACTTTTTGCAATTTTATTAAACAATAATTCGAAAATGCCGCAAATTTGAGATGCACAAATTAAACCTAATCATATTTACATTATTACCTATCGGAAAGTGAAGATCCTACGCTTATAATCATGATACAATAAACATTCTATCATGAACTACAATGCCATTAATTTAAATTTGTGACTCCAGGTGACGTCATGCGCAAAGCAGACGAATTTCGTACGGCTATCGATCATATCTTGTAATTTTTTGTATCATGTACACACCCCACAAAAATTATCGCATCACTAGAAATTGACCATAAGTTTGATGTTAATTTTCTTCTGAGTCGTCTGTCCGATTTGGATGATCTTTTTTTGCATTGTAGGTTGACTCTTCAGGAATGTTACTGTGCTACTGAATTTTTTGTAAAAATTCACATTTGCTTGAATACCGGGTGTAACTATGATGTTGTACTAGACCCGAAAATTCGTAACACCCTGTACGAGCAGCAACAGCACGTTACAATTCAGTGCTAACTCTAGCCTCATCTTTTGTTACCATTCTCTTATTTAGTTTACTTCTGTATTAACAGATGAAATATACAGTTTTATAGTACAACATGTTTTTATTGACTTACCTATATTGATAGTTTTTACTCTTATATTCGTAAAGCTGTGGCAGGCAATAAAAAACAAAAAAGTAAGTACTCTAGCCTGATCTTTTCTTAACATTCTCTTCTTTAGTTTACTTTATTATCTCTGTTAACAGATGAGATATACAGGATGAAAAAAAAGTATCAATATAGGCAATTTTTATTAAATTTCTAGAAAAATAAAATTTAGGATACAATAATTTTCAATACCGTGTATTTTCCCCTCCCGCCCTAATTACAGCTTGTATTCGCCTTGGTAGACCTTCATAGAGGTTGTGTATATAATTCTCATCAATATGGTTCCAAATGACATTCAATGTATTTTCAAGTTCAGGTAGGGTTCTACATGGAACTTGGTCTTGCTGAATCGTCCATCCTAAATGATCCCATACCTGCTCTATTGGTTAAATATCTGGACTACAAGCTGGCCAATTCATTGCAGTGACATTAACCTCTTCAAAATATTCTGTTACTATCCTCGCAGCGTGTGTATGCGTAAAAACTAGCAATATAAGTCAATAAAAACATGTGCTATAAAACTGTATATCTCATCTGTTAATACAGATAATGAAGTAAACCAAAAAAGAGAATGTTAAGAAAAGATAAGGCTAAAGTTAGGATTGAATTATAACGTGCTGTTGCTGCTGATACACTCTACAGGGTGTCACGAATTTTTGGAACAAATACAACATCATAGTTACACCCGGTATTCAAGCAAAAGTGAATTTTTACTAAACATTCAGTAACACAGTATCATTCCTGAAGACTCAACCTACAACGCAAAAAAAAGATCACCCAAATTGGACAAACGGTCCAAATTTTACCGATAATTTGGGAATCAATAGAAAATGTGAAATTAATGTAAGTTTTCTTAATAAATTTATATCGAAAACTTAACCGTTTCAGAAATACAGGGCGTTGAAGTTAAATTTTTTTTGTATTTTTTTTTATATATCCTGAAGTAAAAGGAATATTTTAATGAAATTTTGTGTATACATGTTCCTGAATAAGTACCACGTTTAATCATCATTTTCATTTTCTTACTTCAATCAGAGACGTAACCACGGAGGTGTGAATCCTTTTGTTTAAAGAAAAAGGGTTCGCCAATGATCGAAATTGTATTTTTCTCCATTTTTGAAATCTACAATCAGTTTTCGAATAAAAAGTCCTCTTTTAGTTTTTCCGTAAAACGTATCGTTTTACAGTTAAATTGTAGTTAGAATTCAATCTCAACTCCACGCACTACGATTTTTGTACGCCATCTCAATTTTTGTATAAAAATATTTTGTGGTTTATACATTTTTAACAAGAAATTGCACAAAAGAATCGTTTTCAGAGATTTATACCTGAGCACTTTTAATATAAATACTAAAGCAACCAAACAAAAAAAAAATAGAAAATGCACAAATCAAAATAGCATACACGAGAAATTGGCACGAACAGTTAAAATGGGATAAACGTTGTTATTTTAAACATATTCATATTTATTTGACTAAATTTTGTTGCCTTTCCTCTACATAACAAATTGCTGTTATCGCCCCAAATTTGGTTGCATATTTAATTCATTAGACTGCCTTCATATAGATAGACACCTGCTATCTGTTGATCCGTGAATATAATCTAAATTAGTAATATCTTACGTAATTAAGTTACTATTCGTATATTTCATCGCTATAAATATATATTTATATTGTAGTACCTTTATGGTAACTTTTAACATTATGGAACCGCTTTGTTACTTTATCTTTAATCTAATGACATTTTTGGTCAACATCTTTTAAGTCAGAGAAGCCCAGTGTTTTGCTGAAATTGTCTTCTCTTAACTGCAGAACGATATACAAAAAATTATGGGATCAGAACTTCAGTGTTAGGTGTAGTTTATAATAAAAGTAATTTGGGTTTTATACCTTATCCTAATTATAATCTTTCATCACAAATAAATTGAATTGAATTTTTGAGGGGGCAACTGTGTACACACAAGTATTACTTTAAAATATGCCCCCCCATTACGTAATTAACATATTTCTTGTTCAAGGCAAGAAACTTCTAGACGACTTCCATTAAGAGATGCGGTGGAAAGAAGACCTCCACCTGACGAACCTTTCGAAGAAGAGGAACTGTTCGATGAGCCAGACCTCACGTCAGTCGTCTATAAAAATGTAAATCCTTCAGGTCAACTGGATTTCCCTCAAGATAGTGACAGTGTCCAACAGAATGTGCCAAATCCATTTAATCCTTACAGCTTTATACCAACGCAATATGTGCCAAATCAGTATTTATACACACCTCATAATTACGCATATTCAGGAGTCCCACAGAATTTTTATCAACCGCAAACCATGTACTCTCCAGTACATTTTTTCAAGAATATCATAGCAGATTATAGAAGTGCAGCTCCTTATAGAATTGACAATAACTATCAGCAACTATTAGTGAGTCCGGTGGTTCCAAGAGGACGTAGCCTGTTCGTCGATAATCCTTTTCTTAGAAACCTGGCCCAGAGATCTGGTAAGTATAGTATTATTTTGTAAATACGTAGAGTTAATCCAGAACATTGGAATGCCTTGTATATCAGTAGGTACATTTTTAAAGCATCTTTCTTAGCCTCTTCTCACTCCTATATTATTATAACTCCTCCAATCACTTGGATATAATGGTCTTTTTTGTTTCTTCAAGAAAGAAAGTTTTAATACCGTTGCAAATCAGCAAAAAATTATTTTAAATGTATAACTCTTAAAATTGAAATAACTAATTAATAAATCAGCTACAGTAGAATATTGCGATTTATTAGACCCGCAACAAAATTCCATGGGTTCAGTTCTATGAAGGGAAGTGTATAATTTCCCCCTGCAAGCAAATGAGTCACCCAAGGAGGAGGAGAACCAAGTACATTAATTACAAAAAAAAACAAGAGTATGCATTAGACAATCAACTGTATAAGCAAGCGTTAACTAAATAAATACACTACATCGTCCATAGTAGAAGAATGTAATATTACCTCCCGTTATCAACACCAACGGGTCGTAATATACTCGAAACAATGTTACTTTCTTTTTTTTTTAATTTATCTTTTCAATTCTTATTATGTTGTTTAATTTTCCTTATTTCAATATTAAATGAACATTTTCTTTCAGATCAAAATGATGACAGTGTTAGCCAAAAAATAGTGTGCTACGTAGAAGGAAGAGCGGCTTACCGGAAGGAACCACTGAGCTTTAATGCAGGAGATCTTAATCCCTTTGCATGTACTCACGTAATTTACGCATATGCATCCATAGATCCACATAATTTTAATATGATATCCAATGATGATGAATTTGACATAATCCAAGGTAAGGAGTGTTATGTAGATAGTGTAGGCGTATACATTATACAATAAATAATTTAGAAGACATAATATAAGAACAGTTGTATGAGCTCAACAAAAGTTCAGTTGAACGGCATTTAAAAGCGAATTTCTTGTAACAATCATTTTGAACTAAGCTGAACGTTACGCGACAACACAGTATTTTCAATAATACTGAGCTCAGTGTGTTTGTTACCTACAATATAATTAAATGTTGAATTTTCTCCGCGCACTTCAAAATGGGTATAAATAAATTTAGAGCAAATGTGTATCCAGTGGAGACTATTTAACAAAATTAATTACCATATAGTGAGGCAAATGTGGAAAAAGATTTTTTTTTATTTTCAGTTTTCCATCTTGTATTTCCTTTTTATTATTATTTCTTCCGGACAATTTTTAGACTACAGGTCAATTTTATTTGTATACTATTTATTTTCGTTGACAAGACTAAACTTAAACTCGCTTACACCATCTTTAAGAATATATACACTGAGAATTTTTTTTCATAGCCGCAGCAAATTTTTTCGCTATCGCAGCTAAAAAATTTGGCAAAATAGGCGCCAGCCAAGGAGTTTACTATGATAGGAGAGCTCACTTTACTACTCTGGCTTATTTGTCATAGCAGAACTACTTTATAAAAAAACTCATTACTATTATACGTTCTTAACTTTGCTATCACAGGAAAGATATCTTTTTCTCTACAGAAAATATATTTATAGCTCGAAAATTGTACTTTCTAGTGGCTGCAAAGAGCTGATAGCTACATTAGGAGAGTACCTACGTTATTGTAAAATATAACTATTTCACTTCTAGAATTTATTCTACTAGTACTATTGCAGGAAAGTAGTTTCATTCCTGGCAAAGATTTTTATTACCATTTAATAGCTTTATTACTACCACCGTAAAGACCAAATTATATGTTACTAACTGTAGGATGGTCTATATCTATATTAGAAATACAATATGTCTACGTGAATTGTATGTACTTCTTTAATTTGCATCATAGAACCACTGCTGGGTGCTAAAATTATGTGCCGCTGTCACTTTTTCGTTAAATGTGAATGAGATACCTCTTTAGAGTCCGCGAGCGCCTCAAATATTCCTTATATTTAGAAATTAATCGATGAGGTATTTAATTAGCTCCTTAATTAAGATAATCTGGTTTTCCTAAAAAATTGTTTTAAATCACGTATTATCCCAGGATATTACTATTATAATACATTTTTCGTCCTCTGCAGATCAGTATGAAAGTGAATAAATGCACAAAATTAAAATATTATTCTTCCCCTCCTCGAAAAAATATGGCCGCTAATAAGATCATCGAATCTGAAGATATGGCTCGTCTGCGACTGCGTCTGATGACGTCACAACATGCAGTATAGTATAGTTATGGTTACAGCAAAAAGTGTCACTACCATTGCAAGGTTTTTCTACTACCCTACTTAATTTCTTATTAATTATTGCAGCATAAAATTATTGCTACTCTAGTTAAAAAAATCTTAGCAAAGAATTTATTGCTGGGGCTTTTCTCACAGTGTAGCAGCATAAAAGAAAAACACACGCAAACAAGTACACGAATATTGTTTGCAATGAGCCGTAGGTATAAAAAAACATAATGAAAAAATGGAAAACACAAAAGAAAACTAAGGCACCTTAATATTTTCATTGAAAATGATTAAAACCGCACAGCACAGAAGTCGAAACTGGCAACTGATGATTGGCGTGGTCTGATTGTGATGAACGATGAGAACGACATGGACGCCCAGGCGAAGTCTGGCGAAGAACTATTTTTAATTTTTAACGTTTTTTACATGGCTTTACGGACTACGAAGGCATACGGAAACACTCGAACGGTTCCTCTCTTAATATTATTTGCAACCACAGGAGAGATTCTGTCTGTGACACTAAAAAAAAGGCAAAAAAAAATCTCTTTAATCACAGTGAAGCATTTAGTTGTATTAGTGATGTAAATTTCTAGAACAGTAAAAATATTTTTTATAATGTTTCATTTTGCTATAACACGAAAATTATATTTAGCGGCAGTAAGGTACTTATCAATTACAATAAAGCGGTACCAGTAAAGTGCATTTTACTGAATGAGGAAAGTAGTACTGCAATTCCTATAAAAATTGTTGCAGTAATAGCCAAAAAAAAGTCAGCAAAGAGTTTTCTCCTGGACATTTTCTCAGTGTAGTTGCTCCTTCCAGTTATCTTTTCTATCCAATTTTGCTAATAATCAAAGTTTCCACTGAGTACTGCTAATTTTATGAATAAGACGCCCGTAAACTAACTGCTTGCTACGGATTGTTTGTGCCAGTGCAGAAGCGGTTCGAAAACTAAGTATAATAAATATCTCAATAATCAAACTGCTTTCTCCCCGAAAACAACCTGTTATGTCTTTATGTAAAACGGAATGCGTAGTTCTATGGAAAGGATTTATTGAACTCAAATCAAACATATACAGGCTCAAACGCCAATAAAATATATCAAACTTAAACATAAACAATACTTACTTATGAGCGCCAAGGACCGTCAATTTTACACTGTTGAGTGTTGGCTGCCCTGCTTGTCACTGTCAACTATTTAAAATCCCAGGGACGGCTTCAGGACATAACACCCCTCCCCCGAAACCTCATAGTCTTTTAGGTACAGAGGTTTTTTTCTGGTTCTTCCTGGTCTTGGTGTCACAGATTCCCTATTTGGTTCAAGGGTTGTGGTCGTTGTGGTACCTGATATAGATGTATTCTCATCCATCGGAAAATTCTCAACATTCTCATCGACTTTCACTTCTACAGGCTCTGTAATACTAGTTTCTGCCCGGTTACGTAGTTGATCCGAGTGCCTTCTAAGGGTTTCTCCTTGGGGCGTTCTAACTGTATACGAAAGTGGGCCTGCATGTTCTCTCCTCTACGTAAGCAGGAACCCATGCAGGTCCTGTTGCATAGTTTTTTGTGTATACAGGACTTTCTTCTGAAAAACTACGTAATTTCCTATAGTCTGTAGTTTTCTCTTGCTTCTACGTCATATCCCTAATTAGGTCAGGTTGTAAAAAATCTAAAGCTGTTCGGAGCTTTCTTTTCATTAAAACTTCTGCTGGCGACAAACCTGTTGTCATGTGAGGTGTCACATGTTGTGCTAACAATAGTCTTGCTAACTTAATCTCCCAGTCTCCTTTGTCTAGCTTTTTCAGATTCTCTTTAGTTGTTTGCACCATTCTCTCAGCTTGTCCATTTGAGGATGGATGGTATGGTGCGATACGTGCATGCCTAATGTTGTTGCTTCGTAGGAACGTCGACATTTTCTCAGAAGTGAATGAGGTTGCATTATCTGATACGATTACTTCTGGAAGGCCATGAGTTGCAAATAATTCTCTAAATGCTTTGATTGTAGCCTCCGAAGAGGTTGATGGAACTCTCCGAACTTCCAACCACTTAGAATAGGCGTCTACAATAATCAAAAAATATTGACCTTGAAATGGACCGGCATGGTCGATATGTAACCTTGTCCATGGTGCTCTAGCCCATTCCCAGGGATGTGTTGGATTTGATGGTGGTGCATGACGATTCATTTGGCAAATTGAACAACATGCAACCAAATTTTCAATTTGTTGATCCATGTTTGGCCACCATACATACGATCTGGCCAAGGCTTTCATCTTTACCACGCCAGGGTGTACTTCATGTAATATTTTCAAGACTTGATCTCTCTCTCCTGGTGGAATGATTACTCGGTTGCCCCATAGAAAACAGTTCTTATACGCTGAAAGTTGTGTACGTCTGGTCCAATATGGTTTAATTTCTTCTGCGGGGTTGTTTTTTGGCCAACCAGCCAATGTCCATCTTAGCACCCTCGCTAATATTGGATCTTTGCCAGTTTCAATGGCAATATCTTTGGCCGTGAGGACTTGCTCTGGTAAATTCTCTAGCATTAAAACTTCCCCCACGGGTGGTAGCTCTTCGTCTTTTACTGGTATTGGCAGACGACTTAATGCGTCCGCATTCGAAATAGATTTTCCGGGTTTATATATCAGATCATACTGGTACGCTGCTAATGTTAATGCCCAACGAGTCATTCTTGGTGACATTATTTGAGGTGTTATTTTGTTTTTACCCCAAATGCCTAATAATGGAAGATGATCAGTTCTGATTTCGATTTTCCTCCCATATACCCATATATATAATTATGCCACTTCTTCAATCCTACTATGATGGCGAGAGCCTCTTTGTCCAGCTGAGCAAAGTTACGTTCACTGTTGGTCATTGTTCTACTATGGAAAGCTATCGGGGCTTCCCTACCTAATTGATCCCGTTGGCTCAGAACACACCCAATTCCATATTGGCTCGCGTCGCACGTCAGTATTAATGGTAATTCACTGTCATAGTGAGCTAGTAGTGCATCTGAAGTCAATAGGTTTTTTACTTTTGTAAATGCTTTTTCTTCTCGACTAGTCCACTGCCAGGGGACATCCTTGTGTAATAAACGATGCAGTGGTTCAGCTACAGAAGCTTTATCCTTCAGAAAAATATGGTAGAAATTGAGTAAACCCAGAAAAGCTTGTAGTTCTGTTTTATTTCTAGGAGCCGGTGCCTGGTGTATAGCTTTTACCTTGTCTTCTGTGGGTTGTATTCCATTACTTGTAATCCTATATCCCAAAAACTCCAACTTTTCTGTGTGCCAAACACATTTTTCCTTGCGTAATTTTAAACCATCTTCTCTAAAACGCTTCAAAACTTCCTTCAGGCGCTCAGCAAGTTCTGCTTTATTTGCTCCAATAATGAGAATGTCATCGTAATATGGTAATACGCCCTCTATTCCTGATAACCGGGTATCTATGGTTCGCTGAAAAATCTGAGGTGCCACACTGACCCCAAACTGTAGTCTCTTAACCTTAAACGCACCCTTATGAGTAATGATTGTCTGCGCTTCAGCAGCAGCATCATCAACTGGTAACTGTAAATATGCTTGCCTCAAGTCCAATTTTGCAAACACTTTCCCATTAGTTAAAGTTGCCAAAATATTTGCTACGGACGGCACTGGATAACTATCAGTCTTTAATGCTCGATTCAGGGTTGCTTAGAAATCACCACAAATTCGGACAGATGTTTGACCTGGTTTAACAACTGCGACAATTGGTGTGGCCCATTTAGGGTGCACTACAGGTCCTAGAACTTTTTCTTTGATTAATTTGTCAATTTCTGCTTCTACTAATGTTTTCATGGCGAATGGTAAGCTCCTGGCTTTACAAATTATGGGTTTGAAAGCTGGATCCAAATCAAATGAAACTGGTGGTCCACGATAGGTTCCTAATTCATCAGAGAAAACCTCCTTGAATTCCTCAACAATACTATCAATGTCTGAGGCTGGTGAAATTTGATTTATACCTTGCAGACTTATGCCCAGTGGCTCAAACCAATTACGGCCCAGTAAATTGGTACCTCCTTGTCCGGTGATCACTAAAGGTAATTTAACGCAATTATCCTTGAACTGTACCTTTACGTGTACCATTCCCTTGGTCTCAATCTTATTTTTCTGATAATCTCTTAATGCAACACTTACTGGTTCTAGACTCGGTCTCCTATTTCTCTCTGGCCATAACGTTTCAAATGTCTGGGTACCCATTACTGAAAAAGCGGCACCGGAGTCTACCTCCATCTGACATTGCTGGTCATTTATCTGGAGTTGTATTACGTGTTCATTGACCTTGCTCAAATTTATTTTGAAAATGTGGGCCTCTGTGATTTCCAATGTTTCAGTTGATTGATTCGATGTACTTCCTGTTTGCAAGTGTGTGTTTGCTTTAACCTGTTTCTTCTTGGCAGAATGTTTTTTAGTGATGCAAGCTTTTTCTATGTGCCCTACTTTATGACAAAAGTTGCATGTCACTGACTTAAATTTACAACTGTCTGGTGCATGAGGACCTTCACAACGGAAACATTTTTTCCTATTTTTTGTACAAGCCTGATTGCCATCATTCATTTTATGTACCTGAGTTGCAGTAGACTGGCTATTAGTTGGCTCTCTAAGCATGCTGGCATGTTTCACTGCAGTTTCATAAGCAATTGCTTGCTTCTGGGCTTTTTCAAACGTTAAATCTGGTTCTGCTAATAAACGGCGTTGAAGTGCCTCCTCTCGAACACCACAAACTACTCGATCTCTTAACATATCTTGTAATACCGCTCTAAAGTTGCATGTTTCTGCTAAATGCCTGAGCTCCGCAATATAAGCTGTTATGCTTTCGTCTGCCAGTTGGTCTCTTCGATAAAATTTAAACCGGGATACTATCTCAGAAGTTTTTGGGACAAAGTGATTTGACAGTGTCTGAACAATGTCCTTATAGGTTTTCTTGTCCACTGATTCTGGGGCGATCAGTGATCTCACAAGTTCGTATGTTCCTGGTCCTACAAGGCTGAGAAAAACGGCTTTCTTTTTCTTTTCCTCCGTTATATAATTTGCTTCCAAAAAATCTCGAACCTCGATTGTATGTTTCCCAATTTCCTGGTTCCTTATGGTTGAACATTTCCATGTGTCCCAACGCCGACATGTTTACTGGACTGGTGACTGGTGACTGGTTTTCTTATTTTTAATGTTATCCTCCCCCTTACTTTAAGTAATAACTGGTTCCTGGACTGCGCCAATGTTATGTCTTTATGTAAAACGGAATGCGTAGTTCTATGGAAAGGATTTATTGAACTCAAATCAAACATATACAGGCTCAAACGGCAATAAAATATATCAAACTTAAACATAAACAATACTTTCTTATGAGCGCCAAGGACCGTCCATTTTACACTGTTGAGTGTTGGCTGCCCTGCTTGTCACTGTCAACTATTTAAAATCCCAGGGACGGCTTCAGGACATAACACAACCCCAATTTAGTTTTATGTGATGTGCTAACCAAAGAATCAATTGTGCTAGGACGTACTAGTATAAACTAGTTTGCAAAGAAAAACAATTTGTGTGCAAATAAATAAGACTCTATTGAGATAGCTGCAATATTTATTTCTTTTAATATTACTTTTCCGTGTATCGAGTATCACTTAATAAATTTAAAAAACTAGCCGAAATTTAAAGAACATAGGTACAACCCCCTGTCGACAAACTTCTTTGGACACTAGCCGTGTTCTAGTAGGTACTTCTCTATATTCATCGCTTTTATCCAAATTTGCCAGGTATAAATCTAGATGAGGGTCTAGAAACAGAAAAAGTATATTTAAATTTCGTAAATAAACTAATACATTTGTTAAGCAGAAGGGAATTTATGGCTCCCTGATTTATCCATAACTTGGAACATAGCATTGGTATTGCCCATCTAAGATACAGAGAAATACGTAAAGGTAGTGTAACTTACCAGCAATTGATCTTTTCAATAAATATCAACCAACAACGAGAGGGCCAGCAGGCCCTAGTATCACGCTGGTCCATGACTTGACATACTTACCCGTCGTCATTTAAGCATCCGCGGTATACCATACAAAACTATTTAATCAACAATATTGACAAAATATTAATAAGTCATGAGCAGTTTAAGACAGACACGCAGAAACATTTTCATATATTTTGGTGGTTTAGTACTTACCAATTTCTTATGGTGTCAAATATTATGAAAAGGTAATGCCGTTATCATAGTAAAATTATAGTTTCAAGATTTTTAATTGTCGTAGTTAGTGTGGACCATTTCTTTTTGGCCACGTAAATCGATTATAACAAATAAACTCAATGTTCTCAGGGGGATATAGAGCCGTGACTGGTTTAAAACTTCTCAATCCAAATCTAAAAGTTTTAATTTCACTGGGAGGAGGTAGAGAAGATGGCTCTCATAGGTTTAGCAACCTGGTTTCCAACGCTCGGCGAAGACGCGATTTCATTCGTTCAGCTATATCTTTCATCAAGCAGTATGACTTTGATGGAATGGAAATTCACTGGGAGTATCCTGGAGCTCAAGAATTGGGAGGGCAGGTAACTGACAAAGAGTTTTTGAGCCTGTTCCTTGAAGAACTTTCTGAAATATTCAAAGAAAAAGGATGGTTACTGGTTATTGCCGCACCTTCTTCGAGATTTAGGATTGAGGACGGATTTCACCCTCCTAAGCTGGGAAGCGTTGTGGATTTTGTAAATGTACAAACCTACGACTTTCATAGGGATAGAGAACCGGTTGCAGATCACCATGCCAATTTGTTTGCGAGACCTGAGGATTCTGGATTAAATTTATTTTTGAGTGTGGTAAGTATTTAATAAAGCTCAACATAATATGTCCATGCTTTAAAAAAGTACTGGTTTTATCACTTATTTTATCAGAAATTGTGAATTTTCTGTTGTATGATATTTATATTCTATTAAATCTATTACAGGACTACGCAGTAAACTTCTGGTTGAAAAAAGGCTTACCCCGTTCTCAGTTAGTAGTAGGTATTCCATTCTTTGGAAGGTCATTTACTCTTCAATATTCTAACGAAACTGGAGTTGGGTCCACCATTAAAGGACCAGGTAATGAAGGATTTTACACGCAAGAACCTGGGCTTTTAGCATACTTCGAAATTTGTGATTTGGTTCTTAATGAAGGATGGTATCGAAGCCACGATGCAACGGGTTCTCCTTATATTGTAAATGGAAATCAATGGGTAGGATATGACGACCCTGAAAGTATACAACGAAAGGTAATTTTCAAATATCAACACATACATAACGAAGTATACAGGAAAACAATGCCCCAATATATATATTTTTTTTAGTTGCGTTAAGAATTAGGACATGGTTCTAGCAGCCAGACACATTAATTATTTTAGTAGGTACTACTAAAAGTTAAACCTAATTCTAGTAATTGAAAAATTCGAGATAACTTTATGAGGTACTTACAGTCATTATTTTAGCCAAAGATTCTACCAAGTTAAAACAATTTTGTTATTAATAATTTCGTTACTATTAATTTCGTAGACCAAATTATCCGTTTCACAGGCTACACAGACGGATCTTATAGTTATTATATTCTGACTTGATCTGTTTACTACAATAATACAGAGACTGATATCTAGATAAAATTTAGAATTTTAGGGGCCGCAGATTACATATATTGTAATTTTATTCATGTTTACCATTGAGTAAATAATATGTATAAAGAGGCGAAACCGTCAAGGGGCCGAGATTTTAGTGCTGTATTTTTTTGCCAATAGCATCAAAATTGTTATCAATTTTTAGTGCTACGGGAAGGTATTTGTAATTCGGTTGCATAGCCCTAAATATTGTACATAATTCTGTAGTTATTGGCAAAAAAATACAACACTAAAATCTCGGCCCCTTGACGGTTACGCCTCTTTATATTATTTACTCAATGTGTTTACTAAAAATAGTAATATATCTATTATTTCAAATTTAAATATGCCAAACACTTTCTTGATATCATTGAGTAAAAAATAATAATGAGGCGCAACTGTCAAGGTTTCGATATTTTAGTATGGTATTTTTTTGCCAACAACTTCATGATTGTCATAAATTTTTAGAGCTACGGGAAGGTATTTGTAATGTGGCTGTATAGCCCTTAAAATTGAAGACAATCATGAAGCTATTGGTAAAAAAATACAACATTAAAATTTCGAAACCTTGACAGTTGCGCCTCTTTATTATTTTTTACTCAATGCTTGATATATAATAATAATAAACATCATTTATTAGAAAGTTACCAGATACAGAATAATGTATACAGGGTGTTTTGGAAGGACGAGAACTATTTTAAGGGCGTATTCTAGAGGTCAAAATAAGAAAAAAGATCCCATAAAATGCTTCTTTTTCGAGATACAGAGTGCCAAAAAAAAAATTATTATTATTAAAAAAGATATTTGTTTTGTTTCTTATACGTCTTCATATTTAATTTTTAATCTGACTTTATCTTTCAATCTGATAGCAATGAAATCACAGTAATAATAGTCTAGTTCATAGACATGAGTTTAAAAATTCATGTGGCCTTGATTTAATTTTTTTTCTCTAAATAATGTTAAACAATTTAAATTTAAATTCCACAGAATTATGCGAGTAAACAGGATGGTATAGGAAGTTTAATCCAATTTAAATTATTTTAAGAACCCCAAGGCGTCTATTTCCATAATTTTCTAGTAAATTCTAATTGAAAATTATCCGATAAATAGATATAATATTAATCTACAAAATAATCTAAATTTGTTTATTTATAAGAAAACAAGTTGTTGTTATTAAGCCACTGCTTATTTAACGAATTCAAATAGGTTTATTATTTATTTAGATTGGTCCAGCCATGCTATTGTTTAGATAAAAAACAATCTGATTCCAAATTAAGATTTTGTTTAACTACGATTACAAAAGTCTCATGAAGAGAAAAAATTCATATCTTCACAAATAAAATGGATACATCCATCCTCTCAAACGGATCATATTAACTATAGGGCTGATAATATACTACGTACAGTTCGGTGTCCTGCGGTTTTTGGTTCACCTCATAACGAAGTTTGAATATTGTCAAAAAAAAAAAAACAGTTCCCCAGTTCCACCTCTTATACACCACCTCTACACGTTATTGGAGTTAATATTATTATATGCATTTTTGAAAATACAAAAAATTGCGAATAACAAAACAACTAATACTCGCGCGCGATCCACTTCTAAGTAAAATGTTTTAAATCGGATCATTCAATTTTTTAGAAAATAATTCTGTAATTAAAATATTTAAGACCTGCAAAAAGAATACAAATTTACCATTATTTTAACTTTTATTAGGACGCTGAAAAATTATTACATTGCACATCACAAAAAAAATTTCCTTCTCGTTTAAACGTCAACTTTAAAATGAAATTTTATGGCAATAGAAAGTAATTTAGTAGTAAAACCACAGCCTACCAAACAAATTAGGCTGTGGTAAAACTATCAAATTAAACTTTTTGCTGTTTATAATAATAAGTTTACTTACTTTAACCAGTAACGGTAACTTTTTGAACGCAGAGATGATCGCACCATCAAAATTAAAATTAAACTAATAAAAATAGTGATAATAAAACTAATACCTGAATCTTCAACAAGTTAAATATTATTTTTTTTATTACCAAATACCTGAAGAGATGATGTAACAAACAAATACAGAAAGGTTACTATTTGATAAATAATGTCCTCCAAGTGTTTACCTTGATATTGACCATCTTTAGACATTTGCTTATTGCTAATTATGTTTACTTTATCATTTAAAACAGCATGAAAAAAGTTACTCCATTCGTATTATTATTCTATATGTCTAATATTTTTTTGGTAACTACGTACTTTATATTTTATGTACACATCCTGATGAATAGTTTTCCGTTTCAGATCGATTTCGTTAAAGACCGCCAACTTGGAGGGGTATCTGTTTTTGCTGCTGATTTAGACGATTTTAAAGGACTTTGTGGTGAAAAATGGCCTCTTCTTGCCGCTGTAAACAAAAAATTGAAAGGTAAGTGAAATTTTGTATCTATGCAGAAACTTTCCACTGTTGATATCTCTTTAGGTTTTAAGTGAATTCATTTGACCAATCATTTAAAAATATTCACTAATTCGTCCTCAGTGCATGACACATTTTTTTTTAAATAGAGAAATTTATGAGCGCTAACAATAATTTGATTATCAATATATATAAAAACAATTAAGTATGACCGGCGGTTTTTTTATAATAAAATAATATACTATTTTTATAGGTGTAACTCCATCTTCAATAATTTCTGATAAAAATCCCCCCACCCAACCATTTGGGACATGTCATTCTGATGGTTTCTACAGTGATTCCAAGAACTGTGCAGCATATTATGTCTGCAAAAATAGTTTAAGCTACCATTTATCTTGCGGAAACAACTTAATGTTCAATCCTGCTAACGGGAAATGTGACCATTTCAATCCACAAAAGTGCAAACCAGGACAAACCCTTTATATTCCAAATAGTTTAAAGCAAATTGATCCTTTATATAAAGAAAAAATTAGGGATAAGCCAAAGGTAAGGAAATACATTCGTAGAGAAATTTTTTTATAGAATAAATAAGTTTAATAATTGATTGAGTTTTTCTAAATACGATAATATGTGCCGGAAAACAAAAATTAAAAAAGGAAGGAAGAAAAAGCAAAAAGCATAAATAAAAAATAAAAACACTTCATTTTTTTAAATATTTTTTTAGGTTGTATGTTACGTTACTAACTGGGCTTTTTACCGAAAGGCTGAAGGAAAATTTGTCCCGGAACATATAGATCAAAGATTATGTACTCATGTAGTGTACGCGTTTGCCAGTTTGGATCCTGAAAAATTGCTGGTGAAAGAATTTGATCCTTGGGCAGACTTGGATAATAGTAAGTATATTTATTTTTTCAAAATATGCAGGTGGTTTCTAAAATAGTAATTTAAATTAACTAAAGAAAATGGTAGCGTTTTATATTTACATATCTGAAGGTGATCAGAAAAATTATTTGGAACATCCAGCAATAAATCCTATCCAGGAGTGCCCCTGACAAGAAAAATGTGCCAAATGCTTTGACCTAGCAGATCACATAGATATGTTCGACTCATTTTAAGGATTAACAACTAAAAAAAAACAAACCCGAATCGTACAATGAAAGACGTCGCGAGTGTCACAGTGGTCCATATGTGGTATACTCGAATTCTTCCATCATAAATAAAGCCACGAACAAATTTTGATTTTTCAGTTTGAAATGCCAATCTAAATTAACAACCTTGTACTATTGTTTCCTATCGTGTCTCAAGGGATTCTCTACCCACCGCGACCACATTTAGTCAACAAATTCTAAACATCATTTGTCTGTTCATTCATCGCGTTTCTTGTACACAAACTGAGATGTTAAAAAAACTAAATTAAAAGTTTCAAAGAAATATATGAGACAAAATATTGCTCAGTGGGCAAGCAAAAATTGATGTGGCACTGCACTAAATAGACTAAATTTTAATATTTCTATCAAGTTTAGTTGTTTTAACTTAACGTGTACCTACCCTGATTTAATTCCACATTTTTGTTTTTGTTTTGCTGCAACTCTTCAGGAAAGCATTTTTGGTTAATCCTCATAATTTGGACTCAAGAGTTCACAATTGTCAGTTATTCTGAAGCTTTATACACGACAAGTACTTATATAACAGGTCACTAAATTTCATGGTAAATTATATGATTTTAAATCTGTAGGAAAGTATTTTCGAATATACAGGATGAGCCAAGACAATATTACAGGATCAAGTTACTTTTTTTAAATGAAACGCTATGTATATCAGTACATTTTTTGTAGCCTCTTTCTAGACTCCTTTCACTCTTATCTTATATTATGATTATGATCTCCCAACGTCCCAACCACTTGGGTGTAATGAATTTTTTTGTTGAAATATCATCTATCTGCAGATGCACATTAATCAAAGAAATATGTGAATAATAGTTGCGAGACATCTAATTAATGTTAATTAATAAGTTTCATTTCCTAAAAATATACAGGGTGGTCAAAAATGAGTTTTCAATTTAGAACTTTTTGAATTGAATTTTTTCAATTTTTTCAAATGGAACACCCTGAAAATGATTTAAAAACATTAATCAAATGTTTCGTAACTAGTATTCACAAATGTTTTTCTTATAATCCCACAATTGTGACTGTAGTGATTTTTTCAATATACATCTGCAGGTGGCATTATTTTACCAAAAACTTCATTATATCCAAATGGTTAGGAGATAGTCACTAATAATATAGAGGGTCTAAAAAACGCTTTAAATAATGTACTAATATACATACCATTCCATTTTTAAAAAAGCCACTTGATTATGTAATATTGTCTTGGCTCGCTCTGTATATTCAAAAATAATTTCTGGTTATAGACTTTTTTATCTAGCTTACTCGTATTTTTTTTTTTTAATTTCTAGCTATCATAGAATTCGAGTAATCCATGACCGACGCACTATTGCCCCACCCTGTATAGTAAACTTATTGTAAATAATTTTACCAAAAAATGTAATCTCATATACAAAAAAAAAAGAAGAAAATTCTTGTTTGAATATACTATTTTGTTGAAACTATATCACATTCTTTATAGACCTTTATGAGAGGATCACGTCTCTTCAAGACACAGCAGTCCTTCTCTCCCTGGGTGGATGGACTGACTCTGCTGGTGACAAATACTCAAGACTAGTGAGCGATGGATCAGCCAGAAGACGTTTTGTAATAGGTACAGTCAGCTTCTTACGTAGACATGGCTTTAAGGGATTACAGTTTGACTGGAACTACCCTGTTTGTTGGCAGAGTAATTGCAATAAAGGTCCATCTTCTGACAAAGCTAATTTCGCAAAGCTTATACAGGTAAATTATAATAAAATTCGTACCTTATAGATAATTATATTAACTATTGAAACTAACCATCTAATTCTTGATTTTAAATAAGTATTATTTGGACATCAAAAAAGAAATATATATAAATTTAACTTTGTATTTTTCAGGAACTACGTAAGGAGTTTGATAAACAAAATCCACCATTAATATTGGCAGCTGCAATTTCTGGTTACAAGGAGGTTATTGATGTAGCATATGATCTACCGACTCTAGGACAATCGTTGGATTTCCTGTCTGTGATGACTTATGATTACCATGGAGCTTGGGAGAGACAAACAGGTCATGTCAGTCCTTTATATGGAAGTCCTGGTGATAAATATCCTCAATACAACACGGTAAGTGCAAGATGTTAAACATCTAAATTGCAAACGCGTAACGATTAGTATCTTTTTGGTTTGGTTTATGAAGTAGATTGTCCTTGTTAGACTTATGAACCATGGATCCATATTGCTGAGAAGCCGATTTCTACAAAAAATATATATATATGCTTTTTCTGCTGCTCAAAACTAATGCTGTAAACCCGTTGACTAATGAATATATCAGTCATATCTGATGCTTATTGAAATATAATAATCATACATTATTTTGCAAAATATTAGAACTTTACCATGGAATACTTGGTATCCCGAGGAGCTCCAAAAGAAAAACTGTTAGTTGGTATACCATTTTACGGACAAACCTTTACGTTGCCGAAGAACACTAAGTATGATGAAGGCGTCCCAAGTTCTGCACCTGGGGAAGCTGGAGAATATACGAAACAACCAGGAATGTTGGCATACTATGAAATTTGTAACAGAATTAAGAACCAAAAATGGATTGTCAATAAGAATGGTGCATCTGCATCTGGACCCTACGCTTATAGCAGAGATCAATGGGTTGGTTATGAAGACATCGCATCTGTAAAAGCTAAGGTAAATGAACCGATTATTATTATATTGCTAGTTCTTGGAATTTACAGCTGTAGATAAATATATACGAAAAAAATATTGATGAAGCAAGAAGGATAATTTAGTGTCACCTCCTGGCAGTGATTATCCATATTTTACCTAGTTTCTGACTTCAATTACAACAATGTCTTTGCATGTCCTTATAGTTTTTATATATTGCTTATACAGAGCAATCACCGACAAACTGAAACTGGAGATTCTATGCTTTTCCAAAAATTCTTCGTAATCGAAATACCATGACGTATAAAAATGACTTTGAAGGTTTTTCAAATTAATATTTTTGTTCTTCAATATCCTTTTATTATTTAATAGTTAACTGCGTTACGTTTTTTTAAATAAATATCTTTTTTGCTATTTATTAAACTTCGTCAGTTTTAACGCAATTATCTCAAAAACTGAGAACAAAATAGAAACATTCCTAGTATTATTTTATTTACAGAATCAAAAAATTGACTCAAACTAGCCTAATAGATGTATTCAGTTAGACATTTAAGTAGACCAAAACCTGCTCTTTTGCACATTAATTATATACATCGTCTATTAAAACAGTAATTTTTTCCAGGCCAATTACATTAAAACTAGAGGATTTGGAGGGGCCGTCGCGTGGACAATCGACTTAGATGATTTCAATAATCGTTGTTGTGACGGTTCCTTCCCTCTTCTCCGTAGCTTAAATCGAGAATTAGGTCTCATCGCTGACATGCCATCACAAGGAGATTGCACAAAACCTCCCGAACCTTCCACGCCTGCTCCTCCGCAAACTACCACAGGAGTAGATTCAGGGGCTGCAAGTACAACGGAACATAGTCATGGAGAGTGGACTACTGCTACTACTAAAAAAACAACCACTTCCCCATGGTGGACCACAACCCCAAGTGTAACAACAACCAGTAGAAAACCAACGACAACTAGCCCATGGTGGACAACAAAGCCTTCTACTAGTAAGCCGACCAAAAAACCAAGTACTCCTATAACTTGGTGGACTGAGAAGCCATCTAAAGCACCCACAACTAAACCTACTACTACTGTTACATGGTGGACTAGTAAACCTACTACTGCAAAGCCTATAACAACTAAGTAAGTTAAAACATATATCTTTTATCTTAAAACTGATGTATAGATTCTACAGACACGTTTTTAGAAGTATTTTTTTACGTTTTAAATGTTTCTTAACCGCCTCATAAATCACTGACGTAAACAAAATTTTAGTATTCTGTGTTAGATAAAGAGAAACACGTCATGTATATCTTGCGTTCTCTCGTTTTCATAAAGTGCTGTGTCTCGAGATTGATTGCTTGGAGAGAAAGAAAATAGGTCAACTTTGGGAATATCGTATAAATAAATAGTGGCGGTTTTAACATGCCTGCCGCCCCGGCACTATTTTAAAATGCCGCCCCTACTCTTAAAAAATTTAACATAATACTATACAAAAAATGTATTCCATCCCATCAAAAAGAATACTACTTAACGTTGTTTCATTAAAAAACAAAGTCGACAGGCGGCCGCCTTTGATCTTTGATTAAAAACATGGAACACAGGAGCAAGAGTAGACACATAATAGATATTACCTATTTTTTTAATGGCTTATTTATTACAATTTTCTTTAGTTCAGTTAAATCGTTTAGAGAAATTGAGCGAGTTGTAAAAACTTTACTACATCTTTATAGTGCACGCAAAAAAACCGGCCCGTTTCAAGTTTTTATCGGCATCAAACGAGAGGCGGTTTTTTATGCGTCTTATTTTCAGGATGTAGTCAACTATAATTATTTATCAAACCCCAGATAATTTATTTTTTATTTCGTTAACGGACAAACGGTTTACGGTTTACTCTCGGTTTACTTGCTTAAATGAGATTTTGCCGCCCTTGAAATATTGCCGCCCTGGGCCCAGTGTGCCCAGTGGTAAAACCGCCTCTGTAAATAAAATAGCTGTAACTGCGAGCACACGCTCTAAAGCAAGAAAAAGATATTATATAAGTATATTTATAAATGTTTGTTAATAATCTTATTTAAAATGAATCTTGAAAATCTAAAAAATTGCCGCTATTTATTTGAATTTACTATCATCCGCTTTGTTGCCTTCTAGTGAGTCACAAATCAATTATGCACGTGCAGTACATTGACTTTAAAAGCTTTGTATATCATATATACACTTTTATTCACAATCATATATGTAATGCTTCAATTGCCAGCTTATAAAAAGTTGGGAGGCAGGCATTTGTTCACTCTTCTTTTCCAGCTAGCCGGTAAAGTAGCTTTACCGGCTAGAAACGTCACTTTTCCGGCAAGTCACACTTTGCGGCAGCAAATCTTCTGGTTGTCTTTTGTGCAGCAGCTTTAAAATTTGGTGAAGTACACTCTCTAAGTCACAAATGATCAGAATCAAACATTTTGTTGTAGAATTTTGAGCGAATTTAACAGAAATTATTGATAATAAATACTTGTGGAAATAACCTAAGTTATTTGACAGAAGAACCTTAATGCTCGTTACCTAGCAACGCTCAACTTTTATCACTGCAGCCTACCTACTTATTTTGCATAATTTCCTAATTCTCATTCACTATCTACTCAATTAAATAAAAAAATTGTATGCTGATATTATGTTATTATACAATGATTGTGAATAAAATAGTATACATACCTCGCTGGTCGTTTTCATTACAGCCTCGCGTTTACATCTGACCTCGGCGCTACGCGCCTCTGTCAGATGTCAACCCTCGGCTGTAATGAAGCACCAGCTTGGTATGTAATGTACTATTACAACATTTTCTTACGTCTGTAAGTCTGTACTGAAAGGTCAATAATAATATCATGCAAAGAGTGAAAAATCTTTAAATACAATTTGCAAATAATTATTAAAATACGTCGATACTTGCTAATTTTTGCTTATTTGCTCCTATCCGAGCGATCCGTAATCCATAATTTAATCAATCTGATTCCATTTCCACCAGAATGTTCTTTAAGATAATAAACTAATAAATATTACTTTCCTTCTAGACCAACTACCCCTGTGATTCCCCCAGATGGTACAACTATAGTCCCACCCCCAGCTGTAGTAATGCCAGAAGTAGATACTCCTCCTAAAAAGTGCGAACCTGGCCAATACTTGCCTGACCGCAGCAATTGTAATGCCTACTATAGATGTGTCATAGGAGAACTTCGCAAACAATACTGTGCAGGTGGATTGCATTGGAACAAACATAAAAATATCTGCGATTGGCCAAGGGAAGCCAAATGCGAGGAAGAGAAGCGTAAGTACAGTTATATTATAGTATATTTTCCTTATGGATTAACTCTTTGCGAATGTAGCCTTAGCTTAGTGTGATGATGCTTAATTACGTACGCTGTACTGTTTGCAATTTAATTCTACAAACAGTATTTCTAGCTTTGTAACACCTTTATTTTTAAACGGAATCTCGGACGCCAGTTCCTTATTTTTAAGTGCAAGGAACAGCACTTTCTGGCTCACCAGGGGTGAGAACGCTGTGAGGGTAGCTTTCAGTGAAGATACGGATTTTTCCAGTGGGTCAAAAGATAATTGCCTTATTAAACGGACTGGGCAATTTCTCAAACGGGATAATTAGAACCATACAACGGACATGATAACTAGCAAAAAAATTTTATATAGCATACAAAATTATTTATTAACTATAATTGACGATTATAAATTAACGAATAGACTAACAATGATGAATTAACGATTTATATAGAGTGTTCTGAAAAACAATGGCATAAATTCAGGGGCTGATAGAATTTCAAAAATATTACAATTTGTTCCTATGAAACATGGGCATCTTTTTCCGATACAGGGCGTTAAAAATAATTTTTTTAAATCTAGTTTCGGTCCTATCTTCCACAAAATTCGACCAAATGAGCTGAAATTTTGCTATGTGGGGTTTCTGGGGATGCTAAATGCTCTGGTGTTATTAATTTTTGGCTATATCATTCAGTACAGTACTCCGTGGGAACATTTTAGGTCCAAACTTTTTTGAGATTAATCTTTTTGCCACTTTTGTCACTTGCTGTTATGGCAAATTTTATTCTAAACAAAAAAGGTGCTCTTGTAAGAAGTGCTAAAATTTGCCCGTTTTCGAGAAAAACCAGGTATAGTGCACCAAAGTCAAACAGCTGGTATCCCAAATTGTTGGTTTTTATTTCAAGTAGGCTTTGGCACCTAGTTGTTATTACTATTAGTTTCATTAATAAAACTCAAAATCAAAGTTATTATTCGAATGGTAATGATAAAAAGTAATAGTTAGTTTATTTCTGGAAAAGTTTAATAGTCCAATCAAATGGTGGTTTTCCCGTAACAAAATTGCGGAAGTTTTTTTCTCAACGGTTCTATAATATGTTCTTTGGGGTGCTGAATCCAAATTTCAGATTTGCTGCCTTGTAGGAGTTCGGCTTCACAACGAAAAACGCAAAACCTCAAAATTTTCGCACTTTTTTCAGTTTTTTTATTATATCGAAAATTATGCAGTTTTCGAAGGCGATAATTATATACAAAATTAAAGTAGACAAAATTTCCTACAAAATGCACTAGTCAAATTTTCTCATGAGCGGTATCGGCGCTAGAGCGCGCTGAACAACAGCAATTTTTTGGCTCTGCTGCGGAAACATCAAAAACGCCCACTCCCACCCCCTACAACTCGAAAAATATACATGTTATCAACAAAACCCTTATACCGCGTGAAAGTACATTTAATTTTCTACTAGAGACGTCTCTAACATTCAAATTTCTCATAAGGGGGGAAGGAGCAAAGCGAAAATTACGAAAAATGCCTTCTGCACCTTACAGCCAAAATGACCCCTCCCACCTGTCTAGCTCTCATTGGCTCTATACTTTCCATGTATTACGCATAAAAGAAGTTGTTTTGAATAAATTGGTGGCAAAGCATGTTTGATGAAAACATTAACAAATTATATTTACAACATATTAGGTACACTACACTGAATATAAAGCTGTTATGTACACAGTTATTTTAGTCGCCTCTGTTGGGTTGTTGGTGGCCCAGGCAATGTTTCTTAGGCACTAGAACTAGAAGGTCCAGGTGAAGGATCTTGGGCAACAGAAGGTCCAGGCAAAGGGTCAGGGGCTATGGAAGGTCCAGGCTGAATAATGCGTTGTTGCTGTTCTTCAACTGAAAAAATTGTAATACAATGATTAATGTTATGATAGAGAAAAACTGATTAGTAAAGATGCATTTAACGCTGCAAAATATTACATGAATGAATACCTTCTGTCGCCTCAGCTGCTTCAGACAGTGGTACTGCAAGGATCTCCTCCAGGTCGTCATGAGTTTTATTGCTCGTTTTGATGACGTATCTCGGATTGACCCTGCGGACTCGTGGTGTTTCCAAGCAACTCAGTTTCGTTAGAAATAAATCAACAGACTTATCGCGAAAATTCAATCTCTTGGTGGTATTACTACTGAAAATTTCTTAACGTTGCCATGACAACCTATGTATTTCTTCGGAAATGCATATAAAAACACGAAAACCTCAAACGCTATTTCCGAACGAAAAATCGCCGTCGGACCGTCGTTCTGGCAAGAAATCCAAGGTAGAGGATCCAACTTGGAACTACATCGCAAATCGCATGGTCTCGCTGCGATTTTCGGGGCAGGGGGAGGAACGAAAAGTGGCGATTTTGACGTTACCGTAAAATTGGCACTTTGGCAACTTTGGCATTCTAATTTTTTAACCTAATGTCATTTATTTTTTCATTTGATTTAGGTGTGAAATTTTCTTACCGAATACTTAAATTATTCTTGGAAATAATTTAAGCACTAGTGGTATTACAAGTGAAAATAATAATCTAATGCCAAAAAGTGGCCATAAAGTCTATAGGAAGAAAACTCATACCAATCGGTATCTGAACGCCAATTCACACCATCATTCAGCCGAACTACAATCTGTGGTGAAAACGTTACTAACGCGCTCCAGCAGAATTGTAGACCCAAACAATATCAACCAAGAGTTAAAAACTTTGAAAAATGCACTGCTAATAAACGGCTATAAAGACCGTATGATTTCCAGAGCCAGCTCGTTTGAGAAGCGAGCCAATGAGACTCCACAAGATCTGCCTACCTAAGCGTTTTTACCATATGTTTAAAACACAACGGATAGGATCAGCAGAATATTAAACCGCAGAAACATCAGGAGTATCAGGACTGTATTTAAAACTGATCCACTCTGTCCTTAAAAACCCAAAGCAGCAACACTTGGAGATAGTGCATTTTTGTGAGTCGGAGAAAACCTCGAAAAACACAAGTAATTGGGGAGTCAACCAAACTACTTCCCTCCCCCGTTTTCGAGGGTGCTGAACACGATGGTGATGTTGGCTCTGCTCCTCGAGTTGACCCTACCCCCCCAAACGGCCAAAAAAACCACCCCCATCTTCAAACCGCAAAACTTATGTTACCCCGGGGGTCTTTGAGGATGCTGAACACGAGGATGATATTGGTTCTGCTCCCCGAGGCGAACCAGCCCCTCAAACGGCCAAAAACCACTCTCCAAGGGGGTGAAAAATGTGTTTCGTGCTACAAACGAGATAACCCACGTTATCTCTCGTTTTGGAGCAAGAAAAAAATATTGCAGTTGGTTCGCCTCAGGGAGCAGAACTAACATTAACATCGTGTTCAGCATCCTCAATAACTCGGGGATGACATAAGTTTTGCCGGTGGAAGTCGTAGAATACGCGATTCCCCCTCTTTGGGGATGGCTTTTGGCCATTAGGGGGGTAGGGTCAATTCGTGGAGCAGAATCAACATCACCATCGTGTTCAGCATCCTCGAAAATGGGGGGGTGACATAAGTTCTGCCGGTGGAAGACGTCGAATACGCAGTTCTCCCCTTTTGGGGGTGATTTTTTGGCCGTTTGGGGGTAGGGTCAACTCAGAGAGTAGAAAAATCATCACCATCGTGTTTAGCATGCTCGCAAACGGGGGGAAGACGGTAGTTTGGTTGACTCCCCAAATACTTGTATGTTCGTCCGACTCACAGAATGCACTAAGAGGGGGCAATGTGGGCGGGCCAACGCAGGTGCCACTGGTCCAATCACAAGGATCGAGCGCGCAGGCAGGCGAACGTAGATACAGTTAGTTGTGTGCACTCAGCCATGACCCGAGCTGTATATAAACAGCGACGAGCACTCGGTAGTCTCGGTACATCAGTCTTCATCAATCCTTTGGAGCGAGTAGACATCACGTGAAGATGGCAATTGAGGTTTTGCCGAAACGTCGTCAAAATGGTCCTCAGGGCCACAACGCAACGCGGATCAACACCTGAGAACCCAACTTTACAAATTATAGCCGCGAAAACCTGTCGAACAAACATTATACTATTTTTGCATATATCTTTAAAAAAATAATAATTTATTGCCCTATAACTAAGATCTAGTTGAAATGTATATAATTATATAGATTTATGATTTATAACTTCTTCATAAGTGTAAAAATACTTATTAGAAAACAATCGTAGATTTTTATTAGAAATCAAACCTAAAATAACTACTGTGTAGGTTAGGTAGGCCTAACCTACACAGTTATTCCCAAATAATTCATTATAAGGTGGCTTTATGTTATTTTATAAAAGTTAAACAAGCATGTCAAAAAGCAAATAAGTCATGTACACGGCAGAAAAAAAAGAAATACTGTTACCGTTGCTCATCGATAGTTGCACATTTACATTAGTGACTGTACTAGTCTAGTATAATATACAAATACCTTAATAAAGCACAGACCACGGACGTGATAAACTTATTAACATATACAGGGTGTTTCCGAGATAATTCATCTTTTCTGGAACGCCCTGTATATTTATTCGTCTGCTTATTTACTTTTAGCTACAAAGATACCGACAACAACAAAGAGACCTAACTGGAATCCGCCTTCAACGAATCTATGGCAAACTGGTACGACTCCAGCAAAAATCACAAAGACCACTCCACGTCCACACATCACGAGAACCACGACAGTTAAAGCGACTACCGTGGATAATGTGAAACCTGAAATAAGTGAACAGGATTGTACGACTGGGACGTATTATCCACACGAGCATTGCTCTCAGTTTTACGTTTGTGTCAATAAACATTTAGTGGAGCAAAGCTGTGCTCCTGGATTAAGCTGGAATGCTCAAGACGGAATGTGTGATTGGAGCTACAAAGTAAAGTGCCTGGGACGTGACAAAATAGCTGAGAGGTTTACTTTGCAACACAACAAATACACCGGTGAACGTAAGTTTTATACAGCGTGTTCATATAAATGATCATTATAAAGCCTCTATACACTATTGGCAAGTTTTAACTTAGAGTGCGAAATCTGTAATGCAACTAAGAGAGAAGGTACATAGGGGCAAAGCCTTCAGTTAACAAGAGACGCCTAACCATTCCTACACTCCTACTAAAGAGGGGATGTGTGTTGATGTGGCGCGCGACGACAGCCAGCCAGCGGTTCAGCTTACGGCCGTGCGATATTTTTAGGATGTTTTCATTCTTTTATCAGGTTTATCGCTGTTGCATTTGACAATACAACAGCGGTTTAAAAGTTGATGTTATTTATTAGCCTTAAACCTAAAAACGAAATAAAAACTTATATTTTAAAAATAACAGTTTGTACTTCGCAGGAGAAAGGCTTATTGATGAATAATTGTTGGGCGCGACATCGCGGCCGTTCGCGTGTTGTAAAGAATGGAAGGTGGGAGGTAGGGGATAGCGCGTTGTCTGTTTAACTTGTAAATGCTTTAAGTTATCTCCGTCTGATGCATTTATATCGACCACCTAGATTGGACCTTACCAATAGTGTATAGAAAAATAATGTCTTTTTCCCAATCGGTAAATTGCAATATTTAGAGAATACGTTGCCAGAAATTTGAACTAAAAAATATTTAGACATATTTTTAAAGCATTTTAATAATGATTTAGAAATAAAACACTTCCTCAACTCATTTATTATAAAAAAAAAAACTGCGCCCCTACCGGAAGTTTTTGGCTCCAGCATAATTGGGGTATGTGAAGGACATATACTTACTAACTACCTATGCGGAAAAATATCGGTAAGAATTAGTTTTAAAAAAATCCCCCCCTTCTGAATCCACCCACCATACCAAAAAGTTCAAGAGAGAAAAAACTCCTTCTATTTATATGGTCTCTTCGATTTACCGACCGTCACACGGGAACCTGTCATGTCGATTTTGCACACCATTTCCTATACTTATACCAGAGATTATAAAGACTCTAGATAGTTACCGTCAATGTATTTACTGGACGCGGCAAAAATGGATGCAGAACTCAAGTAATTTGGAAGCAGGCCATCGAAACTTAGATTGGCGCAGATAATGTTCGTTCATAATGTTCGTAACACATTATGAATGAATATCATCGGCACCAGTCTAAGTTAAGTTTAGGTGGCCTGCTTTCAAATTACTTGAGCTCTGCATCCATTTTTACCGCGTCCAGTAAATACATTGACGGTAACTATCTAGAGTCTTCATAATCTCTGCTTATACTAATTCCTTACACAAGAACTGACTCGATTTCCTCAAGTCAATAAAACTATAGGTCGTAGGTACCTATGGTTTCAACAGGATGGTGCGACGGCACATATATACTGCCCGAAATTCAATGAATGCTATAAATCGACTGTTTCCAGGTCGAGTTATGTCCAAGAATGGAAACATCTTTTGGCTCCCGACTTGACAGTACTTAAGATATCGCTCAGTTAAAACAAACAATCAGGCAAGAAATAGACTGTATCCCAGTAGAAAATGCTCCGAAATGTGATGAACAATTTGCGGTTAGAAGAATGTTTCAAGCGAAATGGGCGGCATCTTAATAATATTATCTTTAAAACCTAAAACTATAACTCAGCTGTAATTTGAAATAAAAGTTATTCTGCTCAAAACATTTCGATAATTTTTCGTGGTTTTATAATCGGGTGTTCGTGTATGTGTGGCGCACTCTGGAAGATTAGATTAGGGGACCCTGGATATATTCTTGTTAACTTACTATAGCCTTAGCTCTCGAGTTTTTATAATAAAGTTTGATCTGTTTGCAGGCTTATAAGGAAATTAAACATAGTTTAAAACCAAAATACACCAATTCGAAAACAAATATATTAAAATTTGCTAATAATTTCCATAGCCTATACTTAGCAATTTTCTTACATCGCATTCATCTGACGTGGCCATTTTGTACAAAATAAAAAATCGTTCGTATCTCACTTATTTTTTGGAATTTTTGAAATTCGAAAAAACCGCTGAAGTTAGAATTTCATGTTTTAAAACACCACAAAAAAACATGGTCATTCCATTTAAGAAAAAAAAGTTGATGTCACTTCCGGTTCAACCGGAAGTGATATTTTCGTTCCTGTTAGTCTAAAAATAGCACACTTTTGTCTTATTCACGTATACCAAAAACGAAATTTTTAAATTCAAAAACAACCAAAAAATTGGGGGCGTACATTGACTCGTGGCCATAAAAAAGTAGACTGCATAACTCCATCAATCCAAGTGAAGCTGACATGTATTTCATTTAATTATACATACATCGCATTGGTTTTATATCATCAAAGCTTTAATTAAAATGGCAACACTGTCGACCGGTCAGACGTTAAGTGCACCGAAAGCTTGCCCAGCGACGCCGGAACAGGCTCATTTAGTAAAAGTTAATTTTTCTGATTTTCTTTAAATTTCATAATCTGTTTCGTGTATAAACTGCCTCACAAAAATTTCAAGTCGAATGAACTAAAATTGAATGAGATATTTGCATTTGAATAATAAAAAGTAGCGAGCACGCCGGAATGACGTCGGCATATCCTTATTAATCTTATTACTTAAGTTCGCCCGCAAGAAATACACGATAACTATCAGAGGACTAATAAAATTGTTGCTACTTTTTTGCATCCAGTTTAATCTGTTTACTTTTCTTGGGGCTGATAATTAATATTCTGCGTTGACTAGTCTTCGGCCGCAATGTAGGTTTTATATTTACTTGAATGAATTTATTTGTGTTCTCGTTCTCGTCTTTAGGCTGTTCATTATTTTCCAAATTGTCGGAACCACATTCAGGGCTTTCTGACATCTCGTTAACCTGAAAATTGCGAATTTTTCTGCACTTCCTGAAAGATTATCTATTATCTAACAGTGATTGCCTTTGTCGTTTCAAAAATGCTGTTCGGCAAACAGCACTATGCGACTGTTTTCGATCTTCCTGGCAATCGAAGATATGCGGAATAAAAAAAAAGGTACCTATTCACGTTCAGTCGGCCGGCAGTCCCCGGACTGTCCGTCCTGGCCGGACGGCCGTTATCGACACGCAAACTACACCTGCAGTTTTGTTTACCGATTTAGTCCGACAGTTTTCTGCCGGATTCGATAGTGGCCTCACATTTAAAAGTATTTCACTATATACGAGCAGTTATTTATCGACAGTTCAAACATGTCACAAGAAGAGTGGGCAGCGGCAGTTGTTATTATATCGCAACAACAAAAAAAAAGAAAAAGGAAATCAATTTGGATGAAAGATTGGTTAAAAAGACAAGTAGTTCTCATAAGCTTTCGTTCACAAAGCTCTATTGGCATATGCGGCGTCTTTTATTTTCCACAAACACTTATGTTTACGATACACATCAATAAAATCTTTAATAAATGCAGGTTGGTTTGCCATTTTCTTTCACGACGTCAGAGAAAACTCACCAAATTTCTGTCTGGAGTAAAATTAGGCCTGCAGTCCGATGCCGGCCGGCGAACTACTACACACGTGAAGTTTTAACAACCAACAGGCCGCCGGCAGGCAGTGACTTGTCATTTAACTGTGTGTGTGTGGTGAGAAGCGGCCGGCCGGCCATGGCCTTTCCGGCAGATACCGGCCGGCCGACTGAACGTGAATAGGTACCTTTTTATAAATTTAATTGTTACGTTTTTTATTGACTTAAAATACACGTAATTTTCTATGTTTTCTTCATGCTAAAAATAATTCGAAATTATTTCTTTATTATTTAAAATAAAAAAAATTACATTAAAATGATCCTCACACCAAATTTTGTCGTTTTATTTCCTAAAAAATCGACTTTGCGCATCGCTTTGCCATAAAATTCTAGTTTTTTTATCCTTAGATAAAGAAATGAAAAATTTATCTGGCGATGTCACATAAAATTCATACTACAGTCGATCATATTAAATTATTAGTCAAATTCTTTTCGGCTGCCCAGTGCCCATCTTTACCTAAGTGCAGTTGTTTAGGGCAGTTGGAGGTGGTAAAATACGTCATTTTGACGTCACAAAAAGTGCCAAATTCAAAGTATTCTATTCATGCCCGATGCCATTAATTTCAAGATAATATTTTTGGTTTTGTTTTTAATGAAATTTATAACCTATAACGTAACCTGTACTATAATTTCATATGTTAACTTATTATTGTTATCATCAAATTGCCAAGCATAGAAGTTGACCAAAGCATACCCAACTGCAGAGCTGGTTAAGAGGAGGTAACCCTGGTGAAGCATTACGTCACTAGGGCGGTCAAAATAATGCAAAAATTGGTTCCCTGGGCACCGGGGCAGCTGAAAAGAATATGACTATTGTAAATCAAATGACCAAAATATAGGCAATCAGGTATACGTTTTGTTTCTTCTGCACACGTAATACCCTTTAGTATACATATGGTTGCCTAATTTTGTGAACACGTGATATAAGATAGGGAGGGATTTTAAAAACGGAATAACGCCTTCATGGTTTAAAAAAAAATCCGTAGAAAGTGAACATTAATACAATTCCTGTTTCTTCAAATCAGTTGTAAATTTTAACGTGTTTAAGTTTTTATTGCCTTTTATATGTACTACTTAATTTCAATGTGATAATAAATATTTAACTTCTATGTAAATTATGTAATATGTAATATGTTGTATTGGAGCCTAATTGGCATTTGTAACAGCTCAATGATCTCCTGACACCCCACCATGTTAAATATTCATTTTTATTTATTTATTTATTTATTATAATATTGACTCTTTGTTCACGATACCAACACCTTAATTTTTCGTTTTAATACTTTTACTCAAAATAAAAATGATACATAATATTACATATTATACTTAAATAACTATTACGGACTTTATAGGTCCTCAGGCATACTCATCTTGTGAAGGAAATACTTTTGCACCATTGCCAGGAGCCTGCAGTCAATACATGCATTGTATGTGGGGGAAATATGAGATATTCCAATGTGCTCCTGGTTTGCATTGGAATAACGTAAGTATACTTTTCATCTTAATAATTCATTTTTAAAACTATTGTTTACTTTTGCCTTAACGCAAAAAATTTTTTATTAAATCCACAATCTACTTCAACAGTACAAAATATTATAAAATTGTGATTTCACTCTGTCAAGGTACGCCAATTATTATTATTAATATTATTGTAAAGAAAATTGGAATAAAACAAATAAAACTTGGCACATTCCGAGCAGAACTAATAAACGAATAATATCAAAACCTCAAAGAATTAAAAAAATATGAAATTACAGGATAAGAAAATATGTGATTGGCCAAAATCAGCTCAGTGCTCAGAAGAAACCGACAATACCATAGTAGATACTGATAAAATTCCTAATCCGGATATTACTCCCAGTTCTCCACCAACAAAGCCAAGCACTCCTCAATGGAAACCACCAACTACTACTACTACGTCTTTCCCCGAATGGAAACCGCCATCAACCACTGAATCATCTGGAAACGAATGGGAATGGCATCCTCCAATTCCACCTACATCAGAAAAACCACCACTATCTGAACCTTTGAAACCGTTCTCGGGGTATTATAAAATTGTCTGCTACTTTACGAACTGGGCTTGGTACAGAAAAGGTGCTGGAAAATATCTGCCAGAAGATATTGATGAAAAACTGTGCACGCATATTGTTTATGGATTTGCTGTACTAGATTATTCGAACCATATTATTAAGGCTCACGATTCTTGGGCTGATTTTGATAATCGTAAGTAATATTTCATTGAAATAATATAAAAAATACCACCTTGATTGCTAATGTAGGTACTTATTACTTTTACAGAATTTTACAAGAGAGTAACTGAATATAAATCAAAGGGTGTTAAAGTATCCATCGCTATAGGAGGGTGGAATGACTCTCAAGGTGACAAATATTCCAAACTAGTTAATAATCCCGCAGCAAGGAGAAAATTCATTGAACATATTCTGCAATTCTTAGAAAAATACAACTTTGATGGTTTAGATTTAGATTGGGAATATCCAAAATGCTGGCAAGTAAGTAAAACATGAATTAAAACTAATAAAAATATATCCTCAACTGAATTTCTTTTCTAGGTTGATTGCAAGAAAGGACCAGACTCAGACAAAGAAGCTTTTGCTGCATTTGTAACTGAACTGAAGCAAGCTTTTAGACCAAAAGGTTACCTGCTCTCTGCCGCTGTTTCTCCTAGCAAAACTGTTATTGATGCCGGTTATGATGTACCAGTCTTAGCGGAAAACCTTGACTGGATAGCTGTAATGACATATGATTTCCATGGTCAGTGGGATAAACAAACGGGTCATGTAGCTCCACTATTTTATCATCCCGAAGATGAAGTTGCATTCTATAATTCTGTAAGTATCTTACATAAATATAGTTAGAAATAGCTAAATAAACAGATTCCTTTATGCTAGAATTACTCAATCAACTACTGGATTTCGGAAGGAGTACCTAGAAGAAAAATTATAATGGGTATGCCATTATATGGACAGGCTTTCAGATTGGAAAAAGAATCGGAACATGGACTCAATGCTAAAGCTCCAGGTCCTGGAGAAGCTGGTCCATACACTCGTGCTGCTGGTTTCTTAGCCTACTATGAAATTTGTGACAATATAAAGAATAAAGGCTGGACAGTAGTTCAAGATCCAAAGCGACGTATGGGTCCATATGCTTACAAAGGAAATCAGTGGGTTTCTTTCGATGATAGAGAGATGATCAGGCTTAAGTCTGAGTATATTAGGAAGATGGATATAGGAGGTGGTATGATTTGGGCTTTAGATTTAGATGATTTTAAAAACAAATGCGGTGATGGTCGTCATCCACTTTTAACTACCATAAGAAATATTCTTGCCGATCCTGGAACTGGTCAGCAAGAGCCAATTGCTCCTATAGATGAAGAGCCAGAACGACCTTCTCTAGGAGAACCTGAGGCAGTAGAAAGTGAAGATAAAGATCATATGCCACCAATAGTAGACCAATCCACTTGGACCCCTATACCATCACAGACAACTACTACTGATTCTTCAATTGACCTTAACTCAGAATTTAAAGTTGTTTGTTACTTTACGAATTGGGCATGGTATAGACAAGGCACAGGAAAATTTGTACCGTCAGATATTGATCCTGATTTATGCACTCACATTGTATATGGTTTTGCTGTACTCAATGGGGATCAACTAATTATTAAACCTCATGACTCATGGGCCGATTTCGATAACAGTAAGTTTTCATAACAATTCCTATAGTGATGTAAGTCATAAGTATACGTTCATAATTCATATAAGCCAAGATAAGACTTTTATAATTCTATTAGTACCTATCTAGTCAACTTAATTTATGCCTCTGAAGAAAAAACGCTCATAAAGGAGACATATTTAAATGTGGTCTATTATTGATATGAAATTCGTTTGCACAAATATGCAACCTTCCATTCGCGATAGATTCTTTTTAACACTTATCTTAATGAAAATTTCTTAATAAAGGAGAGAGAATAAAATGTTAAACGTGAATATGCGACTACAAATAATATAATTTACCTACCATCCTACATGAAACAAAAATAATAATATGATAGGCATGTAAAAGTTAACAAATCCTCTGCGGTTCTCTAATAGTCGTCAAACTGGATAGTTAGAGGCAAATGTTTTTTACATTCTATCATTATATCTCATCACATGTAAAACAATAATACAAAAAAAAAAATAGTATACATAACTCAACAAGTCGCTAATACGATTTCTTGAATTTTCTCCCCAAAAAAATTGCAAACTAGGCCTTGATTTTTATGATAGAAATTCATCGATTTGCCACAAAATGCAGTTTTCCACAACAATCTAAAAAAAAGTTGATCAAAATCGGACCAAAAATAGCCTTACAGAGGTGTCTCACATTCAAATGGGTCACTCTGTATATAAATTGTGTTAAATCCCCATATTTTGAGTTCCCTTATGTGCACCTGCCCTGTGTCCGTTCATTTATAAATCACCCTCCCGTACATTTATTTCATATACAAAACATGATTCTGGATTCATTAGCCTGGGGACAAACTTCGGCAGTGAAAAGTAGATTTAATTTCGTGAAGAAATGTTAATATAAACGTACTTAGGTCCTATCTTTCTTTGTTCAGAAGTAAGAGAAATTTTGAAATAAGTTGAATAAACATAGTAGCCATGATTTAGTAAAACAAAATTTAGTAACTATATCACTTTAAATAATCACCTGTCAAAAATAGTTGCCCTATAAATTCTGAACAGTTTTCTGTAACATTCCACAAATACGAATTTTAACAAATCGTGACAGAAAGTATTGACAACAAACTATTTTTGGCAGGTGATTATTTAAAATGATAGTTACTAAATTTTGTTTTACCAAATCATGGCTACTATGTACCTATGTTTTTTCAACTTAAACATTTTAAAATTACTATAACTTCTGAACAAAGAAAAATAGGACCTACGTTTAAATTAAACATTTCTGCATGAAATTAAATCTACTTTTCTCTGCCGAAATTTGTCCCCAGGTTAAAGAATCACCCTGTATATTGATAAAACATATATACTATGTTAAAGTAGTTTCTTTATACTGGGTGTCTACGATATTACTAGCCAGCCTATAACTTTCTTGAAAAAAAGATAATGATTTCAAATTTTAGTATGTTGAATATGGTGCACATTTTGATTGCTCTAATTTCTGACTTTCATTTCCGGTTTAACCAGAAACAGTATAAATTTTGTTATTTTTAATGAAACACCCTGTATATTATTCAAAATTTAAATTGTTCAAGAAATTCTACCTACAAAACATGTAGCACACCCTATATATATAACTTTGACAGTCTTCGAGAAAATAGCGGTTGAAATTGTTATATAATAGCCATAACAGATTTGTTTCTACATTCATTTGTTTCATGTGAAAATGGATTAATTTATGATCGATATAACATTTTCAACAGCTATTTTCTCGAAAATAGTCAAAGATATCGTCACCTTGGTCGTTAAGTGGTCCACCTCCATTTTTAGCGGTTTTGAGTTAAATCTAGTTCCTTACAATTATACAGCTCTTTTTTCATTTAAAACAAAAAAAATCATATTTTTCTGGCGGCAAATTTGATTTTTTTTCGGAAATTTTGTACCATCTCCAAAATATCTTACGATTCTTAAAGTGTTTTGTTCCACGTACACTCATTAATATATAGTTTGTGACATATCCTACCATTGAAATACAAAAATTTATAATTTTGATGTTCCATATCCATTACGACGTGCAGCGATGTAACACGTCCACTATTCTTCATAATAAAATAATTGTTCCATGGTCATTAAAGTTCGTATTATGTTCCATTAGATTTGTTTTATATTTTTATTTATCGCATTACTAGACTCAATAGACGATTGTATCAGATATATTAATGGCTTATTATTATATCGCATAATACCAATGGGTTTTAACCCCTACAATTGTGACATATCCAGATCTATTTGAAGTTTTTTATAGAAACTTACCCTTTTGATCCATCTCCAATATATTATTTTTTAAATTCAGAATATACATAAATAAAAAGCAGAATTCTTTGTCGTAAAAGTGCATAGTAACAATATTACCAGTTTAGATGAAATTTTATCCATGCACCATGTATAAAATATTAGTTTTCTAAAGCAGATCAACTTTAAAGGAATTTTCCCAAACATGTCATAAAAGGAGGTAGAACACTTATCGACTAAGGTGACGACAACGACATAAGAATAACTAGACAAGTAATGAAATGGACTCGTCCACGTACTCAGCGTCTCATTCGTTACAAACACGTGGAGCACCAATGAGACGCTGAGTACGTTGGACGAATGCAAACAAATCGGAATCATTACTTGTCTAGTTATTCTTATGTCGTTGGGTGACGATATATAGGGTGTGCTACATGTTTTGTACGTAGAATTTCTTGGGCAATCTACATTTTGAATAATATACAGGATGTTCCATTAAAAATAACAAAGTACTGTTTCTGGTTAAACCGGAACCATATTCAACAATAAACAACTTTACAAAATTTGAAATCGTTATCTTTTTTACAAGAAAGTTATAGGCTGGCTAGTAATATATCGTGGGCAGTGGGCACCCCATATAGAAATTATTTTTTATCAATTAACTAATTTTTAAACTTATTGTAAATTCTATTTAAGTAATTCAATATTTCAAACAAAATTTGACGATTTCAGCTTTAACAACTGAATTGTGTTACAGAATTTTACGAAAAAGTAACCGCATTCAAAGCCAAAGGCATCAAAGTTCTTATTGCTATTGGGGGATGGAACGATTCAGCCGGAGACAAATACTCAAAACTCGTTAATAATCCTTCTGCTAGAAGACGTTTCGTCACACATGTTGTAGACTTTATAGAAACAAATAACTTTGACGGTTTAGATTTAGATTGGGAATATCCTAAATGCTGGCAGGTAATATTATTAAATTAAAATTTCTTAAGCAAATGTCTTTCATAATAATTAACTTCTAGGTTGATTGCAATAAGGGTCCATCTTCAGATAAACCTGCTTTTGTTGAACTTGTCAGAGAGCTTCATGAGGCCTTCCAACCAAAGGGCTGGCTACTATCATCGGCCGTTTCACCTAGTAAAAGGGTTATTGATGCTGGATATGATGTCCCATTATTATCAAGATATCTTGATTGGATTGCTGTGATGTGTTATGATTACCACGGTCAGTGGGATAAAGTTACTGGGCATGTTGCTCCTATGTACCCTCATCCAGACGATATTGACGACACGTTTAACACTGTGAGTATACTAAATATTATACAAATCAATTAAAAAATATATATATTTTTTTAGAACTTTACTATTCACTACTGGATAGAGAAAGGTGCTGATAGAAAGAAACTTGTAATGGGTATGCCAATGTATGGACAATCTTTCTCTTTGGCAGACAATAGCAATAATGGTTTGAATGCTCCTACGTATGGAGGTGGTGAAGCTGGAGAAGAAACAAGAGCTAGAGGATTTTTAGCATACTATGAGGTAATTAAGTGACAATAGTATGAAACAGCAATAGTTTGTCCCTACCTAATAGAATTAAAATCAATTCTGCTAAAAAAAAATTTATTTATAATTAAATATGCCCGTTTTCAATGTATTTTATATTTACTAGATTTGCTCCAATATAATTAAGAGGGGATGGCAAGTGGTTAGAGATCGAAAAGGACGTATTGGACCATATGCTTATCTGAGAGACCAATGGGTGTCTTTCGACGATATAGGCATGATTAGACATAAATCAGAATACATTAAGGCTATGGGGCTCGGTGGTGGTATGATATGGGCATTAGATCTTGACGATTTCAAGAATCTCTGCGGCTGTGAAGAATATCCCTTACTAAGAACCATTAATAGAGTTCTTAGAAATTATGCCAAACCAGCACCTAAATGTATTTTAGGTAAGCAACAGGTGCCAACAAAGAAACCTACTTACAAACCAACCAGCCAAAAGCCAATTACACAAAAGCCAACCACTCAGTCGCCTTATGAACCACAGGAGCCAGGATATCCCCAGCCACCATCTCAAACCTGTGATGGAAGATTATTTGTAGCACATGATACTAACTGCAACCAATATTATTTATGTAATCAAGGAGAACTTCAACTTCAGTCTTGCCCAGCTGATCTGTTTTGGAATAACGATCATTGTGATTGGCCAGAAAATACTCAATGCCATCCAGATGGTAGTACAACAGCTCCTATTGATGCGACCACGGAATTCTACCAACCACCTTCTCCTGGAACAACTGAACAACAGACTTATCTTCCACCTATAGAGACAACTAGTAAGCCATTATATCCAGGAACTGGTGTAGATCAAACTGAAGATGACTATAAAATTGTTTGTTACTTCACAAATTGGGCATGGTATAGGTAAGAAATTAAATATGTATTATAGTTGAAGCGATAAATGTTTTCCATTGGGTTATAAGGTCGAACCGGATTGGACGAATGGTGTAGAGCCAGACCGTTTCAAAACTTACATGTCAATTACGAGTCAAAATTATGGAATTGGTGTAGTGCACGCGACGTCACAACTAATCTCAAAAATATGCATTTTCCAAGATTTTCGAATATTATGTCCCTTTTCTCAAAATTTATGCTTGGTTCATGTACTGTCAACCAAAATTTTGTTCAGTTCATTATTAATGAAGTTTTAATTGTTTTGTACTAATAAAATAAAATGCTTTTTGTTGGTTGGAAATACAACCTATAATTAGCAGTCTATTTTTAAAAATCTACAATATTAAAACTTTATATATATATATATCTACTGTCTGAAAGAGTTTTTAAATGTTATAATAATCTAAGATGCAACCAATGAAGAAAAAGTCACAAAACTATTTGCTTTTAATAAAGTTTTTGGGAGATTAAGAGTTTTTTTTATCATTTTTCTATAAAATGAACTATGGGTACATATTTCCTTTAAAGAAATTTAAATTTTTTCGAGAAAAACTTCTGTTTTGGAAAATTGCATGGGTAATAACGATTACGTTCAAAAGCATTTTTTGATTTAGATAAAACTTGGTAAAAATGATCTTCAAAAAGCTGAATAATTTATGAATTTCAATAAAAAAATTTGTTTAATGGAGCTAAAAAATGTCTACAGAGGACATGCTATTTCGATTTTATAAAAGGCAACATAACGAAAAAATTTGTCTCTGAATTTAAAGTTTACTTCATTTATATGCTGCAATGGTGAATCGAATGAGAATGATATCCAAGACTGGTTTAAAGTTTGAACAGTTTTAAATAAAAATGTTCATAATCACTATGATTAAAAAATCGATTGGATGTGGTTTATTTTAATTGGCATATTATGTCACCTAACAATATTATTCTTCACTATTCTTCTTCCTTATTCAATTTCTATATCGCGAACTACAAAGCCGATTCTGTTTAGGTAAAGTGCTAATAAAAGCTAATACAACGCTCTTTCGAGACAGATATATGTGATGATTATCACATAAATTCTTAATGATTATTTACAAAAGAGAGAAGTTTTTTGGGAAAGTTATATAAAATAGAGAAAGTTTTTTGCCGTTTGCCCCAAGAAAGAAACATGATGCAGCACGGACACGTGTTTATGAGTTATTGCTCCTCATCAGCATGGCGTAGCGTGATGGATCCGTGTGAATAGGATCAGAAATAATAACTACGAATGGTTAGAAAGTAACAGCACACAGTACTCAATTTGTGCTTTCGTGCACCATGGGATAATTTGTGGCCTCAAATGGTAAGGACGAGGAGCAATAACTCTGAAACACATGTCCGTAGCTTGTTTCTTTCTTGGAGTAAACGGAAAAAAATTTTCACTAAATTATTTACAAAATTTAACAAGTGTCAAGGAAAAAATTATAAGAAATTGCATATTAAATTTTCAAAACATGCTCTGTATTTATGTTTAGTCAATACATAAAAAGTTACTAAAAAAAGTCAAAAAGTACCCCTCAATTTCCAAGGTCAGGGCTTATGAACGTCAATTAAAAAATTCTACTGAATATCTGTATGAACTATTCATCCCCAGGAGCAACTTACACAATCTAAACTTAAGTGCAAATGTATTATTTAATATTCATCCACATAACAGCACCAAGTTTGAATCCTCATTTAGCTATGTCTCCGTTAATCATTTAAATAAACCGGAATTCTATAACTTAATAACAAAATACTCAATAAATACCTTCAAGACCAAATATAAACAAGTGGCAATGTCACATCAAATCACTGGTTATATGTAATGTGGTGACTTACTTAATTGTTGGTTAAACTATGTATGTTTTATTTATGTACTTTACATTATATGTTTTATTGATTAACTTTCAAATTTTTTTAATCTTTTTATACACAGATATTTTTGACATTTTATTACTTTTGTTATTTTGATATTTTACTATTCACTATTTATTATTACTAAGTATGTTGGGTATTGTGGAAGAACGTTTTTAACGAACAGTTACCCTTTGTGTATTTGTATATTTACTTTACATTGCGCAATAAAGATTTTTATTATTATTATTATTATTACTGGAGAGCCTGTACTACCCACTCAGAAAATATTTTTGTCTCAAAAGCTATTCATTTTAGAAAAAAATTATTTCGAAAGTTATTTATATTTTTTTGTTTAGAATTTATTTACATTATTTTCTTGCCAGTTAATATGTGTACCTAAGAACATCCTCCAAATATCTTAGCATTTACTGATTTAAAATGTAATGACAATGAAATATAAAATTTTATAAATAAAATATTTTTCAGACAAGGTGATGGAAAATATCTCCCCTCAGACATAGATCCAGAATTATGTACTCATATTAACTATGGTTTTGCCGTTTTGGATTCCAACTCGCTAACGATTAAACCTCATGACTCGTGGGCAGATATTGACAATGGTAAGTGTATCAAATTATGATTTCTTAAAAATTTAATAATCATAATTTTTAGAATTCTATAAGAAAGTGACTGAATACAGATCTAGAGGAATTAAAGTGCTAATAGCAATTGGCGGCTGGAATGATTCTTTGGGTAATAAATATTCAAGACTTGTAAATGACGCACAAGCTAGAGCTAAGTTTATTATGAATGTCATACAATTTATTGAGAAATGGAACTTCGACGGTTTGGATCTTGACTGGGAATATCCAAAATGTTGGCAAGTAAGTAACCAATTTTAAAATATAATTTTTGCTTGGAAATATCCAGTCATTTCATTTTATACTTAAAACTGTATTCATAAGAGAGATATTTTAAATAACTATGATTTTTTAAATATAAATTTCGCAAAATTTTCTACTTTGAAAGTGATTTGAAAATCTATATGCTTCAATTATTGTTTTTAGCAATTAAATCAAATTTCTGATGGGCATTACTAAATTATCTACTTTTAACAAATTTTTATGCTGCTGATTTATCCACTTTTGGGCAATATACACATATTAATGACCTTATTTTAAATTATATCTTTAGATAGAATACTTCCTAAGATATTCAGATATTTTATTATTTTTAAACTTGTTTTATAAAATGTTTATTAATACCACAACACAACCCTATTTGATTTTCAAGTCATTCCTATTCAGTATTCATACATAAATTCATTATGGTTGCATTTTCAGGTTGACTGTAATAAAGGTCCAGATTCAGACAAACAGGGCTTTGCAGCTTTAGTACGTGAATTAAGCGATGTCTTCAAACCTAAAGGTTTGTTGCTGTCTTCAGCAGTATCTCCAAGTAAAGCAGTAATAGATGCTGGATACGATGTTCCAACTTTAAGCAGATACTTCGATTGGATAGCTGTGATGACTTATGACTTCCACGGCCATTGGGACAAGCAAACTGGGCATGTAGCACCACTTTATTACTACCCAGGAGATACTTATGATTACTTTAACGCCGTAAGTTCATGCATATTTTTATTTATTTGGATATGAAGTAAATCTAAATATATACCGAGATTAAAAACCGACGATTTGCTGTACCAAAAAAATGACTATAACAAAAGAGTTTTTCAATACTTTCACTATCTAACGAGATTTTCAATTTAGAAAAGAAATACCTGGATTTTGAAACCGAACTGGAATCACATTTTATAAATGCTTTCCAATATTATAAAACTACTGCGTCTTTGCTTCAGTAGGCCTTTGCATTTTGGCGAATAAAACGATACCCACAACTATTTACATCCATAAACACTAATAGAGTGCTCTAGATTCTAGAATATCTGTAGCAGGATTATATCTATAAAACAACTTTAATTTATTTTCATTTGTCATCTGATTCCCGATTGCTATAAAAAAGTCTTATTAAATGGAAAATAGTCTTATTTTAAAATTATCCTTTTAACAGGTGGATTCAGCCAGACGGTTTTTCATAATTTTTGTTAGCAATAATTGTCTCGTTCTTTTTTTGTACTCATTATAATCATTAATCAAATATATAGGTATTAAGATTTTAAGAGATATACAGGGTGATTCATAAGTAATGGTACACAGACTAACAACAGATTTCGAACGTAAAAATATTGCGATTTAGCCAAACTTACCTTAGTCCAAAAGTTAATACATAAATTTTCACAAGAAAAATACATACAAAAGAAAATTAAAAAATAAATTTTAACTTTGACAATTTTAGAATTTCTCATTAAATTACTGGATAGAAAAGGGAGCACCACCAAAGAAGTTGATAATGGGTATGCCTTTATATGGTCAATCCTTTAGTCTTGCTGATGCTGGTGATAGAGATTTAAACTCAAAATCTTATGGGCCTGGAGAGGCTGGAGAATTTACAAGAGCTGGAGGATTCTTGGCGTTCTATGAGGTAAACTATTTAATTAATAATAATCACTTATCCTGTTTTTCAAAACAAAATTATTATAAAATTCTCAATCATTTGGATTATTTTAGATTTGTGATCGTGTAAAACGAAAAGGTTGGACGGTCACTAGAGATCCTCTAGGAAGAATTGGACCTTATGCTTACATGGGCAATCAATGGGTGTCATATGATGATATTTCCGAAATAAAGAGAAAGGTAATTTTTTAACAAATTGTATTTTTCCTATCTAAAAATATAATTTTATTTCAGTCAAAACTGGTTAAAGAACTAGGACTAGGTGGTGGAATGATTTGGGCACTAGATTTAGATGATTTTAGAGACAGATGTGGCTGTGGAAGACATCCATTATTAAAAACAATGAATAGCGAGCTTAGGGGAATCTCTTCTGATATCCTTTTACAAAACTGCACCTAATTTACTCATCGTTACTTTGGCATGGAGTAATTATTTTCTCAGATTAAATACAATATCTGAAATATTCAGATAAAAATTAATCTAGCACATTGTGATGCTTATTTCTAGTTAAAATATTTTTTCTTCTTTAGAATGTTTCATTGTTACATTTTAAAGGATACGAAAATATGTTATTGTCTGGTGTATTTATAAAATAATGTAGCTTTTAAATATACAATACATTGTATAAGAATTTATTTTATAATAAAATAAATAATTACATTACAAAGGTAGTAGGAGTATTTTTTTTATATTTTATCTCTCTCTGCCGTTAACATATATTTCGAAGTTATAAGAGACCAGATATGCATTTGGTAATGCTTGAAATCCAAAATTTCAAAAGTATAACAATGATAATAATATAATAATAATACTGGGTTTTGTAATGCATAAGATGAGCTTTGTAATTATATTAAATAGAGTCGCTGAGCTTGTTAATTTTGTCATTCATAAACAAATGTGTCAATACGAAAATAAAACTTATTCGTAAAATAAAAAAAAATTTTACCTGCACAGTTGAACAAAAAGTGCAAATAATTAAGAAATTAAGTGATATGTCATATTTCAGAGTGTAAGTATGTAATTACTGTACTGTACTATAATTACACTTAAAGCAACTCCAAGACCGTGTACAGGGTGTCCCAAATTGCTTGATTTTGGCTGGTTTTCCTATTTCCAGACCAGGTAGAGAAAAACTGACACCCTGTACAGTACACTTTTTGATACGTACCGTAATTCAAAACAGATCTTTGCTTTCAGTTATCCTTCACTTTTTTTTAATGTTCTACATGAAAAAAATTTAAATAAAGAAATAATTTACAATCTACACTTTTTTCAAAAAAGTAACATCACATGTAATTACGACCCCCTGTTATCCCGTAATGCTCTAAGAGTCTTGTGTGGGAGGGGGTTACACATTTAAAGGCAAGGGACACACGTGTATAATGGAAAAATCCCTCTCACAGTATTTTCCATTGTCGCGATCGGGAATCGAACCAGGAACTTTTGGGTGAGAGGCAGGTACGCTACCTCTCGACCATAAATCATTATATGGTACAGTACTTATGTAATGTGTAAAGAGCCACTTACCAAGGGTATGGAAAGCAGGGTAGCATTTATACCAAAGACAGGGAGAGCCTCTTAATCTCAAGCCAAATCCCTAAGGCCAATCAGTCTTATGTCCTTCGTACTTAACCCTGACCAATATGCAATATGCATATCAAATAGGAAAATCTGCAACAGAGACAGTACTCTATCATCTAATCAGGGGGATAGAAGACACGAGTTAGGCTGGGAGCCTTCGTTGATATTGAGGGTGCTTGCGACAAAACCTCACTCTCCTCATTTAAAATTATTATACCAGCGCTGCCTGAGATCGTGGGATCAGCCCCACCTCTGCAGATAGACTGCGAACATGCTCAAAGTCAGGGTGATATACACACCAATGCTCGACGAAACTCTTGGAGCTTAGATAGATAGAAGGTACCCGCAGGGGGGAGTCATTTCTCCTCTCCTGTGGAGCCTGGTAGTGAACGAGCTCCTCGAGACACCTATCAGTACACAAGGATTTACCATCCAAGGCTATGCTGATGGCAAATTTAACAACACGGTTATGGAACTAATGCAAACGACCCTAAACGTTACTCAAAATACCTCTAAAACCTCTAGGTGAAGAAATAACACTGTCTGGGGTGGTGAAGTCATGTGACTCAAAACTTACCTCAAAACCAGCACATTGACAAAATAAAACAGAAATCGGTAATTAACTAACGATTTTTGAGCCATCTGTAAACCTTCAGTAGGTCGATCTTATTTCGATCCCACTCATCTCTTCCAGGCCCTTTAACGTTCTTAAAGGGCAGTTGGAGGTTGGTCTTGGTAGGTATAACATCTGAGACCATTCCTTGGATACTGTGACAGTATCCTACTGGATGAATTTCAGGTCGTAAGTTTCATGGAGCACAATAGGCTACTGTCTATTGTGCTCCGTAGGCTAGTGCCTATTGTGCTTGTCGAAATCTGTATGTCGCCCACCTGACTTCTCTCTCCACATATATGTGAAGAGGGAATAAATCCAGGAGGATTTCCAGAGCAGCTCACAAGGAGGTGCTTATTGCCCCAGTTATCGCCAGGCAAGCTTGTCTCTGTAGCCCAGAGAGTTTTGTTTTGTTCGTTCATTTTATGTAGCCCTTCGCCCACCAAACTATGGTGCCATAAGCTACCATTGGTCTTATGATCACCTTCTCCTGGTGTTATATTAAGAGGTTGTTTACTTAGGATATTTCCTATGATATGTCCATCCAGCACCTTTTCCAGGGCCTTCAGCAGAAATGATGTCGGGCTAATTGGTCTAAGCGATTTAAGTTCTGAGTCTGTCCGACCTATTTTTGGTAAGTATACCAGTACTACCGACCAATTGGAGGTAATATATTTCCATACCAAGCTAGCTCTGAATAGTCTGATGAGAAGTGGTAGCTGTATCTCCAGTCTGTTTTGCAGCAGAGCTAGAAAAATGCCATCCTCTCCTGGCGATTTGAATGATTGAAAGGTTTTGATAGCTCAGCTACAAGCCAATCGTCCTTACAAGGTCGTTTAAATCACCCTATTGTTGCTGGTGACTCCTGGTTAACCAGAATCGAGCTCCCTGGAAAATGATTTAGTGCCAAGAGCTCCAAGGTTTCCTTTCCGGACCCAGTGAATTTACCGTCTGGTCATTTTATCGAGCCGAGGTTCCTCACTGGTTCTCTGGAAATATCCTTGTGGATCCTAGTACTGCTAGGTAAATCAGTAATACTCTCGCAGAAATCGCAGAACTTCCTCCAAGATTCCCTTTTTGCACTTCTAACTTCTGTATTATAGTCCGTTAAAACTGATCTATATTAGTCCTAGTTGCTCGAAGGTTTAGCTCGATTGAAGAGCCGTTAAACTTTTATTCTCATCTTATCTAGTTTTTTGTTCCACCAAAATGCCCCTCTTTGTCTTTCTTTGATTTTAGTGGAAAGTTTTCATGATAGGCTGAAATAATTGCGTTTTGGATTTGTTCCGCCGCAATTTCTAATTCATCATGATTCCTGATTGTGGTGAGAGTGGATATGACTGGAGGGATTGTTTTTACCCCTCCCAGTTTGTGCTTCTAGAGTTCCGGTAACTCACCCACTTAGGCAACTTCCATATTAAACAGAATCTGTCTGTGATCTGAGCATGATGTGTCAGTAGATACCTGCTAACCGGTTATCTTGTTGCCCAGGAAGGCTGAGCTGATTGCTTTAATCTAAAACCTCTCTCTTATTTTTGTGATGAAGGTTGAAAGGTTGGTTCAGAACCAACATTATTCACACCAGATTTCTACAGTAACTAATCAAATAGTGACTCACCTCTCTGGATAATGTTTGCATCACATCCTATAACCAGGTGGATGCTGTTCCTTTTGCTGTAGTCGATTAATGCAGCTGGAGGAGATTGATCTGCAGCCCTAGCTATCTCCTGGGACGTACGTAGAACAGGTAATTATTTCCCATTTTGATTTCCTCCACTGGTATAGAGAGTTAGATGGCCACAACATCCTCGGTGCGGTAACCTGCAAGTAAAATATGATCAATATTGTTCCTGATCAAGATACAGGCTCTTGGTCTTTCTCCAGAAATATTACCTATAATGAGGGCTATATCAATTCCTCCTTCCTTGAAACTCTTGCCAAGAACATAAGTGACAGCCTTGGCATGTTGTAAATTCACCTCTAAGCACCTGATGTCGGTTGTCATCTGATGGGAGTAGGAGAGGAAGTAGTTGTACTAGTTGTGGAAGGTTTGATGAAGGAAGGGTAAAGTTGAGGTAGGCTAGGTTTGGTTGGGAGGGGGAGAAGGGGAGGGTGGTTTATCCTTGTCTTTCGAAGGTGGTTTGTTCCACTCTTCTTGAGAGAAGGCTTGTTCGGGATGGACTTTCTTTTCCCTTTCGGTTGTTTTCGGGGTTATTCGACATTTACTGTTAGCAAATTTACCTTGCTCCTTTTCGATGTCATGGCTGCTACCGACAGTTTGGCTTTAGTAGGGGGTTTTTCTCCACTTACTTTTGGGTGGAATTGCACTTACTCAAATCCAAAGAAGGGCCGATATTTGAGCTCCTTAAATTCTGTCATGGATAGTTCCTATATAGTGAACATCCACGGTTGGCCCAGCCTTGATACTTCTCAGTGTAGAATCTTCCACTCCCGAGTATTATAAGGGCATGGTTCATTTTCTGCAGCCTGGTGAGTACCTCCTCAGGTGACAGCCGATTATCAGCATCATCATCCTGGATGTAAGCCACACAGATATATGGTTTTGATAAGTCATTTATTGTGTTCTCCATCCAAGAGGCGCTTATCTGAACTGCACAGGTAATGAGAATCCATCCCCGTCAATGCGTGCAGCCCAGGAACCTTACTTGAGGGCCTTCGTCTAGAATTTTTTCCACAGACTTCATTATTGCCCTCTGTAAAGTTAACAACTGTTCGTTGTCAAGGTAGTCTCAGGGTATTGAGGATGGATAATGCCCACTCTGACTCCTTCGTCCGCTGCCCTGAAGGATGACTAATTGCGTTCAGTTTCACCTTCAGGGGCTTCTTCGCCTGCCGATCAGGTGTACTGCCGTCTGATCGCATTCGCTTGCCCATGTTTGCTTGCCCAAGGAAGGGTTGCTGTCCTTGATCTGGTGGCTGTTTGGACTGATGTTGCTCCAGCACCATGTTCAAGGCGGTTTCATATGGTGTTTCGCTCTTGATAAGACGACTGAGGCCCTATCTTGCAACCCCTGCCCGTCGCCTTCTTGTAAGAGTTTATCCATAGCTTTGGTTGCTTCCTCTTGTTTACCTTCCCCTCCAATATCCGTATATAATGGAAAAATCCCTCACAGTATTTTCCATTGCCACGACCGGGAATCGAACCCGGGACTTTTGGGTGAAAGGTAGGTACGCTACGATCTCGACCATCAGTCATATATATACTCCTTCCATAAACTTTTTGAGATGATCATACCTGATCAAGGCCTATATGGAATAAAGGCACATCAGATTTCCTTAACAGCGAACTGACCAGGTACACACGGGTTCAGGACTGAATCAGGAACAGGGTCTGGCATACATGGAGAAATACCCAATGGCAAGCCTAGCTATGCATTTGGCGATCACAACACAGGCCGAAATATACGCAACTTAACAATGTATTCGCGTAAACTTAAGAAAACCTACACAAATAAGCAGATCCAAATACACTGACGACCAAAATTAACGCACCACCCAAAATTTACCATGATTTTGAGTTTGATTTTTTTCTTAACAGTTTGTCTGATTTTAATGGTTTTTTTTGTTTTGTAGGTTAACTCATCTGGAATGTGTAGCCGTTCCGATTTTAAGTAAAAATTATTTTTTCTTTAATATAGGGTGTAACAATAAACCTGTTTTTTTTTTTCAAAAATTCAAAACATTCTGTGGGAATCGCCATAGCAGCAAAATTAAACTCCAGTTCAGATCCAATACGGGCTATTAGTGTGACGTCAAAGTCGCCGCTGTATCCAAACAAACTTTAAGGTTATGAAGATTTTAATATTTTATAAAAGGAGATACTTAGCGTTGATAGTTATATTCCTCGACTTTTGTCAATACTGCTTTTAATACATTTAAAATTCACAAACTGAAACATCATATAATATACAAAACAAAGGTAAAATAGTTTGTTTGGATACAAAAAATGGCTGCTATACATCATCACTAATACAGCGTATTGTAGCTTCATCTTTTCTTAACATTTTTTTTTTGGTACACTTTTTTATCTTTTTAAAGGGGAAAAAAACAAAATTTTTTTTGTTACTTAATTGGAAAAAACTTGGGGTCATTAGATAGGTAATTTAGTAGAGGCTACAAAAGCTATAAGTCAACAAAGACCATAATAAATAAATACTGGCAAAACATACCAGGACAAAGACACAACAAAGCATTCATAACATAACTGAACCGTGCACAAAAAGAGCTCAGAAATTCTTTACTCTTAACAGGAATCAACTGAGAATAGTAACAAGGTTACTCAATCGCAAAAATATGGGGCTGTTTGAAGGTGATCTAGGCTGCAAACTCTGCAGAAGGGCGCCGGAAACATTGGAACACATACTTTATCAATGTGAGGCACTGGATCGTAAGAGACAATACATATTTGGGAAAGCAAAAACGGACTTGAAAACACTTGCACACAGACCGGTCATAGAACTGTATCGATTAACTATTAACACAGGAATCACCGGAAGGATATAGATAACCAGGGAATGTGAGACTAAGACTACATGGAGTGCTACCATAACTGTACCCAGCAGACAGCCCTGGTAATTTCAAAAAAAAAAACAAACATGTTTGCCCTGATTTTTCAATGGGCACGGTCAGTCTTAGACTATATGAGAATAATTTAATAAAAATTTCGTATCTTATTTTTAAGTCTTTATTATCTATAATTATATTTTTTATAACAGTGCGTTAACAATGCAATATAGTATGTTTAATAAATTTTATATAATTAATACTTTAAAATTCTATTTTGAAAATCTATATTAAATATTTAGTGTAAAAACAATTTATACATAATTTGACTTCATTATTTAAAATATAAATTACAAGATTCTGACTACATTCTTTTCACATATCTTACACCACAGAACATTTACAACAAGAAAGTAACATCCCAAACAAAACAATAAATTAATATTTTATATTTAATGAAGGTATATTTAAAGCATAATAAAAAATACAAATTAAAAATAGTTAGATGGTTTTAATAAGCTTAAATAATTTTTAAATAGTAAAAATAGAAACAGCTAGTGCTGAGAAACAAGTAGAATTAAAAAATATATATATATTCCAAAACATATAGTTCAATTTAATACAACTAATACTTTGTCTTTTATTTACATCTACCTGTTTTTAATTTGTTGAACCGCAAAAATAAATAAGAAAAATATAGGACCTCAATAATTTTTTATTTTGTACTTTAGCTACCTATAAAAATAAATTATATCTACCCACAAACAAAAAACTATACGATATCTGCATAGGCATGAGGAAGAATAATGCACTTTAAAAATAAGTATAGAACAGCAGCCAAAAATATTCAATCCCCATGCTTCAAGTGCAAATTTTTTGTTTTTTTCCCAACTGCTAAGACCCTATGTACACTATATTTATGTTATATCATATCTATTATTCACCATCTCAAGATAAATTTATTACATTAGGTACTAAAGCAGCACTACTTGTTTCGTGTTAAATCAACCACGAATTTCAACCTGCGTTATTCATCATCTGTATCCCCTTCACTTGAATAATCTTGTATTGGAATGGGTCTGACAAATGGTGCCGATGTCATTTGTCTGAAACACAAACAATTGTTTATATTAAAATTATAGCTTATATGCTATATTATATATTCTTGAAAATCCAGTGAAGACATTCTTTTGGATTACAAAAACTTTCGTCAAGCTGATGTACCTTTTCGAGAGGTAGTTTCAAGCTCTAATTCCCAACAAATAGCTTCACTGGGATATCTACAAAATATTTAGCTGCTATCATGTATTATTTCACCCCGAAAGTGAAAAATGTTAGAAATATACACCTTTTAGTACCGAAAGCCTTCAAAATCAACAAGGAAAACCACTAGCCTAATAACGATCTTCTTGAATTTGAACAAGAAGAAGCATCTTTGATGAGTTTTGATCTGAGATGGGTTGGCACCAAAGAAAATTATTTGTGTGTACTTAATAAACATTCAACAAGACAAAGAACAGAAAAAAACATGATGTAGTATAAGTTTATATTACCATTCGAAAGTAAACAATACTCTAATTCTAGTATGCAAGATGTTTCTCGCCACATTAGAATTGGGTAAATGGAGTGTCCAAAATTGGGTAAAAAGTGTAAAAACTAATAAAAAATAGGGAGTGTCTAGGCGATCGGGCGCCCGGCTGTATAGTGATAAGGATATTTGTCCGGGCGCCAGCAGCGCCGGCCTCGCCGCACGGACCAAAATGTTTAATTTCTACTTGTCCGGGCGTTGCTTTCTGTTCTATTTAAAAGCACTTTAACAATGTCGATTAATACTGGTTAATACCTATTAAAAGATAACTCTATAGTATTCTTCCACCCCCTTAGGGAAACACGGGATGGATGATAATATCTTCAGAAAATGTTCTTCTATGGGTAGAATATGTATATCAAATTTTATCTTTATAAGCTAAGTAATTTGGGAGAAAAGATTATAAAACTAGCTCATGGTGCACCCCTTTGTGAGGGTGTAACTCGCCAAGTGCGGTTAATTATAGAAAAGTTTATATAAAATGCCCTCCTTAATTTTTAACAACGAATCTACCTTCCGAATATTTGTACCTATTTTCGGGTCACACTGTATATCTATTATATACCCAAAATAAAGTTTCATCCTCTCAGTCAAGTTGTATGATTTTACTATAGAAAAAAATCTGAAAGTTTGCAATAATTGTAAACGAATACAACATAAATTAAATACTTTCAAAATAAATACTTACGATAATCTTCGATAATGATTCAACCATTCCTCGACCATTTGAGCAACTAGTAAAGGTCTTTTATGCAGTAGTTGTTGAGCAACCAGGACACCTCCTTCTGTTTCGCAAACGTCAAGCCATTGTCGTAGAATCGTCTCCTCTCTACCCAACTGTAACACATTGAAACATTTACATCGGCATAAATAATAATCGAACCCTTTCGACTAAAAATATTAATTAATACCAATGGTAACGTTAGTAGATGGATAAATACAAGTTTGTAAAACCACATTATGACAAAAAAATTAAAAAGTTTGTAGTTGATACAAGGATATTGAAAGAAGGTAAAAAAGTAAAACACTATCAGGTGAATACGATGTGGATCTAGGCCATGGTGTAAGATAATTAGGTGATGAAACGCCTCAATTAGAATGTCTCCAAACTGTTAACGCTAGAGACGCGAAATCGTAAGACAAAGAGAGAGAGTGTGTGGCCACCAGGGCCGCGCGGGCTGCGGCCCGTATCGTCCCTAGTTAATTTCCACTTCATTTTACCAGGTCGAAAAATATACCATTCGATGCAGAAAAATATGTAGAACACGATTGTTGAAAAATTATGTGTCTAAATTGTCGGCTACTGTGCAAAAAAAATAAAAACCAAAACTGAAATTGGACGCCGGCACGTTTAACTCAAAACGCTTCTAAAACCGTTCGAGTTATGAAAAAAATTAACATAAACAATTTTATAGAGAACTAAATTTCCTATAAAAAAGTCAGTGACGGCATATGTCTATCTTAAATATTTTAGGCGTAAGACAATTCTTACACCGTGGGCCTGAAAGTTGTGCGCTGGAAAACGATAAGTTTAATTTAACAAAAGATCAGCGCGCGAATTTGAGGCGCCCTCACACCAAAACTATTAAAGATAGACTAATGCCACCACTGACTTTTTTATAGGAAATTTAGTTCTCTATAAAATTGTTTAAGTTAATTTTTTTCATAACTAGAACGGTTTTAGCAGCGTTACGAGTTAAACGTGCCGGCGTCCAATTTCATTTATGGTTTTTATTTTTTTTGCACAGTAGCCGACAATTTAGACACATAATTTTTTAACAATCGTGTTCTACATATTTCGAATGGTATATTTTTCGACCTGGTAAAATAAGTGGAAATTAACTAGGGACGATGCGGAGCTTAACCCGCGGTGCCCTCGCGGCCACACACTCTCTCTCTTTGTCTTACGATGCGTTAACAGTTTGGAGACATTCTAACCATAGGCAGAATTAATCGTGGTAAAAATAAGAGTGATAGGAATAAAGAAGAAAGGAAATGTCTAATATGAAAAAGAATCATAATATTAAGTTATAATACATATATATGGGTTTGTGTAACTGAAAATCTAACAAACACCATTATATCATTAACATGATGTCAAGTAGTGCCAATATGTAAAAATGTTGTACAATGGTATAATTAATATTCATTAAACTTGTGTCTGGGAATCACGCCAATTCTAAAAAATAAATAAGAAAATGTCAAAAATATGTCAAGATAAAAGTGTAGTATCAAAGGCAAACCTCAATAGTTTGCCCCAGAAAACCACTATACAGGGTGTTCATTAAGTATGTACAATAAATTTAACAGAAGATTATTTGAGTGATTTTAAGACAGAAAGTTCATATAAACATGGGTCCGAAAATGCTTCGTTTTCAAGATACAGGGTGTTACACTTTTTAAAAAAATTTGGTTTTTCGTAAATATCTTAAATATTCGTTACCCAAATTTGTTATAATTTGGCAATGTTATTTGTAATGTTAAGGGGCTAATTACGCACTAACTTGATAAAATTTATTAAGTCCAGTGGTGTCCCGAGCGGCACCTTAACGAATATTTTTGACAAAAAAATGTACGCCACTGACTATTTTGTAATTTTTATATTTTTTTTGGGTTAAGCAACTGAAAATACAACGTTTATGTCTCTTGCATTTTTTTCGGATCTTGCTTAGTTTTCGAGACAGAAAATTAAATTCAATTAATTGCATATCCCTGGACCACACAAGAAACATGGGGAAACGTAGGAAATAATCAAGGGTTGCATTGGAAAACGATTGCAGCATTTGGCAAACAATATGACAGCTGTTGTCAATTTATTAAGCTATTAAATTGTAATTTTTGTAAAAAGCATTTTTGGTGAAATTTTTTTAAAAAGTTTAACACCCTGTATCTTCAAAACGAAGCATTTTTGGACCCATGTTTATATGAACTTTCTGTCTTAAAATCATTCAAATAATCGTCTGTTAAATTTATTGTACATACTTAATGAACACCCTGTATATATACAGTGGTTTTCTGGGGCAAACTGTTGAGGTTTGCCTTTGATACTACACTTTTATCTTGACATATTTTGGACATTTTCTTATTTCTATTTATTTTTTAGAATTGTCGTGATTCCCAGACACAAGTTTAATGAATATTAATTATCCGCCACAAATAAATTACAAACAATATGGTATAATTACCTCTGATTCTGTTAAAAAATGAATTGGTAACAGTTTTCTATCCCTATCCATTAAAGGCAGAAATGTACTTCTCATGTGATCTGGATTCATATTACTATGTGGGATGGATGGTCTGGATTCTATCCGGCTATAAGGTTCTATAGGAACAAGAGCTGAAAAGTGGCCTCTTGTATAACCCAATGCAATTGGAGTACGTATGCAGAAACTTTGCTCCCACAATAATGGCAAGTATACACCTAAAAAATGAATTGATCATTGACAAAAAAGTAATTACTTTTTGATATACAAAAATTACTTACCTTCAAACCTTGCATAATCAATAGCTTCTCCCCTAAAACTCTTGACATATTTTACACCATAAACAATAATAGGGCGTCGTAAAATATGCGCCAAAGCAAAAACATGCAACTGCTCCAGACTTGTACCTGGTTGACTGGCTAATGAGAGCAAGCTCGTCCAATCTTCTTCCCACTGCCCTTCTTCCAAAGAATACTGAAGGAAGGAGGCATGACTAGATTCATATTCCTTCCATCGAGGATAAAATCTAAAACAAATAATATATTTTGTAAAACAAAGATTACTATTAGTAAGTGGGTAATTCATAAAATCATAATCACAGATAAAAATTGAGATATTGCCAATTTGTTTCTAACTATGTAATTCGTGTGTATGTCAGCTTTGAATTATTGTTATTTATTTCAATATTTCAAATAATCACTTTTCAGTTAATTATATAATACAAATATTATATTGACGAGAGAGTGAAAAGTAAAACCTCATATTATTATTTAAGTTATGATTTACCATCAGATTTCTTATTCTTATTCAGGATTTATTTTCCTTTCTATAACATAGTAATATATTATATAATATTATTTCTCTAGATAGAATAATTTTAGAAGAAATTAAATAAAATTGACTTACATATGCCCACCTTGGCCTAGACTCTCAGCTAATGCCCTCCTAAGCATGTTATCTCTATCAAAAACACCCCAAGTTGCTTGCATCACTGAATCTAATAAGCAGTCTCCTGCGGACCTATTCCAAAGGGCGTAAAGTCTGGATCCCAGACGGACGGTAATATCTAAAGACCAATTAATTACAGGAGGGTCACTTTCCAATTGATCTTGAGCATCCTTGTCTAGCAGTTCGGCAAAGAGTTGATCTTGTACTGGGGCGGGCAATTCGTCAACTTCTAAAATTTCTTAACATTCAAACCAAGTAAAAGATACAAATGAGCATAATGGCAAAGTTTAATTACTAATTACAAAACGATATTTGGCAGTAAATAAAATATATACTAGAAAAGGCAGAGCCAGTCTTAAATATTCAAGAACAGAAGAAAATAGAAAATTTAAAACATTTTTTAAATGAATTAAAGATACACAACACAGCTTTAAATTGTTATTAATTTCTATGCAGATTTCTACTGGTTAAAAGTTAAAAGTTAAGCAGCTAAACCCAACTGTAGTTCATATTTTTCAAATAAATTTAAAAAATTAATGTCTTCTTCATTACAGCCATTTAAGCAAATTCAGAATCAAAATGGGCAATAACATTCTTGACAACTTCAAAATGATCGTAGTAATATGCAACGGCTTGTAAGCAGATATCCTAACGAGTTACAATTGGTTTGGGGGGCAACGGTATGCCTGGTGAAGCCTCCTTAATGCTTAATAAAGGTCCCTTCGTGTGGGTGCCTTTATGAATTTTTTTTTTTAGCTAAAATACCTCTTCAACATGTAGGTGCCTGTGCTCGTGACAGCCATCTAGTGGCATCCAAGGTACTGGATAAAACTAACTACGAAACCAGTGTAACGTTCGTTATGAGTGCTTTATATGGCCTAATCAAGAAAGTTATTCAGATAAAGTGTTAGTAATATTAAGTGACGCAGCCATTACGACGCATACAGCTAATAAATTTAAATTAGTTACGCTCACCTGCTGGTAATGTAAAGATCGGGTACTCTGTAACAAAATTACAAGGAAAAGTTCCTTTTCTCTGACGAATAGTGGAAGCAAAATGTCTTCTAATATCAGCAGCTATATCAGGAGCTACATAACTAGGAACACGCTTGATGCCTGAACCTGAACCTTCTATTTGAGATAATAAAATTGCTAATAAATCTTCTCTTTGAAATCTGAAAGCAATATCAAATTTTACGTAAGATTTGAGACAACTGTTTTACCTATTTTTTAATGTATCTTGCGCCATACCTAGCGAAATAGGTTCAAGCTTCATTTATAACGAAATAATTTTTTTATTAAAAAATACCCTCAAAAAGTGGTTGGATTCCACTTTAAACTAAAGGGCACCGTCACCACTCTCACACATTTAGATCTATTAGATTTCAGAGGGTTCCTTCAATAGCTTGGAAGAAGTTAAATAAATATTTTTATCTACTCTTATTGGGTTATATATTAATTAATCAACTGGTTTTAAACAATTAATAGTATCCATAAACAAATAGCATTGTCACAGATTAACTATACCAGATGCGAATGTAAGCGTGGCGGCCTGTCCAACGGTCTCCACTACTTCCATCCTCATATATGCGGAGGGTTTAGTACGAGAGCATTATCGTGACAGCGTGTAGCAGAGTTTACGGCGATATATTGTTAGTCGGAGCGTTCGGATTTTAAATGTCAAAATAGTGTCATACGAGTTTGTTGGTGTATACAAATAGAGATCTAAAAACATCAAAAAAACCTGATAAAACAAATAGAAAACTTACAATATTATCCCATTTGTAAACATACAATTTCATATTTGTTTTAATAAAAAATATTTTATAATATATTTTTATTGTTTTTCTCGAGCACTCAAGTGGTGCAACTAACTCGCATCCACAAAAATAAATATTAAAGTCTTGTGGTGCAAAAAGCATGCAACGTTACGAGTAGCCGACGGGCCTTTGTCTAATACGTGTGTCGCAGACAAGAAAGGCACCGTGCGAAGGATTCGCATCTGATATAGTTAATCTGTGGCGTTGTTATATTCGTAAAAAGTCACGGGTTAATCTTTAAGCATTTTTTGGAGTATCAAACCACTAACTCCAGTTAGCTGCGGTTTAGCTCGTGATTGGTGTAGTTTTAAATAGGAATTTATTTCAAGCAATCACAACTCAAACCACAGTTAACCAAACTAGTGGTTTGGGTCGCCAAAAAACCCTTTTTGTTTACACCAATCTCCTTTAACTTCATGCTTAGCCAGTCCAACAGAAATTCTCTTCCGATATGGTGAAATAGAATGGTCCATTATTATTGAGGGGAGGAAAGTATATTTGACATTTGAATATTTTTGCCATTTAATGAAGTTAAATAATAATTGACTTGCAAAGGTTAGTATTTATTGTTATAATCGTAGATAAAGTATAGAATTCAACTCGTGGTAATACTAAATAACTCAGTAACTCGCCTTTGGCTCGTACTGCAAAATTCATCGAAGTGAGTTATTTAGTATATTACCACTTGTAGAATAATACTATAAACAAATATTCATATAAAAAAATCATGATATTCTGCTATGCCACACAAACTGGCATGTTATAGTGCTAAGGTGACATTATGCTGAGAGAAACAATGTAAAATATCCATCCTTAATCTGTAACATAGATTTCCCTCAAGAGTCGGTTCTAAAGCCTTTAATTTTCATATTTATATAAACGACTTTCTAGATTCTACAAAAATTTTTTAAGACTGATATTTTCTGATGACGCCAAATTCTTAGATACATCCAAGAATGAAGAAAATTTAAAATATAAACTGTGTGCCTATCCTTCTTGATGTACCTAACTTTTTCGGATACTGAATTATAGCATAAAAAAAAAATTGATTCTCTTCGTCTTTGGAAGGTCATAACTCCTTTAATATGCAATATTTTTTTTTTTATAAACAAGAATGCTTACATTTCTTTTTTAAAAATAAAAATTTGTTCTTAGAAAATGAACAGCAACATGAATATTATACAAGAACAATAAATTACAACTTTCCAATTCATCGACTTACGCTAACTGTGAAGAGGGCTAGTTACAATTGTTTAAAGTTTTTTAATAAACTTCCTCACTGCATACAAGTAACTCAAGTATTGAGTGAATTTAAAACGCAGATTTATAATTTATTATTGAGATTAGAACCATATAATGTAAATGAATTCTTAGATTATCAATTATGATTTATTATATTCTATATTTATATATTAGTATTGTAATATATATAAATATCGTGTAAGTATTGTATTGTAAATACAATTTTGTTGACGCTAGTTCATTTAATGTCCATATTTATATGTAACATTCTATGAATAAAGTTTGTTATTATTATTATTATTATTATTATTATTATTATTATTATTGACACCAAATATGTATAGAACATTTTCGTTTTGTTTTGAGTCCCTCTACATGCTGTAAGAGTTTGGCCACATAATTTTGAAACACCATGTATATACAATAGCTTTTTATATATTAAAAAAAAAAAAATTACATTCCTAAACAAAAAGTCGATATTTTGTCTTCACTGGGCCTCAATTTTTAAATAATAATTATAATAATAATATCTAATAATAATAATAATAAAGAAACTTTATTCCTGATACATATAAAAAAAAAGGGGCAGCGAGCGGAGGACTGACTTCACTCACTTCATAGCGATATGAGGAGTAAAGCAACATTTACCGCGTTTAGTACTTGGATGGGCTCCACGGAAAGACGCGGTCTCGCTTCCCTACTTCTAACGGCTTGTATATCAGCTATATCGCAGGAACAATACAACTGTAGGCGAGAGGTGTATTGAGGATATACCATCCTTCGGAAAGGATGTAAAGCAGTCGGTCCCTTGTCTATTAAATGTTAGGCAAGTAAAAAATCCCTACTCTTAGTAAGATAAGAGGTTCGCGAAATTTCCAGGTTGGGGGTTGCTCGTCTCCTGGCGTCGGTGATTGGCCTCGGTAGCGGAAATAGGCCGACGTTAAATAAGTGATTAAAAAAAAAAATAAAATATATAAAAAAAAACACAAAACACAATTTAATATTTAAAATATGCATTACTTATTAATAGTCCAATTATTGAATAAGGAAAATAAAATAATGGATTATGGAAACGATGAAGAATGTAAAAATAAGAACATAGACATAAAGCAAATAATTATTTATGCTCTAGCTAGGGCCTACTATAAATTATGTGCAGGGGTCAATAGAAGTAAGAGTTATGGAACTAACCAAGACGAGACTTCAATATTACTGTCAAAATTGCAGTTTAATATCAAATAATTAAGGTACAAGTACTAAATAACCAATTTACAGAGGAAAACAACATACTAAAAAATAAATTTTATGAACAAGCCAGTATTACTGAAAAATTGGAAATCATACGAAGTTTATATTCAAATCCTAAGATACTACTGCTACACTGCAATTAAATCATCAAAATGACTTACAGTTTTAAGAAATTAAATTAAAAATATTCGCGACAGCAATGTTGATCTGGTGTTACTCCTGACCTCAAGGTCCACCACAAATAAAATAAATATAAACATAAACACACCACAGAAATTAGATAAGACATATGTAATTTTAACAGAAACCAAAGATCTACCCTACTTAGCGAGCTAGAATATTAGTTAATCAAGTCCAATAATTTAACTCACAGAGCAAAGATGAATACAATGGTAATAAAAGTAAACACATTAAGGTAAAGAAGTGGCGCCACAGGGATCAGTGCTGTGACCCTTGCTCTTCCCGATATACATTGATAATCTGCCAAACCATCTAAATAACTTAAATGTTACAACAATGCATGCAGACGACTCAACTTTTGGTATAAGCAAGTATATAGACGAAAAAGATGACTCCTACATGTACCTTGCGCACGCAAAAACTTGGAATGCACCCAATCAATTTTTATTGAATAAAAACAAAACTTCAATTAAAATTCCAGTCTAAATCAGTTTCAGGTGTTCATTATATTATAATACCAAATTTTTTGGAATTAATATAGATATACATAGAGTTTCCGGTAAAATAGAAAAAATGATTCTTGAAGAATTGTATGATTATTTCCATAAAAATTGGAAAAACTCATTATGTCGGTTATTTAATTTGAATTTTCCCCAAAAATGTTGAAACACATAACCACAAAATTTACCACAAATTAAGAAAAACAACTTGAACTTTGTTTCTAACGTTCCTTCCATGACATCACTGTTTTTTTATCATCAAATCTTGCAATCTTCATTTCAAAATTTAAATAAATTAAACCTGGATAATGTATGGTATGACCAACAACCTTAAATTTTTTGTTTTTTCAACTTATTTTTGATTATAATATATTTTCTTTCTGTTCTTATTTGGGATTTACGGTCACACTTCTGAACATTACCCAGATAATCTGAAAAATATCTGGATTATTTAAAAAATAACCTTTATTTCAACCCGTCCGGAAAGTACAACACTACAGTATTCATATGCGGCCGGAAAATGAGACATTACGGTATCAGAGCCGGTAAAGTACCGGAAACCACCGGAAACTTATTACGAACCAATCACAAACTGTTATTATACCTTTTGACAGTTGTTTGACATATAAAAATCAACCGCAAATTAAAAAATAGTGTCAAATGTCAAATGACATAAGAAAATAACCAAGTGTCAAATTATACAAATATACTAATATACAAGAAATGACGGGATGAAATAAAATATCATTCGACACACGTCCGTAAGGTGTTGTTCCAGTCTCATTTAGATATTCTGGACTCGGCGCCTGACGTTGCCTAGTCCATAATATCTACTCGACTGTAACAAGTCACCTTCCGGACTTGTGACGAAAATTACTATTACGCCTGTGACTTTATGTCAAAGGAACAGTTAAAGGTTGGTTTTTTGACATCATAAAATATAATTAAAATAAAATAAAAACGATGATGTTTTGCAGACGTTTCGGAAACTTAATCTGTTTCCTTTCTCAATGCTAAATAATCTTTCTCTTGTGTAATTCGTGAAATTACACAATTTTAATGTTTATATCATAACCATTTTTTTTATGGTGATTTTTGTATATAATGCTTTTATGTTTGCCGCTAGGATCATATTTCATTCGCAAATATTAAAAATTTCGTTAACTTATTGGAAACATTTACTTAGAAAATGAAAATATATACATATTTAGTATTAAAATGATTTGTCTCTTTTTTTGCAATACTATAAACGACATATTGCAGGATTTTGGAAAATTTCTAATCTTTTCTTTCTGAATTAATTAACACATAAATCTACACTGGGTGGACCACACTAATACACTGCAACAAACTGTCCAAATCTGTATTTGGAATCAGGAAAATCAGAAAAACTGTAAATGAACAAGCTGCTAAAACAATTAACATACCTACTATTCACTTTTTCATTATTTTTTTCATTTATCAATAACTTATGGAATAACTGCTTGGAGAAACACTGCACACTGCCACTTAACAAAAGGTTTTTATCTCGGTTTTTATATTACAAAAATCAGCAATGAGAAGTGTAGTTAATGTCAAATGATATGCGAGTTACAAGCCTCTGTTTATGTCTATAGAAATAATGTCACTTTTATCCATCATAGCATATCGTAATATTCTACTTGTTAACACGTTCCCTGCCGAGGCACATTTGTTTGTTTTGACTATCAGGCCATGTAATTTTTTTATTTTTTCCCCAGAGGCCAATGTTGACAGTGCATAAAGTACAACAAAACTAAATGAATACTAGTGAAAATTATGAAGAATTACTCATATAGCATTAATTTTTTTCTGTCTCGGTCCAATAGACCGAGTCAGCGTATACCGATTTCAATTTAGTTTGCGCCGACTCGGTCTGGTATGCGGTCTGTGTTGATCTGTCGTAACTTGTTTACCACATAGTTGTTTTATTATAATTTTTTATTAATTTACCGAGAGATGTTTTTTTTAAATAAAATTACAACACAGAAATCTGTAAAAACTCGACTCAAGCTCAAATCGAGCGCACCCCAATATACGAATTCCAAAGTCAAAACTGTATGGTGCGAACTTGTCCCACACGCCAGCTCGGTCTGTTGCCGTGTTTATTCTTACGAAATAATAGACCTACGGCGCATGGAACCTTAAAAATTATCTCGGTCTTATGGACCTAGTTGACGTGTGGAACAAATTGTATCTCGGTCTATTTGACCGAGTTTTTAAAGTTAGAATACCTACTTCTCGGTCCTATAGACCTGTATGGCAGGGAACGTGTTAAACAAAATGAGAATGAGTATACTACACATGCTGAGGTGCATTAGTATGAAACTAGAAATAAAGATAACCTAGTAATACCACAAACCAGATTACGCGCAAGTAACAATATGGCAGTTAGAATGCTGAATGCTTTACCCTCTTCATTTTGTAATCTTCCTTATAATCTAAAGATTTATTTATTATTTATTTATAAATAAATCAAACTGCTCTACCCGAAAAAATTCGCTCACGTCCTCTATGAGGTTATATACTCCTCAGCTTCTCTGCAGTTTAACACAATATAATGACTTTGACTATCAACTGATGGGTGATAAAAAATAAATGTGATTCTAAAAAGTTTGATGCAAGTAGTGCTCAGGTAACAACTGAGCTTTTTGCATTTTTGGGCTGCAATTAAAAAAAAAATAAAACGTCATGTTACCTCCTAACCTAAAAATTATTAATTTCCAATTTTGTATTATTTTTTTAATAAAATGATTAATTCCGTAATAGGCTTGTTCAGCATTTTTTTTTTTATTTCATAAATCGAAAGTACAAGTGAAAAATAATGGATCTACAAAAAATCAGAATTTTATTCGCACGTTTAATGCCTTAAAAATTATTACAAATCTCCACTGCGCGAGAGTGGGGGCGTGGCCAGGCGCTACGTCACTATACGCATAGGCCCGGCCGGCGAGCGCGCTCGACTCCATGCTTTTTAGTTTTTACAGGTGTTTTCGGAGTGTTCTTTGTGTTGCGTACTGCTTGTTTAATTCAATATGAGTGCAAAAAAAAAGAATTTTAAGTATTGTATAGTTCCAGAATGCACAAATACAAGTACAAAATAACAAAAAACATATGAGGAATCTTAATAAAAAATATAATATTGACAGAAGTTAAAAATATTTAGACAACAAAGATTACATTAGTTTAAATTATGACATAAAATTATGTAAATTAGAGAATAAGACTATATTTTGTAATAATTATAGAGAGGTTTTTAATTGTACTTTCATTTTTATAAATAAAAACTAGGGTACCTAGTCAGTTTTTAAAATGTTTTTCAATATAGTCAACAAGTAAATGTAACTTCTAAAAAACTTTTTTGTATCCATATTGAAAATATTTTTATATAAAAGGGCTTTTTATTTGTACTAAAATTAAAATGAACACTACAACAAGTTAAAAGTAAACGAATTTTGATTTCATTATCAAAATTCATTTACTTTTAACTTGTTGTAGTGTCCAGTTGTAGGGTGTCCCAAAGTGCAGAAAAAGAAACCACATATTCCCGAGGTCAAAATAAATCGATTGGACCCCAACTTACCTCTATACCAAAATGCTTCCTAAGGGAGCTACAGGCCCCTAAATGTGGGCCCCTGAAGACGGTTTTTATTTATTATCTCCGAAACTGTTCAAGTTAAAGTAATGAAATTTTGCACATCCACTAAACTTTCTAAGCCTAACAAAATGAGGTAAATATCATCTCAAAATTTTTACCAAGGGTGGGTCAAGCTGTAGGGGTGGGGGGTAAAAATTACCGCAACTTTTTTACTTGTAAATTTTTTTGAGTTTTGACTTCAAATTATGAATTGTCAGAGTTTTTCACAAAGGAAATACCCTCTTGTGCAACTTCGATCGGAGGCACCGTTTTCGAGATAAATTAATTTTAATATTCAAATGCATGCTCTAAAATGAATCAGATCTCCGCATTGCACGTTGCCATGCTCTTCTTAGCTTTTGGTCGCTTGGCAAACAAATAAATAATTTTTCCGGAGCATTTATAGCATCCGGTGATGCCCCTATAAGTGGAAAATCTATAGACAGAAATATTCCAGCCTTTAAAAATTTTGTTGACATATCTTCTGACAATATTTTTAAAATAACGTTTTCTAACTTCAAACCACGCGATATGGCTTCCGTCTGAAATATATTTATTAAAATAGTCCATAATCATAAACTTGTCAACTTCAGGGTAGATTACCAGAATCAGCTTTACTAAATCCAACTTCAATTGAATACATTTTACCAAAATGTTAAAAACACAACGAAACAACAAAGCACGTTTTTATCGGAACGGCTGTTTAGCGGTCGCGGTCTGTAGATCTCCGAGTCTAGCAGCGGCAAGTTGCGTATAGTGACGTCACGAGCAGACGCACTGTTTTGCGACTATTACAAATTTCAATCCCTTATATTTCGAAAACAAAAACAGTTAATAATATGAAATTTTAAGGGCATAATAAGAATATCGAGTACTATACAAAAACGTATAAAAACCATATAAAACGAATTTCACGGAACAAGCCTATTCTGGATTTTATTCTCCTATAAAATTGAAAAAAAGTGAACCAAAGCACAGGGTTAGTTTTATTAATGTAAACCCCCCATTTTTATTTTTATCTTTGAACGATTCCAAAAATTAAAAAACCGGCCTTACACAGTTTTTTATGTAGATTCCACTCCTGCTAACGGATTGGCTGTAGCGTTCTAAATATACAGAATACGCAAAAGAGGTAGGTTTTTTTTAACGGAACACCCTGTATATTATTATTATTATTATATTATTTTCAATTTTACATTTCTGTGGATTTGACCAAAACTCTTCTAATTTGATTTGATCATTTTTAGCAGACAGAGTGCAACAAACTATAGTCAATAATACTATTTCTCAACCACTCGCTGTACTTTCAGGAGTGCCACAAGGAAGTATACTCGGGCCTCTACTATTTACTATCTTTACCTCAAATTTTCACAATTCCTTGCAATTTTGTAATTATCATTTGTATGCTGATGACACGCAGCTTTATTGTTCTTTTTATCTTAATGATTTGGAGGAGTACAACAATTTAATAAACAGAGATTTAACTAACTTGTTAACAGTTTCAACTGATCATTTACTAAAAATTAATCCTAGTAAATCTTCTGCTATATTATTTTGTAGCGACAATATTCGCGAATTTGTATCCAGAGGAATTAATTTGCAAATTGGAAATGACATAATCCCCCTTAACGATAGCTCTAAAAGCCTTGGTCTAATAGTCGATCACAAATTAAAGTATAAACAACACATAACAAGTAAATTAAAGAATTCATATTCTGCCTTAAGGATGATTTATACACAGAGACACTTTTTAAGCGTGGAATTAAAAAAAATGTTATGTGATTCTCTAGTTCTGTCCCACTTTAACCACTGTGATGTGGTATATGGCCCTTGTATCGATAATATTGAAACACGGTGTATACAAAAGGTACAGAACTCATGTCTTCGTTTAATTTATGGAATTAGACGACCTCAAAGAATATCTCATAAACTGTTAACTGCAGGTTGGCTAAATATGTATAATCGTCGAAGACTTCATACTGCGTGTTTTTTTCACAAAATTTTGAAATTAAAATCTCCACCTTACCTCCTCAACAAGTTATCCTTTCGTAGTGATGTGCATAATGTCAACATAAGACGAAAAGATTTCCTCACCATACCTCAACATCGTAAAGAAATTTTTAAAACATCATTTTCTTATAACATTGCTGCCTGTTTAAATAAATTACCGTTTGATGGACTCTCGCTTTCATGTCATAGTTTTAAAAAGACATACAAAAAATATCTAATGCAACACCAGTAACTTTTCTTCTTTTCTCTTTCCTTTTCTTCTCTTTTTCTCTCGCTGAAACCATGGTTTATAGTTCTTAAAAAAGTTCGGGCTGTGGTGGAAGAGCAGTGTCTGACCCTGTCAGTTAAACTGAACCATTTGCCTTTTGTTTGCCTTAATGTAAGTATGTGCTATGTTAAACGAGTTTTGTTATTTTTCTATGTAAATAATTTATACATTTTGGTGAATAATAAATATGTATTATTATTATTATTATTATTTTTTTTTTTTTCCGTTTCCGGAAGGAAGTGCTGGACAGTCTCCCTGTGGCCTCCGACACCACACAGAGAGAGCGCCAGCGAATAATCTACAGCAACTCCCCACATCCCGCAGGGTTAGTCACTGTAGATTCCAGACTCGTGTGCTCTAAGTAGACGAAGGTATCCCAGGATGACCGCTTTCTGCATTTGACCAGCCAACCATTCTGCCGATGTTTGGCAGGCAGGCATGGTCTTCAATGCGGAGAGCAGTGTGGGCTTTATACCTCCGAATACACCGATTATCAGGACGACCATTTTGACAGAGTAGCCTGAGTATAGCACTTGGAGCTCGTACCGGAGATCTCTGTATTTAGTCCGTTTCTCCTCCTCCTTCAAGGCGATGTTTGTCTCAGCAGGTGCTGAGAACTCGATGACATACATCACCTTGGTCTGATGGTCGAGGAGGACTATGTCAGGCTTATTGGCGTGAATTCGCCTGGCGGTCGGGAACGAGTAGTTCCAGTAAATCTGGCATTTCTCGTTCTCGACAACGGACTCGATATCTCCGGGGACGTAAGGCAGCACTGGTGTTTGGTCTATCTGATACGAGTGCCGTTGATGGTAGTATAGCACTCGTAAAGCCGCGTTATGTTGTTGGATGTAGACCGAAGTCGCATAAATCGGGCATGCAGATAATAAATGCATGAGCGAATCCGGCGCCTGACGGCAGGTCCTGCAGTTGATATCAGGTACCTCTACACCCATCACTGCGATAGACCAATGTGTTAATAACACCATCTTGGCAGGCCACAATGTATCCCTCGGTCTCCGACTTCAGCCCCGCTGACCTTAAAAATGCGAAGGTCAGCTCTGTCGATAAACCCAGTGCTTCTATGTTGTTATAGAAAACACCGTGCAGGGGTTTATCGACGTGCTGCCTGAACAGATTTCTCTGTTCGGCAGCTTTGATGTGGGCTGTCAGACGATTAGGCGGAAGCTCAGTGACTGAGTCACCTCGCCGGCCTTCTCGCCTGTAGTCGAACACGAGACCGAGTTCATCTGCGGCCCTCTGTGCTGCCCTAAACAATAAAGCGCCAACTCCCACAGCTTCATGATCTCTCACTAACTGTAGGAGTGGGTCCGAGCTCCTGATAACATTACATGCCATACTCAGTGCCACTCTGCCATGCATGCACTCCAGACTCAAGAGTCCTCGGCCCCCCCGTTGACGTTGGAGGTACACACGAGGAACGGACGATCTAGGATGAATACTCCTATGAATATTCATCATCTTGCGGGTATTCCTGTCCAATTGACGCAGCTCATCTACTCCCCATTTGACTACGCCAAAGGAGTAGAGCAGAATCGGAACAGCAAGCATATTAGTGGCAGACACCTTGTTCTTCCCCGAAAGTTCTGATGACCAGATCTTTCGGAGTCGGTGTCTGTACTTGCCACGGAGAGAATCCTTTATTTGGTTCACATCCTGGATGTGGCGTTGTTCCACACCCAGGTATGTGTAGGTCTCTCCGGCATCCAAATGTCGTAGGATGCTTCCGTCTGCGAGCTGCGCATCTTCGTGGAATTCCCCGCATCGTCCTCTCTTGAGGTGGACGACTGCGCATTTGTCCAACCCAAACTCCATTCCAATTGCCCGCGTGTATTCCTCGACCACCCTGAGAGCATTTTGAAGTTCTCGCTCTCCGGAGGTATAGAGTTTAAGGTCATCCATATAAAATAGATGGGTGACCTTATGCCTCCGGTTGCTGGGTGGCCCACAGTGATGCCCGCGGGTTTGGCGGAGTCCAACAGATAGCGGCAGCAGTGAGATGCAGAAGAGGAGCGGACTCAAAGAGTCACCCTGAAACACTCCTCTCTTAAATGTCACCAACTCTGTCGAAACTCGCTCGGCACCGGATGTTATGGTGAAGCGAGTTCTCCAAAGCGGCAACAGTTGTTCGATGCATCTCACTAGTGGTGCTGGTACCGCAAGACATCCGAGCAAGTGTAACAAAAGCTCGTGGGATGTTGTATCAAATGCCTTGCGATAATCAATCCAGGCCATTGACAGATTCCGCTTGTACTGCACAGAATCCTGTGTAATACAGCGGTCTATCAGCAGGTTTTCCTTGCAACCTGCCAGGCCCTTCTTGGCACCACGCTGTTTGTTTATCTGTTGGTAGACCGGATCAACAGACCTCAACATCCTGGTATACAGGATACGAGTAAATAACTTGTAGCAGGAGTTGAGGCAGGTAATCGGCCTATAATTTTTTGGGTCAGACATATCCTCCTTTTTGAGGATTAGCACAGTTCGCCCCTCGACAAACCAGTCCGGAATTTGCTGCCCCTCGTTCAACCATGAGTTGAAAACTCGGGCCAGATGGCGGTGGGTGGAAGGAAACTTCTTCCACCACCAGTTGTTTATACCATCTGGACCCGGGGCAGCGAAGTTCTTGGTTCCAACAAGTGCTTGTTGAACCTCTTCCGTACTGATTGCCGGGCACACTTCGTCTGGCTCTTCTAAGACTCTACGACAGAGAGCCTCGAAGTGTGCTATAGCTGGAGTGTCATTATCGAATGGACTCGCGACTTCGTAGATTCCTTTCCAGAAGGCTTCGACATTATCAACAGTTGGCGGATTTTCGACAACATGCTGTGGCTCTTGGAACAGGCGAGACGGGTTTGTTTGAAACAATTTGTTTTGTTCCAAACTCCGCATTCGCCTGACCAAAGTTTTCTTAATAGCCATAAGCGCTCGAATCCTATCTAAACAGTGCTGCTTGATGGTCTGCAGCACTGTGCGATTTAGAGTGTGGTGTTGGCGTCTCAGTCCGGCTGCCACTCGCCGGACCTTCGGTGTAAATGGTCTACCTGCGACTATATAATCCACCACACTCTGGATTCGAGAAGCGTGTTGCCTTGCAGATCGAATTTTAACTTCGATCTTCTGTACGCGCCGCTTAACTTTCTCGACCCTATCAACTGCGCTTGCCAGGCGCTGTTGTGGGACGAGTTGCTTTGCGGCAGCGTACACCGCGCTGTTGATCTGCCAGATGTTGGCATCTTCTGGAAGCTCCTCACTGATCAACAAATCCATTCGTGCCAGGTCTTGTGGCTTTGGGTTAACCCTGGTGTTAAGGTTAACCCTCGTCCTTAAAGCGACGTCGGTGTACTCAAGCGGAGGTTCCTCGTCAGCTGGAATTTGCCGCGGTGGAAGTGCGGCTGGTACTTCCTCACGCCGACCAGGTGCCCTTACGTAACCTGTTCGGCGCAAAAAGGATACTTGGTCTCTAAGATGTTGCTGAGAGAAGGCGCGATACTCCGGGTGCATATCGCACCACAACCGATGTAATCGCGCCATGTATCCCCTGCGCCCAGGTTCGCTGCTCTCATAGCAGTTAAGCAGGTCATCCCTTAATCCCTCCGTCCACCTAAAGCGTCCATGTACAATAGCAAGTTCGTCATTAATGAGACCGTCCGGTAAGGCCCCTCCCACCTGTCTCTGACCCCCATCCGACTGGGGTCGATTGTGAGGGGCCTGTCCTCTGTCATGGTCTTGAACCACAGGGTTTGGGATCACAGGGTGGTTAGCCCTGAGATCCCACGTCCGACATTTGTCAGAGAGGGTTGCCCCTCCCTGTCCAGAGTGCACCGCGAGGAGGTTGCCGGTCCGCATTTCGCACCCCCCCTTTTTTTTTTTTTTTTTTTTTTTCCGTTTCCGGAAGAAACTGCTGGACAGTCTCCCTGTGGCCTCCGACACCACACAGAGAGAGCGCCAGCGAATAATCTACAGCAACTCCCCACAATTAAGGACTCAATAAACCCTGAAAATCTAACATTGGATCAGTTGAATCTCTTCTTTGTAAATAATATGAATGATATGATTGGAAATACATCTAAGTCACAAAATGCTATTAACTTTATGAATAAAAGTCTAAACTTAAAAGACTCTATGTTTTTGAGACCTATAATTTCGGATGATATGAGAATATTAGCGCATAAACTAAAAAATTAAAAAACTGAGGATTTGAAGGGCATTAATGTTTTTGTCATAAAGAAATGCATAGTTTATTTAGTTGATCCATTAACTGATATAATAAATACATGTATCACTGAAGGTCATTTTCCCAAAGAGATGAAAATTGCAAAAGTCCTCCCTGTTTATAAAAAAGGTACAAATTCTGATCCAAAAAATTTTAGGCAAATTTCTATCTTGCCAACTTTTTCTAAATTGTTGGAAATGGTAATTTATGAACAATTAATGATATATTTAGAAACAAACAACATCTTGTGCCCACAACAATTTGGTTTTAGGAAAAACTTGTCAACATCTGATGCAATTCATACTCTGACAAACTACATCAAAGAGGCCTTTGAAAACAAAAACAAATATATAGGTGTTTTCACAGATCTGACTGCAGCTTTCGACTGTGTAAATCACCAAATTTTAATTAGTAAGTTATATTTCTATGGTGTAAGAGGCATAAGTCTAGATATTATTCGTTCATACCTAGAAAATAGATATCAATTAGTGGAAAGTGGACAAAATCGAAGTGGTCCCAAGGCTCGATACTGGGGCCGCTGTTGTTTCTCATATATATTAATGATTTGCCACATGCAATCGGTACATCTGGTATAAATAGTACATTATATGCAGACGACGCAACACTAAGCAAAAATGTGAGCAAAGATGAAAATCCTCAACTTATTTTAACTACAATTTTAGAAAAGGCAAAATCATGGTTCATACCTAATCAACTCGTGATAAATGAAAACAAAACAATGACATTAAATTTTGAGGCAAAAAAATCAAATCAAACTGATCAGGGTGTTAAATTTTTAGGGGTTCAAATTGATGCTAACCTAACTTGGATAGAACAAATTGAAAAACTCTCTAGTAAATTAAGTAAGATCGTATATGCTATTAAAAAAATTCGAAATACTGTAAACCAAAAAGCGGCATTAGCTACCTACTATTCACTATTTCATTCAGCTATGAATTACGGTATAATGACTTGGGGAAACGCATCTCATACTCATATAGAAAAAATATTAATTATTCAAAAATCTGCTGTAAGAAGTATAGTAAGTGCTGCACATGGTGACAGCTGCAAGCCTATATTTACATCTCTGAAAATAATGACAGTTTTCTCTTCATTCATTTATCAAAACCTATTATACATGCGGAAAAATATTTATCATTATCCGTTGAATTTTCCTACATATTCAGATGTACATCACCATGATACACGCAATAATATGAATATCGTCCCTCCATTAACCAGATTGAAAAAATCGGAAAACATCGGCATTAAATTATACAACTCTCTGCCTTTATGTTTGCGTAATCTACCACTGCCGAAATATAAAAATAAATTAAAAAGCATATTAACAAAGAATCCACTATATAGCCTAAATGATTTTTTTCAAATTGAATATGACAGAAACGATTCTGATACATAAAAATCAAATTAACAGTGTATCTCTATAATTTTATATAAGTGTGAAAAGATATTTTAATGTGTTGTAAACTTAATTATATAGCTAATAGGTATTTTTCTTTTTAAAAATGTTTTGTCTTAATTTTGTTCACTTACTTTGACTTATCCATAAATGTATCATTTCGAAGGATCAATAAACATTATTATTATTATTATTATTATCCCGCAGGGTTAGTTACTGTAGATTCCAGACTCATGTGCCCTAAGTAGACGAAGGGATCCCAGGATGACCGCTTTCTGCATTTGACCAGCCAACCATTCTGCCGATGTTTGGCAGGCAGGCATGGTCTTCAATGCGGAGAGCAGCGTGGGCTTTATACCTCCGAGTACACCGATTATCAGGACGACCATTTTGACAGAGTAGCCTGGGTATAGCACTTGGAGCTCGTACCGGAGATCTCTGTATTTAGTCCGTTTCTCCTCCTCCTTCAAGGCGATGTTTGTCTCAGCAGGTGCTGAGAACTCGATGACATACATCACCTTGGTCTGATGGTCGAGGAGGACTATGTCAGGCTTATTCGCGTGAATTCGCCTGACGTCGGGAACGAGTAGTTCCAGTAAATCCGGCATTTCTCGTTCTCGACAACGGACTCGATATCTCCGGGGACGTAAGGCAGCACTGGTGTTTGGTCTATCTGGTACGAGTGCCGTAGATGGTAGTATAGCACTCGTAAAGCCGCGTTATGTCGTTGGATGTAGACCGAAGTCGCATAAATCGGGCATGCAGATAATAAATGCATGAGCGACTCCGGCGCCTGACGGCAGGTCCTGCAGTTGATATCAGGTACCTCTACACCCATCACGCGACTCCGATAGACCAATGTGTTAATAACACCATCTTGGCAGGCCACAATGAATCCCTCGGTCTCCGACTTCAGCCCCGCTGACCTTAAAAATGCGAAGGTCAGCTCTGTCGATAAACCCAGTGCTTCTATGTTGTTATAGAAAACACCGTGCAGGGGTTTATCGACGTGCTGCCTGAACAGATTCCTCTGTTCGGCAGCTTTAATTTGGGCTGTCAGACGATTCGGCGGAAGCTCAGTAACTGATTCTGCCTTAAACAGTAAAGCGCCAACTCCCACGGTTTCATGATCTCTCACGCTAACGTCGGGCTCACTAATGTTTGCGGCTGACTTATTACTTACAGAAGATATTACAGACATGCACGCTGTAATACTAAATATCTTCTTTGCACGTTTAGTGCAGTTGATCAAACTGTACTAAATGTGCATATGAGATATTTAGTATTACAGCGTGCATGTCCGTAATAACTTCTGTAAGTTATAAGTCAACCGCAAACATTGCCCGACTTTACTCTGCCATGCATACACTCCAGACTCAAGAGTCCTCGGCCCCCCCGTTGACGTGGGAGGTACACACGAGGAACGGACGACCTAGGATGAATACTCCTATGAATATTCATCATCTTGCGGGTATCCCTGTCCAATTGGCGCAGCTCATCTACTCGCCATTTAACTACTCCGAAGGAGTAGAGCAGAATCGGAACGGCAAGCATATTAGTGGCAGACACCTTGTTCTTCCCCGAAAGTTCAGATAGGTCGAAACAAAAGAGTCATTTTATAAACCCATATAATAATTACATGTGGTGTATTATTAATCAATAAATGAAGTAACTCAACAAACAAAACAAAATATATGAATTATTAAAACAAATTAGGTAAAATAACATTTTCAACATAACCAACCACCATTAACTTCGATACATTTCAAACCACGTTTAATAAAATTTTAATGAATTTTTCGAGAAAGTGCTGCATCCAAATTTATTTATATATTACAATTTGATTATTTTATTGTTTAAAATTTTCCACTGGTTCAGTGTAAATTTTTTCTTTGAGCATTCCCCAAAGAAAATAATCTAATGGATTCAGGTCTGGACTCTTGACTCTGAGTTTGAAATATATCGAAGTTAATGGTGGTTATGATTGTTAACGTAATTTGTTTTAATAATTCATATATTTTGTTTTGTTCTGTTTGTTGATATATCCCATTTATTGGCATTTATTGATTTATTATATGAGTTTATAAAATAACGCTTTTGTTTCAACGCATCCATAATAAAGTGAAAATAACTCAAAAACCAGTAAAGCGATTATACAATATGTGTATATATTTGTAATCAGAAATATTTGAGGAATTGAAATTTGTCAAAGTATACAGGATGTTCCATTTAAAAAAACCTAAATTTTTTGGGTACCCTGTATATTTAAAACTCTATTACCAATCCGTTAGCTGAAGTGGAATCTACGTAAAAATCCGTGTAAGGCTAGTTTTTTAATTTTTTGAATCGGTCAAAAATAAAAATGGGGGGTTTACATTAATAAAACTAACCCTGTACATAAAACATGTAAACGACAGGTACTTCCACTTATGTAAATTGGTTCATATTCATACTGCTCTAGACGAAATGTTCGGATGAGGTAAAAAAAATACTTCATTTGACGGGCCGCATCGAAAACGCAGTGCGCAGCGAAAAGGTTCAAATATCTTCACTGTGCTATACTTCCAGGTAACTAAGGACTTTAGTCGATACAAATACAAATAATATTCATTCTTAAATAAATCATTAAAATACAAATTAATTGCGGAAACTTACCTTATAGCTAAATGTACTAACGTGTGACCTACATCAAAAGCAGAACTTCTGTTTAGTATAGCTACTTCGGATGCTGTAAGAGTTCGTGCTGGATCACCACCAGAAGAAAGATATGCCTCAACAGGATTTGGATCACCTTCAATAACACCTATACAAGCATTTAACCAATTCCAATCAGCATTTCGCCTGAGATGTTTCAATTTACGTTCATTATCGTGATTGTTTTGCCCCTGGCTAGAATCTACAAAAAAGTTAAATTTCATAAGAAACACTGAATAAATACGGCATATTTAGAATTGTTATTGTCTTGTGTTTACTTTGTACTTATTTTGAGTTTTTTTTATCTTTATCACTAGAATTACAAATGCTTGCACAGAAATTATTTGTTATTTTGCAAAAATATGTTATTAAAATAGATAATGTAATCATAACATATTGATATTCATTTATTGTTCAAACAAATACTGGTATATCTATTATTTTACAGGCTGTCATGCATAAGAAATATTCTTTTAAATAGAGAGAAAGTTTTTGCCATTTACCCCAAGAAAGAAACATGATGCAGCTACTTACACGTGTTTTGGTTTCTTTCTTGGCAAAAACTTTCTCTCTATTTTATTTAACTTCCCAAAAAACTTCTTTCTTTTGTTCTTTTGAATAATTTATACCGATAACGAAAGTGCGGACCTTAACACCTTAACATCTACCTGAAATTGCCGCTTAGTTTAGTTCGTTTAGATTGCATGGGCAGACGATGCTAATAATCTATGCATAGGCCATCACTTAAAATTTGATTAACCCTCATATTCAAACATGTCAATTTACTTGGGAATTTTTTTTTGGTAAAGTTACCCTGAAATTTATTTAAATATTTATTGTTCGGAAACTATGCATGCTTTATGTTTTGCTCTGACAGTTGGAGTTGCAATGAGGAATTAGATATTGTAGCTGTGATGCAGACAGTTCGAGACGAGTTCATGGCGACAAAAGACGGAAATATACCAGTAGCAAAACGCCTGTTTCTATGCAGCGGCCCTTCACAATTCACATCATATATATTTTGAATTTAATTGTTCATATTTATTAGGGTGCCTATTTAATGCAATAAAGCGAATTATTATTATTATTGAGGTTCCCAGCGTAAAGATATGTACTTTCGTTATCTGTATGTCCTATTTTATTTATAAACAAGCTCTTGAATTGGTGATATTGTGAAAAGTTCAAACAGGGTAGTGTCTCTATATTATTATAAAAAAAAACATAAAACACACCACAGAAATTAGACAACCCCTAATTCCAAAGCCAAAGGCTGTCCGGAAGGGGGCTACACATTAGAAAAAACGTAGATAAACATCCATACCCAACGACATTGCTATCTGCCGGTGCTGGGCTTCGAACCCGGACGCGATAGGCAGTGTAGCCAGAGCCATGACTGTCACTCATGCCCTAGCCCAGGGGTGGGCAACCTACGGCCCGCGGGCCAACTGCGGCCCGAGAAAGTGCTTAATGCGGCCCGCGAAAATCTGTTTTAAATACATAAGAATTGGCCCGCAGATCGCAGAACTCAATATAACTTTTAATTTTGGTATCGATTCTTGAGACAAATTGGCAAATTCTTAAAAATATCCTTCACTGTTGTTCCGCGAAATTCGTTCCTCGTCCTAAAAAAAAGCCTAGAATTTTTTTACGCGAGCGAAAAAAAAATTTCTGAGCGCCGCGTCAGCTAGTACGAACTCTGACTGGCCCATCACCTAAAAAGGTTGCCCACCCCTGCCCTAGCCCACTGCGCCACCGAGTCGATATTCAAGAGAAGTATACAATTCCTCGAAATTTTGCAAATTATACCAGACTATAGTGTTTTTTAAAATAGCTCTGACGTATTTTTTATTTTTGCTAGTATTTTTCATTTAAGGCTAAAAAAATTTTTTTAAATGTAATTAATATATTAATTTATGTGACGTCAAAAACAGATATTCATTGGCATTGGTCGTGTACATCATATGACTCACGTAACCTTAAATTTTTTGTTTTTGTAAATTTATTTTCAATTTTAATTTTAATTTTTATAATTTTAACATGAATCCATTAACACTTAGAAACTCTCGCAGACAGAAAATATATAAAGTTTTAATATTGTAGATTATTAAAAATAGGCGGCTAATTATAGGCTGTATCCCCAAACAACAAAAATAATCTTATTTTATTAGATCAAGGCAATTAAAACTTCATTAATAATGCACTGAACAAGATTTTAGTTGATAGTACAGGAACCAAGCAGAAATTTTTACAAAAGGGACATAATATTCGAAAATCATAAAAAATGCATATTTTTGAGGTTAATATTGTGACGTCACGTGCACAAACGATTTTGTTTGGAGTTTAACCAATAGCAAGATAGTCCGTTTTTGACAATCTATTAAAAACCTTTAATTCAATTAAGTAAGGTGTCAGAGCCCATTATTCGCGATTTTGATATTTGATTCGATATTGTTGAGAAACATGTACGTTTTATTATCGGTCAGATCCTTTCATAATAAAAAGTAAAATGTAATATATTTTTTAATGTGCTAACAAACAAATTTTTTGTATTAACAGTGTACTTATGAAAGACTTTAAGAAATTTAATATTATTAAGAAACTGGTGACGAAAAAGAATTATAATTTTTTTAGTAAAAATGGAATTTATACAGAATGCTACAAAATTATTGACTTGTTAGAAATAAATTACAACTATTTGTAGTGATGAATTCATGATTTATAGGGTCCTGCAGATAGTTTGCTTAGGCCCTTTATTCCCTTACATTATATGCAAATATATATTTTATATTATAATGTAATGTTTTTTCAATAATGACGTTAATTATTTTTTGTTTTGAAGCGCCTTGCTTAGAAGTAATACTTCATCCCCATCACTGAACTTTTATTTCATAAAATCAGTCTAACTATACATACCTAAAATATAATCTTTATATCTATCATCCAGATTTCCTTCAGGTTCTATATTTCTATCAGGAGAAGGCATTATAAGACTAGAGGCTTGCGATCGTTGGTTGTTATTACTTGCACCACACATGGCGCATTTTGTCGATTTTGGCCAATTTTCATAAGTACACATCTAAAACAAACATTAGTAATGTATTTTAAAAAATATAAACCACGATAAAAACCGTATGAAATTTTTCAATGCATAGATAGTAAACTTTAAAATTAATAATACTGTACCATATTTATCGTATTTGTAACATGTCATTTAAGACAATATATAATTTAGTTCTAAAAAGAAAAAGCACGTATGCTTATGTATTAGAAGTAAAACTGTTCAATTATCATGTTTAATTAAATTTTTGTACAATTACAATCAAAACGGAAACTGTTTTGTATGAGTATGTTTTGAAAACTTCTCGGATGTTAAGTAATTTATGTTGACTGGATTCTCTACTAATAATTTAGAGAGAGCATAAGTAGAAATTGTAGAAAAATATGATAATTTTTAGTGAAACTTTAAGGTTCGTAACAGTACCTACTGGACACAGTTTTTTACAAGCTGATCAAAAACTAAACTAATTATGTATAATTTTTGCATACTGAATATTTAAATCAGTTAAACTATATCTAGGTACTAAAATTGTAACTAAATATTTTATAAAAAATAAATTTTTTCAAACAGGTCCATGTTTCATGAAGTCTTGCTGCACGTCGCAACTTGTTAATAGAAACTAACTAATTCGTATCATAGGTCCATGTCGTTTCTTTTTTGTTTTGCAAATTGCAAGATAAACATACTCTTTGAATATGATCGTGTGACACACGTGTGAAAACAGATGCGACAATAATTGTGGCATCTTTGAGATTTTGTTCTCATTTCTGATGACCTTGCCCCTTTAAACACTATTGCCAAATCTAACGAAATTATATCAAAACTTCATCCAATGTGAAATTATACAAAAATTAAAACAAGCTGTTTACAATTTCAAAACAAATTATTATAAATCAATCAGTAAAGTAAAACCTTTTTGTTTTATATTAGCATAAAGAATAAAATGTAAACGATGGTTATTATTTATTCATTTATATTAACATAAGTATATGTAATAGTCCAGGAAATATCTTCGTACCCGTTGGGGAAACGGAAAATAATCTCAGTTGGTTTTTTTCCATAATCTTATGTAAAATGGTCCCCTGAAAACAAATCTGCATGTTGCCAGGTCTAAAAATGAGTGAAAAATTGTTGAACAATTTTTTTTAAACTAATTGCAAAAATTGTTTATTTCGCTCCAGACAATTTTTTTTAGGTTTTTTGGGGCGATTTTGAACACAAAAGGTCTCTTGCAACTTTTCTCTAAAGTTCATAGTTTTCGAGATACCTATTAATTAAAGTTCGAAAAAACGCAAAAATGGCCATTTTCAACCCTGAAAAACAATATGAAAAACAAAAAATTTTAATGTTGCTAAAGTCCTTAAATATTCTTTAAACACTCCTTAACAAAGTCCCAAAGCGTTTTAGGCTATTATATTATGGCAACCACCTATGTCTCTTATTTCCTTAAGTTTAATTTTATTACTCTGTAATTCTGTACTATATTGAAGAATATTTTATAGCTACATTATATATCACCCGTAAAATTTAACTGTATCATTTTGCCTAACATTCCAATACTTTTCATAAAAATATCTTATAAAAAATTGTTCATTACAATAAAACTAGTTCACTTAACTTTACTGACACAGCTTGACCTAACCTCTAAGGTACAAAAATGCTATATATTTTGATATTTTTTGTTATTTCATTAATTTTTACTCGAATCAGCATAGACTTATTTAATCTGTATCCTATCGGTAATGAAAATGAAATGTGTTTTTTACGAGATCACGTTTTGTTCCTTGTAGATTTTGTTAACAAATATTATCTTGAAAGGTAAATTGTCTACGGTGAATATGAAATTATTAAGTTAATCACTCGAACTCGAAACGTAGGTATCAGTGATATCAAATGTCAAATCCAAGATTGGCTCTAAGTTATATGTAATATGTTAGATACTTTTTTTCTGAACCTATATATGTTCATATTGTTTATGCATTTTATTCATATTCATGCATACTATTCATATGTACAAACTCCTGGACAAAATTAACGCACCACCATATAAATTTAATGCTACTTTTTTTGTGAACCTATGCTTCGATTTGAATGATATTTCTTTTATTGTAGGTAGGTTCATTTCTTGCTTATATCATTGTACCTGTTATTTTTGATAAAAAGTTAATTTTACTTTTATGTCGGGTGTAATAAAAATGTTTTTTTTTTTTTTGGCAAATCGTATACTAGCAACTGTAACATATCGCAGTTGAAATGAAACTGTAGCCTCATCTTTCCTTAATATTTTCATTTTTAGTTCACTCATTATCTCTATTATTAGAGGAGATACACCTTTTATAGCTCTACATGTTTTTGTAAACAACATTTTTTTATTAACCCGGTATAAAAGTAAAATAAACTTTTGTATCAAAAATAACGGACGGAATGAACCTACGTACAATGAAAGAAATATCACTTAAATCGGACCACAGGTTCAGAAAACAGTAGCATCAAATTTGTGGCAAATTTATGGTGCATTAATTTTGTCCAGGGATTTATACAGGGTGTCCCGGATTGTACGGATCAAACTTTACGGTATGATAGAACTTCACGAAATATGAAAAAATGTTCCTAATAAACATGGGGCAGAAAACGCTTAGTTTACGAGATACAGGGTGTCACAGTTACAATTATGAAAATGTTTTTCTGTATAATTTTGAAACGACCAAAGATAAACAAATGAAATTTTGCACAATAATTCAGATTTTTATGCTACATAAACTGAAGAAACTATTTTTACTTAAATAATTCAGGGGCGGGTAAAAATAGGGGGGCAGGGTTAAAACATACCCCAACTTTTATGCACGCCCCCTTTTTTCAATTTATGACAAAAATTTAAAATACCGAGCATTTTTACACAAAAAAAATCTCGTGTTTTTCTTCAAAAATTATCCATTTTTAAGTTAACCCTAATTAAACTTTATTAATCATTAATAATTTTTTCACTATTACCAGCGATTTGTTTTGCAGCAACAATGGTATGCCATAATTTCAGTGTTTAGTTTCAAGCAACAAAAATCTATTATGTAGTATGCCATATGCCATGCCAATATAACATTGGTATTTTTTGTTTTGAAATTTATTTTTTGCATGTTTCTTTAACACCCTGTATCTCGGAAACAAAGCGTTTCCCGACCCATGTTTATAGGAACTTATTTTCATATTTTGTGAAGTTCTAGCGCACTATAAAGTTTAGTCAGTACAATTCGGGACACCCTGTATAATATACGTATATTACCTTATAGTTGATATTAATATGTTTTAAATTTTTTTGTGGTTAAACTTCGGTGTTTTTGGTTAAAAATCCATTTATATTGAAAAAAGACCGCTCAATGTAGACAGATGTAACTCGAGCATAGGTATTTAAAATATGTGAAATAGAAGAGTACTACTTTGCCACTTAAAAGGTGTACCAAACCTGTCATCGTAACAAATCCTGGATTTTTTTTTAAACAGTTGTTTTTTCCCGGTAGTTGATAAATATAGGTATTGTAGAAGCTCAAAAACAATTGCAACAATTTTTGTAGTAAATTCTGTTAATAGCTAACGTTCAGGGTTCCATATATCTATAGAAATTTGTGAAAAACGTGTAAAATGTTTAGATTTTCTTAAACAGTTGGATCCATAATCTCATACCGTCAAATTGTAATTCCGATTGCGAATCCACGAATGTGTGAAGGTTAGACGAGACATTTTGAAAATTAAATGGTTTTTATTAAATTTATTGTTGTACACTTCAACAACTTGTATGTAGTGTAACATGTAGAAACAAAGTAACGAAATGCTTTGATATTCCCCACCCAATGTTGTAAGTTTACATGCACCAGCTGCTTCGCACGTGTCTTTTGATATGATACGCTTTACGATAAAACTAGTTTATGTATTATTATTTTAAAATGATGTAAAATCCACCTTATCATGTATACATTTTCGTTTTTCTATTGCTTGGGAACAGTTCAGTAGTTCCGTCTCTGGAACTGAAACCTAAATTCCGAGCTCTATTAATCAGAGCTCTACTGTACCGTCTCTTGTGACATGATCAACAGTGGTAATAAAAAACAAAGATTAAAAAACCTCACATCTGTGAGTCATTTAATCAATTGATTAATGACTCTCCTCCTATACCTACCCTTTCTTAAAGCGTGAAGATTTAAGTGGTAAATAGTTTAAATATGTTCAATTCAGAGTAAATAAAATTTGAGGAAAATTTTCTTCAGGTTCTCAGAATTAGTAGATACCTGATTTATAAATAAGTATTAGAATTTGAATTTATTCTGATGATAAAAATTATACAAATTTTCTTACCGGGCACATCCATTTTGCTTGTGAGGTTCTTCTAGAATTTTCCAGGTTCGTTATACTTGCAGGAGGGCTGTTATTTCTGGATTGTGATAAGCTTTGGGCCAAATCTGAATGCTGAGAGATTCGTAATGGTTGAATATGTTCATGTAATGTATTGGCGGATATCGGAGTTGAACCACAATGTATACATACATTTGAGGAATTTAAGAAGGTACAGGATTCCGACGGCCATTTAGCACATTTCGATTTATTATTTTCTAAGGGTCCAGCAGCAGAACCGATGGTGGAAGAAAACTTATCAACATTGTTAATTTTATCACCATGTAGACGATATATGTCTTCACTAACAAATGGTTTTGGGCCTCTGCACATAGTGCACTTTATGGAGGAGGGATAATTCTCGTATGTACAATATTCGCAAGACCATTTTGTTTCACTTTCACTCATTTTTAAGGTATTTATCTAACCTGTTTACTAAATATGACTTCTGTTTAGTTGTATTGTTTGTCATGAATCTTTCATAATTGATTTTAATCGACAATAAAACTCTATTTGATTAGATATAATAAATTAATTCATAGTTTCTCGCACCTAAAACAATTTTTAAATAACCACCAATCAATGAAAGAACTTGGAGCAACAATTTTGGCATGTTTTTCAAGGAAATGTTTTTGCTGCAATGCCAATGTCATTTCTAAATTTATACAAATATTGCAATGCAAGTACTATAACCTTTTCATTTAAAAATAAAACAATTATTGATGTACTATAATTAATACAGGAAATATCGAGTACAAAAATGTAAACAATCCAATATCACCTGAGAAGTTTTCTCTCACCTTCAACAATAGGGTCACAAAAAAAAAATTGTAGTGAAGGCACAGTGATTTATTTTTTGTGTAAAATGGAAAACAAATAATTTAGATACCATTTGTAAAAAGAACTATCCCCCAGGTGACAAATTGAGAGCAATGTTATTTAAACGTCAAAATAACTCTATTTTGACAAATTTTTATCACTTGTTTCCATTAGAATCTAAAATGACGGTAAACTGTCAGTTGTCAGCTGCGGAATCACAGAACTTGACAGAACAAGATTTGATTTGTAAATAATCTTGATCACAGAACACCTAAAAGAAATACTAGGGCGAGTTCTTTTATTCACCGGTTGCCACCATGTGCTTTATCTCGTTCTAACCTCGGAGGTAGAAATTACAGACGGCGGTAATTGCAGGAACCCGATCCATGACAGCGCATGCGCCAAGACGGCGCGCTGTCTGATGTGTTGCCTACTTGTCTTTGCGCCAAAGTGAACAGTAAAAAAAAATTCCTTTAATCTAATAAAAAAAATTCCTTTATCAGGGGAATAACACACATATCTAACCTGCCTCCGGCTATCGCCTCCGGCTATCGCCTCCGGCTTCTAACTCGCATACTAGACCTATTAATAAAAAAAAAATTCCTTTAATCTAATAAAAAAAATTCCTTTATCAGGGGAATAACACACATATCTAACCTGCCTCCGGCTTCTAACTTGCAATAGACCTCTTCATAAAAATAAAAATTCCTTTAATCTAATAAAAAAAAATTCCTTTATCATGCCTGATGCATTTAATAAAAAAAAAAAAAACAAGAACGTGCGGGATTTGAACCCGGGACCATCTGCTTGCCAAGCCGGCTAGTTTCCGCTGGGCTATCACACGACTGACAAATTGCGAGTAAAGAAATAATAAGTTCAGTTATATAAGATATAGGCGATTCCTATTTTATCGTCTTTTAGCGCATGCGTAGACAATGGATCGGGTTCCTGTAATTACCGCCTACTGAAATAACTAACAATAGACACTGTCAGCAACCTAGATACACTGCGCCAACGACTTATATCTTGGCCATTCTGACGTCTCCGATCAGTCCGATCTGATCAGATCATTAACCTACAAAGTTCTTGAATGACAGTTTGCATCAGTCATGCTCAGGAAGACCAACTTACAAAACTGAAAAACCTGATTTTCAGGTTACGACTGTTGTACCCAGGGCGAGTTGCTTTATTCACCGGTGGATCCATCAGATGTGTTTTATCTCGTTCTATCTCCGAGGTTAGAACGAGATAAAACACATCTGGTGGATCAACCGGTGAATAAAGCAACTCGCCTCCATAGAGATGAATATCTCAATGGTTGTACCCTCAGATGTTGTACCAATGACAAATGTATAGTTTACATTTGTCATTGGTTGTACACTGCGCGTCATATATATGTGGTACAGCAGTTAACAGTTGTAACCTGAAAATCAGGTTTTTTTAGTTGTGTCTGGTGATCTTCCTGAGCTTGACTGATGCAGACTGTCATTTAAGAGCTTTGTAGGTTATGATCAAATCAGAGACGTCAGAATTACAACGTCTCCAGTTCACGTTATAAGTTTCTGTGACAGATCTTATAATGTCAAATTTGACAAGTTGGGCCAGATTTACATTGATAAAATCAAAGTGTACCACGTATATATGACGCGCAGTGTACCACATTTATATGACGCGCAGTGTACCATGATTTTATAATTTTATAAACTTTATAAACTCTGGTCAACGACACGTCTTTGTGTTGTCTACACGCAAGGGGATGTAATTTTAGATCTCCTATTGGTCTTGTAGTCTACACGAACTTCTTAAATAAAAAGGTCTCCAAAGAATATATAAAGATCCTATCTCTGCCAATATATTTTGTCTATGCTGCCTATACTCAAGGCTTGTAGACTTAGTACAGAGGTTACATCAATGAGCAGCATTATGGCGAGGAAAATGCGGGGTGAGGCAGAGCTTGCGACCGTGGTCTCTGTCATTTATTTTACATACTAAAAAGAGACACTAAACACTGCTCTGCTGTTGTAGAACAGAGAAGGACGAACCCGACGGTCGCCAAGTGACGTATGATATATTGAGATAGGTCAGGTTCAGATTGGGTAACCTTTCAGCCTTGGCCTATACTCATTACTGGCCACCACCAAGGTTTCTATTAACTTTGGCCCACCACAGAATATCTAACTTCTGGCCCACGAATTTCTCAAATATTGAGAAATTCGTGCCCTGGCCACACGAACCAGATGTTCTGTGGCACTGGAAGATTATGATTCATGAAGGAATCATGATTCATGATAAGCTACTAGATCAGGGCCGGATTGAGAACATTTAATTATTTACCAAGTGAATGTCCAGGAAATTCATATTTTTTAGCCCTTTACAGGGTGAACTTCTGTCCCCAAATTTTTGGTAGTTTAAAATTGATAATGAAACAAACTTTCAAAGTGGATAATCATATAATTAAAAGTTTGGTTTTTGAGTTTTTGTTTATGTTATATGATTAATGTTTTATTTCACAAATACGATTATATTGTCAAAATTTGCAAAGAGTAACACTTGGAGGTCACTCATAAAAGTGTGCACTTGGTTTTATTTTACATTGATTTCCTACAGTTGTATCTCACAAAGATTTTCTGAAATTAAGATTTCATTAAAAATTTTAAATGCTGGGAACTTTTCCAAAAATTTGTATTTTTTCATAAGCAAGAAACCTTGTCTTAGATTGTATCGAAGATTATTTTGATATAAAAAAAAAAAAATTAAATAACAGTGTGTCACACTTAATAGTGAAACACCCTTATAACTTTTATCATTTTTACCCGATTTGAACCAAATTTCACTCAAAGATAGGGTACATTAGGATCTAGGATCAACGTATAGTCAAAATGCCATTTGCCCCTTACCAATGCAGAGCAATACCTAACAATATCAAAATTAATGGGGAAAATCAAAAAAGTATATTAGGCATTTTTTATAGAAAAATTTTACTGATGAAAGTTGTTCAGAATTGTTCAAAAACCTTTAGTCCCAAATTTCATCAAAATTTAAAAAATATTAATATTTTATTTTTTTTAATTAATTTTTAAGTCTGAAAATATAATTTTAATGGGTTTTTGCGTTTTGAACACCATATGCGTGAAATTTTTGTTTGAAATAATAAACGGTCAGGTTTCAAGCGTCAAGTAATTTGTAAATTATTTAGCTGCTTTTAGTGTGTTTTACAATTTTAGTTTGTAATAGCTGGAAATAATAAGATTAGTAATAATGTAAGATCAGCAAGGGAGGCCTGATTGTAATATTTTATTTTTTATGAAAGCAAAACTAAAGAAATACTCTGCAACTAAAAAGGAATAATTAGGCCCTTATTGCAAAATTATATTTTCAGACTTACAAATTCCAATTTTTTATTTTGATGAAATTTTGGCCTTAAGGTTTTTGAACAATTCTGAACAATTTTCAATAGTAAAATTTCTCGATAAGAAATAGGCAATGAAAAGGATAAACCGGCGAAATCAAAAATTAACCTACCATTTTCAATTTAATTTTATCGTTGATCCATAATATCTTCATATACTTTCAGAGCTTTTCATCGCGGGGAAATGTAAAATACTTGAGGTCTTGATGTAATAATTGTTACAACCCAGCGCAACCACAGCACAAGAAGGCATGTTGCTATTCGTTAACACTTTTAAAAAAATATATTAAAATAAAAATTAAACGTGAAAAATTACAACCGACTTTCGACGTTTCGACGGTTTTTTAAACTGAATGACGTAATGCGCAGTAGATTTGGAAATTGGACGGCAACCTGATAGACCATTCTCTTTATACAATGTTTTCCAACAAACTTATCTGTAGTTCCCAATCACTCACTCACATTTTAAAATAAATTTCATCTGTTTAACTCTTGGGTAATATCATTGGTGAAAGAATTATAAAGAGGCGCAACACCATAATAATGGTTGGTTCTCAAATACAGATGGTGCTTCCACAGCATTGGTTCAGATATTGTCAGTCTGTGTAAAATTGTCGCATTCATAAGGATAACAATTTAAACCACTTATAGAAGTGTGACAATTTTAACCACACTGGTATTCTCTGAACCAATATTGCAGAAGCGTCATCTATAGAGCCACTTTAAAAATATTTCACTCAACAGTAATATCTTTCGCTCTATTTATTTTTAATGACATAACACAAAACATGTATTTGTATAAAAGGTTTATTGAAATGAATTATATTTCTTCAATATCAATAAATAAAAATATGGTTAATATTAATCTACAAAGAAGCACTGTGTAAAAAAAAATGTGCCAACTATATGACATTATTACAATTTATGTAAAACAAACTAAATACAAATTCTACCTTTAAAGTTACTATCGATTCTCTAATTCATTATGACTAATACTTAATTCACAATTATTACCATTATTTCTTAAATTATTATCATCTTTTAATAATGAAAAACTGGCAGTGCTTTCATGGCTCTGTACATTATTTAATTTAAGTATTTTTTGCATTTGCTCTCCCTTTCTTGGTCGTCCTCGTTTTCTTTTAACGATAATATTCTCCTCAACATCAGTCATGGTGGCACTTGAAACTGTACCTTCATCTTGAGATTCATAATCAGAGTAATCTTCCTGTTTTTTAAATGATGTAGAGGAGGTGAGAGTTTTATTAACCACAAAATCATTATCACTATCTGATTCTACCATAACTTCCCTTTTTTTTCTTTTATTCTTGATTTTTCGTTGTGTCAAAGGCATTGAATCTTCGTCTTCTAAATCGTCTGAAGTTGTTGAAGTAACAGCTGTTTCCTCAGTTATTTCACTATTTTTTTTCTTTCTCAATTTTAGAGGTTCTTCGTCATTAGGAACCTTTATCTGAAATAAGGAAAGACTTAAAATTATTAATCGTCGTTAAGATTTAAGAATTTAATTTATTTCTTTAACTGTGGTTTAGTTATACATAAGTATATTCTCTTTGTGAAGAGTATATTAGATTTGTTAGAACATTTCTAAAATTAGAAATAATAATGGACACTATATTTTAGCAATGTCAGTGGCAAAATTTCCTACTGACCTCTGGTAACTTTATTTATATTTAATTATTTATGTTAATACTAAGAGATCACAACACAATCATAGATTAAATAAATATAAGATAAACCATCCTATAGTTAGAATGCAAATGGATATTATACGGACCTTGTGGATGCGAATAATAGAAGTAAATGTAACTTTAAAGGTTGTGATTACAAATATTGTTCATATAAATATTTTGGTTGTAACCAATATTACGAATGGGAATTTTGGGAAAATGGGAAAATCCTATGAGTGAAAAAAGCTCACGTTACACACAAATTGCATACAATATTTTTTCTACTACGGAAATGGTTACTAAAAAAATATATGTATAAAGTAAAATATAAACAATCTACTCTTCAGATCAGATTCTTTAATTAATCTTTGATTCTTATTTTTATTTTTACAGGGCAATAAGAGCAGTTAGTTAAACACATCTTCATTCTAAATGCATTTGTTGTATAATTTTTCATAAATATTTGCATTGTCCTTTAAGATATTTACAACTGGAGACTTTCAGTTTATTATAATATTTCCCGACCTCTGAATCTACTTTACCATTCTATTAAACAAGTATTTTTACGTTATAGATCAATAATATAACCAATAATTATAAGTTTAAACTTACTTGAGTATTGCGAGTATTAATTATTAACTGTACAACTTTTACAACTGCAAAAAATCCTACATTTTATTTGAAAACGCAAATGTAACATAATAAGAGAAAAGGAGGGAAATTCAAATTTGCCACAACGGACACTGGTGACTAGTTTGAAACGTCCCATCAGGCCACAGCGGACACCGGTGTCAGCTCGCATTTATGTGATCTTGTAGCTCATGACCGCTCATACACGTATTTTGGCTATACGACATGACCTCTATGGCCTCAGTAATGCATGATGTTACAATAGTTTCGCCGATTTTTTGCTTTGTTTTTTTTTTTCCAATTTTGAAAAACACCTTTACAGATGTAATACTGCGACGCTCAGAAAACCAAATTCACTGTTGGCCCAAGAGGCTAAACATTGAGATTTGGCTTGGCGCACAACCTGTTAACCAAAATTTTACTCAAACAACTTGAGAATTAGTCACACCACGGGAGCCGGGTTGCAGGCAGTGAAAGTGTTAAACGGCCAGATATTATCGCTAATTTTCAAGCTATTCTATTGGATGTGACGTAATAGGATATAATTTCTAAGCCAGAGCAGTGAAACGCCCATTGATCGAAACACCATAGAGGATGTTGGCAACTACAAAGACATACACAAAATAAAGACGTCTGTCACGATAAAAGGCAACCTATTTCATTGATAATAATGAAAACACAATAGTTGTTTAATATTGATACATTTTTAAACTATTTCTGATTGCAGTTTGAACAATTCTCGTATGATTTCTGCATTTAGCCTGTAGTGTCATATTTTAACATTCCCAAAATTTCCACCTTTATTCAAGAAGTGATATAGAAAAAGTAATTTTATTGCACACCAAGATAGAACTGTTGATGAATGACATAAATAAACTGAACTACCATTCATAGTTTAAAATAAGTTTCTTTTAAAAAATGCACTTAATACGTAACATAACACTGAAATAACTTTTTGCTCACCTAGAGAGGCAAGTACAGTAGAACCTCGATTATCCGTGCGCGGTTTATCCGTGCGGCGGATAATCCGTGCAACGTCTCAGTATTGAAAATCCGCGTGTATGTTGCTTTTTTGCCTTTTACTAAATTCTCAAGCATATAAAATTCCCGGAATCGATAAAATAATGTGTTGGTAATTACATGCTCTTTTGACATAATAAATATTGGTCAAGACGGTCAGTCAAACGAACAAAATGCAGTGAACGGGTAGTGATAATGAAAAGCGGAAACCAACGTTTTGAATATTGAAAGGAAGGTTGAAATTTTGAAAAGATTTGAGAAATTAAATATGTACACTGAAAAATGAGCTTGTTTGAACCTTATTCTGATTAACCGTGTTTTCAATTATCCAGTGAAGTGTCGGTCCCGGCCGGCACGGATAATCGAGGTTCTACTGTATATCATTTTCTTCCACGGATGAAAGTTGCTGCCCGAATGAAGCAGCAAACATCCAAGGGAGGAAATGATATATTTACTCCAGAATTGAACACATACTTTTTTTTTACCTTCACTTATGATAAGATTTTATCTTTTATATTTTGCTGAAATCAAATATAATTAAATATAAAATCCATGACTGAGGCAAGTAAATGTTTCCAGTTTCCGTGGTAGTGTTATTAATAGTAGGCATTTACGATAATTGGAGCACTACATACCGCAATGTATCCAGAGTGTTCAACCTCAAAATAAGAAAAATAAAACTTAATTTTTGACATTTTGTGAGTATTTGAGAAAATGAAACCCATCACTGATGAAAATACTTTCCATTTTGACATGAGCAGTATGGACTTAATATAATAATATAAAAGAGCAATTCAATTTTCAATTATTTATTAATTAGTTATAAGTAAAGGTTTAGGTTAGGTCTTAGAAATTTTGCATTCGATAACTCTTAGCTCGGTAGATGTACTAACATAAAACAGCTGATTACCGCAATGTACCAGGATACATTACCCGCTCCAATTATCGTAAATGCCTGGTCAAACAATTTGGTCACAATTATTGCAAAGCGAGGTGTAAATTATATTGGCCCCCATCTCTAATGTCGACAGGATCAAATGTATATTGTCTCCCGCTGTTATTAGAAACCGACTAAAGGGAGACAAACATCTATTTTCACTAAAAGAAAATACACTGACAAACAACAGAAAATGTTATTTTATGAAGTAGGTGTCAAAAAAAAAATGTTATTGAACTCGTACTTGCTCAATCAATAAAGTATCATTTTTTAACATTTTTATGTAAGTAATAGTAAGAATAATAATCTTCATTGAATTTGGAACACATAGAAAGTATTTAAAAAGCATTGCACATATATACAAAATAGGGTCGATATGAGCTTAACAAGGTTAAGTTAATAGAAAACATTCTACTAAAAGAAAACCTTGTCCCATATACTATGTGTAACTATAATAATTTTAGCTAAAACACTGATTGTAAGGATTGTAAAAAAATCAGAAAATAAACCATATTAATCATGACACACTATACCTTAATGTACATGCATACTTACAGGATCGTGATTGTTGCAGACAAATCCAAGAAGATTGTCATATCTCACATTACCTTCTGAATGAGAGGGGCAAAATGAATTAACGCATTTAACACAGCATCTAATGGTACGTTTGGAACAAATATTGCAATTATGCCATGGACAAATAAATTTATTACCTAAAAATAGGAAAAATATTATTATATCAAGTGATAATGAAGAGCAAAATTATTGATTTCTTTTATTTCAACTGTGAAAAATGAAACAATTTAAAAAAAAATTAGATACTGCTTATCTACATAGTTGTTAAAATTGGCCAATAAGTATTTTAGTCCAGCCACTGGGAATTTTGCCTTACAAAAGGTGTAATGTAGTGAGTAGTAATGATTTTGAAATATGTTATTTGAGTAGCGACCCTGATGATAAATACAAGTTTTCAACCTTGGGGGGGATGAGTGCGAGCCGCCGTCTTGGATAAAAGGTACAAAAAACACGTTTTCACAGAATAACATTGTAATGGTTCGTTATATGAGAAAAATGTTCAAATTAAAGTTGTAAAGGATAAAATTTCGCAACTTTTTTGTACTTTTTAGTTATCTTGTAAGTTTAACAGGGACTGAGATACAGTTGAAGAAAGTTGCAATTTAATGAAATTTTACTCCCTCACCAAGTGCGGAAAGTATGTATTCGTGAAAAAATTTTTGGAAATTTGTTATTGCATTTCTGGACGAATCTCGACAAATTATGACGATACACAAAATTTCAGATAAAAAAAATTCTGTCTGTGTGTATCGTGATAGCAGCTACAGTTTTTGTGATAAAGCTTTCAAATTTGGTACACACATTCTAGAGACCAAGGAAAAGATGGACTTTGTTGATGAGCATATCACTTTTCGAATTAAACTTTCATATACGCTAGTACAATAATATTCAATTATTAATATTATAAAGGGTGTCCCAAAAGAAACGCAGGATTTCATTTGAGTAAAAAAGATTCTATTATTAAAAAAGTTGGCAAGGTTTTTACATGTTTTTAAAGGGTAAACATTGCCATTAAATATGAAAGAGGACATTGGACATATGTCCTCCGAGACTCATTTAGCATACTCAACTTTTAATAAAATCGTATCACGCTTTCGCATAACTGCGGCTGAATTTCGTTGATAACTTCCTGCCTTTAATTCAGGAATGGTATACATTTGATAAACTTTGGACTTTACGAATCCTCACAGAAGAAAATCGCATGATCTTGGTGGCCAAGTCACTGCGCACTGTTAAAATAAATTTTCACAATCTTTACTCACTCATCTGTCGTATAGCGCTCCATTTTGTCTAACTGCAACGTGTTTACTACAATTTGGTCAACATATGACCCTGCACAATGCTGCCAACAATGCCAAGTCTTCGGAATGAAAATGGCACACAATTCAAATCCTGCGTTACTTTTGGGACACCCTTTATTACACAAAATTTAACGTTTTTTGGGATAAAAATTTCGTTAAATTACATCATAATCTTTGCTCGACTGTATCTCAGTCGCTGTTAAACTTACAAGAAAACTATAATTACAAAAAAGTTACGAAATTTTATTCTTTACAATTTTTATTTGAACATTTTTCTCATTTAACGAGCCATTACAGAGTAATTCTGTGAAAACGTGTTTTTGCACCTTCTAACCAAGATGGAGGCTGGCGGTTCTTTCCTCTCGTATCCTTACCTTCTGGCCATTCCATAATTTTTAAGCACTTTAAATGGTAAGCGTTATTGCAAATCTTATTATTACAAGCACCTACATTTCCTTTCCTGCCGCATATAAAACAAGGAGGTAAAATGATTGGTTCTTCGGGTTTCTTTTTCTTATATGATTTCTTTGGTTTTTTAGAATCTGTATCCTAAAAATTTAATCAAATCATTAGTTTAAAATGAAGTATTAGTAAACAATTTTATTTATCATTTATGAAAAAACAGAATTTTTAGGGGCTTACATATCAGCAACCCGATAAGTGATCTCACTTAAAATTGATACCTAGGTGTTTTAAATGGCACTCTTTACGATAATGAAATCGAAATTTGAATAAAAAATCGCTAATTTTCTTTTTGAAAAATCGATTTTTCAAACTCCCTTAAAATCGCACGCTACTGACATGTATCACATATTACCAAGTCCAAAGAATCATCTTATCGATCTTTTCTTACCACCAAAGTTTGAAGTCAAACAAGCAATAATTAACGGATATACAGGGGTGTTGCGATCTTAACACTATATCAACAAGATTTAATAGGCATCATCTCTTTCTTATCTACCCTTTACAGATACTGCAAAATCCACCATTGTATTAATTTTATTTACATGAAGACTTTCATTATTACTTACTTCTAAATTAACAGCATCTAATCTAATTAATGTGCAATGTGGTATGGATAAAAATACATTATGCACAGTTTTTTAGTTCCGAATTATTGACTACCATTACTTTTTTCGTTTTTTAAAATATCTTATATATTTAGGAATTTTCTTTCTTTACTCGGCTGGTTACTTGAACTTGAATTAATAAGTACCTATTTTATTATCTTTTCATATCTGAGATAATTATAAGATCTGTCAGTTTACTAATTAAAATGTCGACTATATTCGTATTGAATCGTAATTATTACTAAAATGTTTAATAGAGATGTCTCGGTTCAAATGTTTCCTTACTTTTGAAACAGTAGATTTTTAAAGAGATTACGATTACGGATTAAGAAACAATGAGCTGGGTATTTAACAAAAAAATGTATTTCCCTACTTACTTGTTTAGCTTTAACACCAATAAATCCACTGCAATTTGGCGCCCCACATCTGCAGACTTTCTTCTCCTTACCAACACATTCCAAATTATAATTAAAAGTCAGTTCAGTATCTGCGGAAATATCATTAGTGGCAAACAAACCAACTCTGGTATCACCATTAACAGTCCATTTTTGAGTTTCACAGTTTGGCTGACAACAGTGATTCATGAATCTTGCAACATTACCTATAAAATATGGAAGACAGTCTTTTTCTCCAATGCAAAAATATTTTTCGAGTTGATAATAAAGGGTAAATATTACCTTTTGGGCCGGCATCAAGCATACGATCTTTATCAATTGTTAAAAAGTAATAATTCTCTTCTTTTTGTTCATGCATTTTTTGGATTCGTCTCTGATATTCTTCAATATCAATCATTTCTCCTACATATTCAATTACAAATTGACCCTTTTTTATAGGAGCGAGTGTTTTTAAGCCCCAACCTCTCCCTTGAGTTTTATAAGGTACAAGGGGTGGGTACTCTCGTTTGTCAAAGGATTGGTTTTTACATCTTGTACCTGCAGGACAAACATCCGGACTACACTCTGTAAGGAGTAGCCTAAAAATATTGTTAATTGTATTCATAATTTACCGCAGAAAATAAATCAATAAAGGCAGGAAGACAACGGTCGATAGCCTTTTGTACTTCGGTTCAATAAATATATTTACTATAAATCAATCATTGGGATTAGATTAGAGCGGAGCTAACAAACTGATATTGTAAAAATTATATTATACATACAGGTTGTCCCGAATTGTACGGACCAAACTTTACGGTGTGATAGATCTTCGCAAAATATGAAAAAAAGTTCCTATAAACATGGGTCGGGAAATGCTTAGTTTCCCAGATGCAGGGTGTTAAAGAAACATGAAAAAAATAAATTTCAAAACGGAAAACACCAATGTCATATTGGTATGGCATACTACATAATAGATTTTTGTTACTTGAAACACTGAAATCATAGCACACTATTATTACTGCATAACAAATCGCTTGTAATAGTGAAAAAGTTAGTAATGATTAAAAAAGTTTAATTAGGGTTAAAAATGGATAGTTTCTGAGGAAAATTACAAGACGTCTTTTTGTGTAAAAAGGCTCGGTTTGTCTGAATTATTGTGCAAAATTTCATTTGTTTATCTTTGGTCGTTTTAAAATTATGCAAAAAAAACATTTTCAGAATTATAACTTCCCTGTATCTCGGAAACTAAGAGTTCATGTTTATTGGAACTTTTTTTTATAGTTTCTGAAGTTCTATCATTCCGTAAAGTTTGGTCCGTACAATTCGGGACACCCTGTATACTGGGTGGGGCATTTAAGTTGACAATTGCAAATAACTTGAAAATAAAGCATTATAGAGAAAAATGTTTCAGACAGAAGTGGGATCTAATGGCTATAAATTTTTTTTATTTGGTGAAGGACTTCAAGAACAACTTTGTTTTTTTTAATAGAAATCCCAATTCTTTTACAGATTTATATTTTGCACAAAAAAATAAACAACTTTTGTTTTTATCATTTTTCTAGTTGAACTCATTGTTTGCGAGTAATTAAGCAATGAAAAATAGAGGTTTATATTAAAAAAAAAACGAAGTTGACATTCAAATAGCCTTGAAGTCCTCCACCATATTTAAAAAAATTATAGCCATTAAATCCTGCTTTTGAAATGATGCAACTTCCATCTGACATTTTTCTCTAAAATGTTTTAATTTCAAGTTATTCGTGATTGTCAACTTAAATGCCCTATCCAGTATATTATTGAAATTGCCGCCATATTGAATCCCTTTCGATATTCAAACCAAGGTCATTAATAGTAGTTTTACAAAGTTTCGATGTAATCCGATGATGTACAATAAAATTGAGACATTAAAACAAATTCAGTCCCCACATAGTGTTCATTTATTTGCCCGATTCTTTGACTCAATGCGAACAAGCATTTAAAATCAAAGCAATAAAAATCTATTCATAAAACCAGTAAAATTATGTTTACAATATACATTTTAATTATTAATATCTAAGAGTTGTTATTCAGATGCGAAACTTTGGCATCACTTGTCAAGGATACATCGAAAACAATCTTTCATGTTTAGAGATGTAATAGAGGTACATGTAAGGTATGTAAAATGTTTTAAGGAACTTCAGCTCGGGGAAGTCTGTCACCCATTAGTTCATACTATTTTGTGGGGGTATGTATGAACTGTACTACATATTTACTACCTAGAATCTAAGCGGTTAGTAGCTTTGATACAATTCGCACGATCTATATGTATACTATTTGTAAGATTTATTATTTCACTAATCTGCCAGGATTTAAGAAAGTGTATACGTACAGGGTGTCCCAAACTCGATGCATATGGGTTTCTTAGACATTAACCCAAGCTATGATAATAACAACGAAGTATAGACACATGTCATTAAATTTTAACAATAACATCATAATAAATGGGGAGAAAATTGATCTTGCTGAAAGCATGAAATATTTAGGCTTAATGGGTTCATTTCGGAAATTTTTTTTAATTCATATTCCGAAAGTACACCTTGTAATTAGTAAATATGCAAAATATTAAATTTTTTTTTCAACTGCTTCTCCCTCAAAATAAATAATGAAAATAGAGCGCTGTGACGTCACACCACTCGCAGCGGTCAGCCGCTAGCTTGTTTCCTATAGTTTCATACCGGCGGTAGTTACTACACACACGGCAAAAGTGCTAATTTCGTTCATCTTTTAAGTGCTTCGTCCTTGGTACAGCGAAATCTAAATACCATATACACCGCATAACTCATAGAACCAGTGGAGTCAGGTAGTGTGACGTCATAGCCGTTTCAAATATGTTACGAATTTGAAATCAAATATTAGGGTTAATATTAACGCTAGCGATCTAATTTTTTCACTATATACTTAGAGGATGAAATACTTACGGAAAATGCTAAAATAAATTAAAAAGCAAATATCACGAAATGAGCCCATTATAGATAATACTTTAACTTTTAACGAACATTTCTTATATATTCATAAAAAAATATCAAAAAAATTGTTCTTTTTCTCAAGGATAGCGAAAAATGTGTCACTACAAACAAGAGTAACTATTTATAATTCTATTATAAGGCCCCATTTTGATTATTGTGCTAGTGTATTATATTTACTTGATAATAATAAAATTTCAGCATTACAGAAATTACAGAATAGGGGAATGAGAATAATTCTTGGGTGTAATAGATATACTCCTATAAAATTAATGTTTGAAGTGGTAAACTGGCTTTCTGTAAGACAGAGGCAAATGTACATGGTATATATTTTTATTTATAAAGTATTAAATGGATTAGTGCCTGAGTATTTAAAAAAATTAATAACTTTTAATAATGAGATTCATAATTATCAAACTAGGAGTATGCAAAATTGTTACATCAGAAAAACAAATCTAAGAAGTACCATGAATTCAATATTTTTTAAAGGACTAGATGCATATAATAAGTTGCCAGTTAAGATTAAAGCTAACAGTAGCATCACTGTTTTTAAACAGGAGATTTTATTATTTGTCAAGAATACAATGAATGTTTAGTTAGGATGTTGATCTGATTATATTGTTATTCATTCACTAGATTGTAATGAATATAGGGTGTGATAAAATATATTTGTGAAATTGTTATATTGGTAAGATTTTTTAATTTGTATATTGGTGTTATATAAGAGTTATGTTGTTATATGTATATTTACTGCACACTGTTATCGTCATTATTTTCTAATTATATAGTAATTTTAATTATTATATATCATAAAACTGTAAGATTAGGATAACCTATTTAAATAAAGATTATTATTATTATTATTATTAAGCTACAATTTGCCGTGAAACTGGTGACCATAATCTAACGACGGTCGGCGTCACGACGTCTTGAATATGTTTTTGTCCACAGGCACCCTTTTTTGAGTACGGTACTGGAAAGCTTATTTATTAAGTCAAAAATCTAGATACAATTTTTTTATATTTTGAACCGTTTTGAAGATATACCAGATTTTATAATAAATTTAAATTATTGTATATTTCAAAAAAATTACTGTATTTGCCCCTCCCTTCGAGTTAAAGGGTTGAGGAGTCGAGTTTGGGACACCCTGTACAGTCTTAAAATCAGTTGATACAAAACTGTATATTTCTAAACACATTTCTGATTTTATAAATTAAAAAAAAAACTAAATCTTAACAATTCGCATTGTAAGCAAAATCTGTATTTAGCATAGCAACCTGAGATCCAAGCTCTACTGATACGATACAATAAAATAATTTTATGAGCGACATGCCTGGTTTTTCGGGTGTTAACTACAACTTTATGGCCCACGGACCCTATTATCGCCCGTGGGCGATAAAGTAACTTTACAGCTAGCTACTGAAATATAACGATCACGAGAATGGTTTTGATTGACCGTTGCTAGGTAGCCACTTCGCATTGCTTGAATGACAACATTCAAGCAACAGTTCATGTGTCATATGTCATATATTCAAAACAAATTTAAGTTGTAACTAACCCTCTAAACTGCTCATGCATAAAATTTTGTGAGTACAACGGGCGTAATAAGCGTTTATGGCCCTTGGCATGTAATAACCCTTGGGTAAAGCCTCGTGCTATTATTATCACGCCGCGGGTCATAAACGATTACCTTACTCCCTTTGATACATAAATAACTATTATTGCAAAGAACTATCAGTGACTGACATAAACTTTTTTAACAATGTTATTTATCAAAAAAGAAATTTTCATGCTGGTTTAAAAAACTATCAGTTTTCATGCACATAATATAAACAACTATAAAATTAGTTATTTATGTATCAAGGCATTAAAGTTAAACTTTTTATCATGAATGTGGTCTGTTTGCCTCGGCCCTTTTATTTTTTAAATAATTTTAAGTGACATTTAGAAATGTCATAATCATTTAAGGATGTTCAAGGGTTTCGCAAAAATGCAGAGAAGTCGCTGAACGTTGAATATGTTATTTTTGATATAGAAATGAACCCCTGTTTTTTTATTACCTTCTTGTACGTAGTTTTCGAGAAAATCGAAAATGAAATCTATGATTTTAACATGGAGTCTTATGCAGATTGTTCGGAGACCTTCTCAGAGTAAAATATAGAGGAGAAAATGCAGAGAAAATGGAAAAAAACTATGCAACGTATAGAAGAGACTTCAAGGAAGATTTTGTCTATGAAAAAGGGGACAGTTGCAATGCATTCTGATTAATAAACAGCATTTTTTTCGGAAATGCCGTTCCTCAGCAGACGCTTATGAAGTGTAACAACGGCAACGTCGCATCCTTCCTAATTCAAAATAATTTATATCGTCAAACAATTTATTGAAACTTTTTCATTAAAATAATTTACTTTTTTTATCATGTTTATGTAAAATATCAAAATATAAGTATTTCATGCACGCATGTCAGATAACAAGAACAAATAGACTTTCATACATAACAATAAATGTAAAATATTCTTATCGGAGAATAGAACTACTAGGAATATTCGAAGTGAAGCTGAAATGAAGTTCTTGAATACCTATATTATGGCAAACTTTTCAGGTAGGTACTCTAGAATGCCTTTTAATATTTTCTTTGTTTTGATGACTTGTGGTTTTCCATCACATTCACCACGCAACAGTCTGATTGCTTGCTCTTCTCCCTGGGTTTTGTATGCTCCGACCAAAGTACCGTAGGTGATTCCAAAGTACCGTAGGTGATTTTTTATAGGTTAGCCACTTTGTCGCAACACCAGCAGAAAGAAAACGAGGGCACAGGAGAAATGTGCGGTGTTGCCTCTAACGCCTTCTCCCACCCCCGGGATCTCCCCCGTCCCGCTACTCCCCTCTGCCCCGTCGATGAAACCCTTGAACATCCTTAAAATTTTAAGTGACATCGGAATAATTTTTTGTAAGAAAACCATTATTTTTAACAATTATAATAGTGATAATAGTTAAAATTCTGAATTAAAAAAATTGTATTTATTTACGTTTTATTACAACACAATTATTGTCACAAGCATTGAAAAATTTATGTTTAAATTTGTCTGTCACCTCTGCCAACTACAAAAATCGTACAATAATGGATTACTTTAATGACTATTTCTAGCACTTTAATGACGATTTTGAGGTACCTTAATGCCGATTTAAAAGAAATATATATTACAGTACCTATTTAAACAATCACTATCCGGCCCACAAGGATTAGGTTGACTAGGATCACATTCACATGCATTAGTACTGCTTAAGTCAAGATCCAATTGCCGGACATTACCAACAGGTTTATTAACTTTTATTCTAATATATGGTGGTGGCTTTAATGAAGATATCGATTCTGCTTCCTGACTACGTTTGAATTCTGCAAGAGAAATTTCGTAAATACCGTTTAAAAGTTAGGAAACAATTTCTTACCCTTTTTTGATTTATGTGCAACAACAGCTTCCTCAACAGCTTTATTAAAAGCAGCATCAACTTTCTTCTTTATGGAATTACAATGACCAGTATCTCCATCTTGAAATAGAAAAGATCTACCCCTATTAACCCAATAATAATCATAAGTACCAAAAAATTTCACTACAAATTCACCAGTGGCATGTTTTATATTCATTATATTATCTGGTACTTCATTAGGAAATAAAATAAGTGCAGGCCACCAACGGAATTTGCCAAGTTTTACCCAAACAATTTCATCGTACAATGGGAGTCGACCAGATTCACAATCTTCACAAATAAACTTATCATCATCTGTTAAGTTGACTGGCAAACATTCAGGATGTACACTGGTAGGACACGTTTCACAACAAATCAAATTTCCACCTTCAGAGCACAGAAAACACCAAGTAGTGTTTATCGTATATAATTTATTTTTATCTCTATGTCTAGGGCAAATTATTTGAGTAGAACTTAGGATAGTCGTACCAGCAGGAACACAATAATTTGTAGAATGGTAGGTAGAAGGGCATCGCAAACATTTCACTATTTTGTCACCAGAACATCGAGATGTAGCAGCTCTAGGATCATCAGAAGCACATGTGTGGCATACATGTAATGGGCACACAAAACTATCCACCGCTTCATCTGAATCTTTATGTTTTGTCGTTTGAATTAACGACCACTGTGTCTGCGGCCACATTTTTAAACAGTCTGGGTGATAAAATCTACCACATTGATATAGCGAACATTTCTGACGAATACTTGAACCTCTTTTAGAAATGGCTAAGTTGCAAATAAAACAAAATGGATCTAAGTCTGATATGCAAAATCCACATTTGAAATTTTTAGGGTTCACAGTGTTATCTATTATATCTACAGATTCAGTAAAATCCAAATTGTCCTCTTGTATTATATCACTTTTTGAACTGTTCAAACTCTCAAAATCAGCTGTAACATGTGCTATAAAATGTTTTGACTTAATAGTTTTTGAATTATTCTCTGACTTGCCATTAGAATTGTTATTATCTATCAGTTTTTCTACAGTAGGTAATGTGCTGGGCTTGTCTGTCAAGTGGTCAATTTTAGTTACTTCATTTTCTTGTAGTACTTGTGCGGAATTTACGTTTGATTCTTTGTCAAATGTTGAATTATTTGGATAAAGAGATTCACATCTTGAAAAATTTGTCACCTTTGGCAGAGGCTGAATTAAAGAGTTTTCCTCAGAACTTGAGTCTGTTGATTCAGAATAAACTGTTTTCGATTCAAATTTTTTCATTATCTCCTTCATTTTATAATCAATCTGTTCAGCTAGAGACATATTTTTAAAATTTGGTGGAAAAGTTTTTCTAGGAGGTGTATTGTACACACTTGAAGGTACAGTTATTATCTGAACGTGATCGTCTTCTAATAATCCAAATTTATTTATGTCATGTTTAGGAAAATCTATCATTTCTGCCTCTTTTGTATTTTTATCTTCCTTCGATATTATTTTACTTTTATGAACAGATTCAGCGTCCTGTACTAAATTATTGTTTGTGTTTCTAACTTTCTTTTTCCTATAAAATTTCTCTTGTAATATTTTTGTAGCACATTCAATATGATATGGTCCATTACATCTTCCTCTACATTTTAAGACAGTTTCAGGTTTATAGCAATACTGACATACCTTATCCCTAGATACTCCCTTAAACAGATTATTTCTTTTAAACAAAGCTTTTTGAGAGGCCATCGAATATAAAGTAGTATCTGTAATATTATCTGAACTTGTCTTGGAATCAATTTCAGAAATTTCATCGACTTGCTTTCTTAACCTTAATCTACACGATAATTTATTTTCATTTTGGAGAATTTCAGTATTCTCAATTTTATTTAAATTATCAATTTCAATTTCATTTTTGGACATATCAGCAGATATACTTTCATCGTCTGCAGTAGTTCCTGATGATATTGCTTTTTTAAACTTCTTTCGAATAGGCGATTTCTCATCAGTATTTGATGATAGTTCTAGTTCTGCCTCATTTTTAACAGCTTTTCTCTTTCTTTTTCGATTGACTAAAGGTTCATTAGTGGCAAATACATTGTCAATAGGTGATTTCTCGTCAGTATTATCAGTATTTGATGATAGTTCTAATTCTTCACCATTTTTAACAGCTTTTTTCTTTCGTTTTCGATTGACTAAAGGTTCATTAATTGCACATACGTTGTCAATAGGTGATTCCTCGTCAGTATTATCAGCATTTGATGCTAGTTCTAATTCTTCCCCATTTTTAACAGCTTTTTTCTTTCTTTTTCGATTGACTAAAGGTTCATTAGTTGTACATACATTGTCAATAGGTGATTTCTCGTCAGTATTATCAGTATTTGATGATAGTTCTAATCCTTCCCCATTTTTAACAGCTTTTTTCTTTCTTTTTCGATTGACTAAAGGTTCATTAGTTGCACATACGTTGTCAATAGGTGATTCATCGTCAGTATTATCAGCATTTGATGCTAGTTCTAATTCTTCCCCATTTTTAACAGCTTTTTTCTTTCTTTTTCCATTGACTAAAGGTTCATTAGTTGTACATACATTGTCAGTAGGTGATTTCTCGTCAGTATTATCAGTATTTGATGATAGTTCTAATTCTTCCCCATTTTTAACAGTTTTTTTCTTTCTTTTTCGATTGACTAAAGGTTCATTAGTTGCACATACGTTGTCAATCGGTGATTCATCGTCAGTATTATCAGCATTTGATGCTAGTTCTAATTCTTCCCCATTTTTAACAGCTTTTTTCTTTCTTTTTCGATTGACTAAAGGTTCATTAGTTGCACATACGTTGTCAATAGGTGATTCATCGTCAGTATTATCAGCATTTGATGCTAGTTCTAATTCTTCCCCATTTTTAACAGTTTTTTTCTTTCCTTTTCGATTGACTAAAGGTTCATTAGTTGCACATACAATGTCAATAGGTGATTTCTCGTCAGTATTATCAGTGTTTGATGATAGTTCTAATTCTCCCTCATTTTTAACTACTTTGTTTTTTCTTTTTTGATTGACTAAAGGTTCATTAGTTGCACATACATTGTCATCAACTAAAAGCTGCGTTTGCTTCTTTTTGGCTCTTGGAGCAAACATGTCTATAAAAAAGGACATTTTTTCATCGACACTTTTCGTTTTCAGGAGTTCTGCCTCATCCACTGCACGCTCCCATTTTTTAAGTTTATGTGGTTTGATAATATAAGCTTGTTGTAACATTGGTGAATTATTCTAGAAAATTAATTTAACTTTAAAAATTTGACAGAGATAAAAAAAAATTCACATAGAATTTGAGATCTGGGGCTTGTTTGGGTTCTGATCAGAACAGTTCTGGAACTGTTCCCGTCATGCGCAATGAAGAAACTGTCATGAACTGTGAAAATTTAGAACCCAAACAAACCTGTTATGTTATAAATATGAATAGAATACATATCTACCGTGTACCTACATACCTACTTCTCAGTTTTTGATGTCAGTATCAACAAAATATCATTTTAATAACGACCGATTAAAAAATTTATTTTGGTATACTATCAAATTAATAAAATGGTTTGTTTTGTTCTCTAATTTTAATATAAAACATTAACCGACCAGAAAGAAGTTCTTATGTTATAATAATAAAATATACCTACTTTAATCTTCATCTTGTCACTTAATTCACTCAGATCATTTCGGTTAGAATATAACATGATTTGGTGTTTATTTATCCAGGCTCTTCTTCCCTTGTCTCCAAAAAAATGAACATGATAAAATATCTTTTGACTGCGTTTTCCCTGAACTGTAAGCGATATAATTTAATTAGTTACAAGTTACAATTAAACGACGCATTTTTTGCCAAAAAAATATACCAGATAACTCTTAATGCATTTAATTTTCAAAAGTGATATTAAATATTTTTCGCTAACTTTAGAATAAATATCAATCTTTGTATAGTCACTTGTTAAATTTCATCAAACCTCAAAAAAATGGGCAAAAGGTTTCGGAGATAATGACACAAAAAAAAATTCCAGAGGCCTTTCTGGGGCCATAATTGTCTTGTAATTGAATTTTAAGCAAAATACAAAAACATAGGTCTCAATTTTGTTAGTAAAATTTACCCCATTATGATACACAATTTATGACCACCCAAACAGTGCATAATATAGTATGCTGATGTACATTCTGCCAAACAAGTTGGTATTATTAGTAGATGACGTAGTTGTATTTTTAAATAAAATATCAGGTGTCAAACAACACTGTACTTCCTTACAAGAACATATATTAAAAAAATTAGGGACTTTTTTTGTAAAAACTGCTAAGAGCAGCCTATAGATTGTGTAACAATTAAGGCTGGGACACACATGAATGGTGGTGGGTGCGTTAACTTAACCCATGTGCAATGGTGTATTTGATTTCACGTGTCAAATCTAAACGCCACCGCCACCGCTCATGTGTCCAGGTCTTTATACAGGGTGAGTTTTAAATGCGTACATATATTTTTAATCTTCAACATATTTCATCAAGTACAATTAATTAGCGCTTTTTTTAAACAAAAAAAAAATATTTCTAATACCTCATTTTTCCATCTAGCAGAAATACGATTGTACTAAAAATTACCCAAGTAATGAGGCAGCACTACTTTAGTGAAATATATTATTTAGGATGAAATAGAGAGTGTTTCGAGTGACAAGCCAAATAATTCTAAAACATTTTTATCGTATTTTTTGAAAGTCGTATCAGTTATAAGTAGAAATTAGAAAAGAAAATGTCAATGGATTTCCTCAGATGTTAAGAATTGGATGTTTAAATATAACTGAGGACTTAATACTTATCCTGTATAAAAAATACAATAAATTGATTGCCTGCAAAAAGTGGATTGCGCCCATATAAATTTGGTACAACAGTTGTAACCCGAAAATCTGTTTTTTTTTTAGTTGCGTAAGGTGACCTTCCTTAGATTGACTAATGCAAACTGTTATTTAAGAGCTTTGTGGGTTAACGATCAGATCAGAGAAGTCAGAATTGCAATTCTCCAATTCACGTTATAAGTATCTGTGACAGATCTTATAATGTCAAATGTTTGTTTTATTTTTAAATTTTTTGAAGAGACTCTTTTTAAATATTATTTACATGTTAATTGTGGCATTTCATACATTTTTCTCTTACTTTTCTTTTCAGGGAATTATTACCACATTTCTTGAAATTCCTATCCAAAAAAAGTTGATTCATCTAAAAAATATTCAAATTAACCAGTTTAAAATTGGAAAATAACCTCTACGCCTTTTACGTAGTGTTAGAGCAACAGTTAGAGAGCGTTTTTTGACAACTAATAGGAATTAAAATGTTTTTCTACACGTTACATAAAAAATCTAAAGCCTAAACTTTAAAAAAGGAAACAGGTATAGTTTCCGAAATGACAGCGCAGTATTTTTGTATTATTCTAATTCCTATTAGTTATCAAAAAACACCCTCTAACTGTTCCTCTGATATTACGTCAAAGGCGTAAAGGTGAATTTGAATATTTTTTAGATAAATCAACTACATATTTTTGGATAGGAATTTCAAGAAATGTGGTAAAAATCCCAAAAAAGAAAAGGAAGAGAAAAAACCTCTTTTTAATTTTAAACGTTTTATAAGGTAAATTTTAGTTGAATGCAAAACCAATTATAAACGCAACACCTATCTATTTTTCTTTAAATAATTTAATCATCTTTTAACAGTAAACAATTTCTTACGTAAACAATATTTCGACATTAAAAATACCATACACCTCCCCCTAGATGTGAAATATTACCACAGGCCACAATCTCCCCTTTACTCCGAATGTACAGGGTGTCCCCGTATATTTTGCATCACCACTGGAGCCTTTATTTTTGGAGCTAGAAAAAAACTTTGTATACAAAAGTTATAGGATTTTTCCTAAACCATCAGAATATGTCGTCAGATAAAACAAAAAAACATCGCAAAATTAGGAAAAAAGACAAACCTATGTTTTTTATAATGGAATGCCCTGTATATTATGAGTTTTTCGAAGTTTACGCTTTCTCCCGATTTCAATGAAAATATAGACAGGCGGAAAATTTTTACTTGAAATTCGTTTTCCACAGATAAAAATAGGTATGAAAAAAAAATTCCAAAAATCGGGAATTCCGTTACCTCAACAATTACCTTTTATGCTCTAATATTTGTATTATTTCTATGTTAGGTTATGTTTTATCTGACAACATATTCTGATGGTTTAGGAAAAATCCTTTAACTTTGTATAAGAAGTTTTTTTTAGTTCCAAAAATAAAGGCTCCAGTGGTGGTGCAAAATATATGGGGACACCCTGTACACGATCTCTGTATCTCGATATAGCTAGGAAATCTGAAAGCACTACATATTCTTAATGGCTATACAAGCTATACTACTAAAGATACATTTTTTGACAAATCAATAATAAGAAAGTTTTCTATTTTGATTTATAATTTAGTTATTTAAATAACAAGGGAAGTAGGTATTATTTTTCAGTTGAGGGCGGTTTAAAAAAAAGCCTGAAACTGGTCCAGATTATCTACTTCCCATGTTGTTTATAATATTTTTCCCACTCCCTAATTAAAAATCAAATAAAAAGGTAATTTTTTTATTTCTGATATTTTACTATTTATTTTGACATTACTTTAAATATTTCTGTCAGGTATATTCTATGAAACAGCTTAACTAATCAATAGGGATTTACGGAAATGTAACCTAAGTGAGTGACCCAGGTTCCTTAAATTAAGAGTTGGGTTATTATTAGGTTCCTGTGATATCCGAACGCACAACGCGACCCCGCGACCGACTGTCAAAAACGTCAAAAACAAGGTGGTTTGGTTTGTCTCACAGATTTTATTGGTTTTTCTAAAATATTAGCAACTTTTCCTAAAAAATTATAAAATAATGGCTGACGGCATGTGATTTCAGTACATGGGTCCGAAAATGGTAAGTAGTAGAGGTTAGACTCTAGATTTTAGGTGGTGAACACCAAATGTACAATGTACATAATCTTTAATGCACCGTCATTTCCTTTTACTTTTATGGAGTAAAATTTCTCCTACTATTTCTTCTTCATTTTGCAGGAAAAACTGTGCCGCTGTTATAGCACAATGTAAAATTTCATTCGTGGCATCCATTCTTCATTTATTACATTTATTCTCACTTTTGAGGTTATATGAAGTTTAATCAAACCTGAAACCTGACAAACCAATAAACAACGAAGTAACCCACACATGACCCTAGTAGCTGAGTAGGGTAGGTTCGAGTTAACTATATTAGTAACCTATGTGCATTTTCGTAAACGGTTACTTTAACTCGATGAAGTAAATGAACGCAAAATAGTCCATCAGGTTAGCAGAACACTAATCGAGTTAAGTTTCCGTAAATCCCTTACGTGTTTTTACTTTTCATCCATAGGGAGGCAAGTGACATTTTAAGAAAGTGCAAATCTAGAAAGATTTTTAGTATTTTTAGTGCTATGCTATTAGTCGTTAATATGGAAAATGGGGAAATAGAACAAGCTGCCAGTTCTTTTTTACTGCCAGACAAGTCAAAAAAATGACTTCCCGTCATGAATGGTAACTAATACCTATTCTAGTAAACACTTACCTCTATTAAAATAATTTAAAAATGGTGTGTACTATATAGGGAGTGGGAAAATATACTTACAATTCATTTTTTTTATGTGACATACTGTTTCTGGTTCCTCTGTCACCAAACATGGCCAAAATGGATGAGAACCTATTTGAGCCCAAGCAAGATCACCTACTTGAAACTGGATATCTTCATCTTCTAAAATACAATATAAAACATAAAATATTGTCTAAAAGTTATTTGTGGCATCTTTCTGTATTTTCTTTCTGTTCTTATTTGGGATTTACGGCCACACTTCTGAGCGTAGTAAGTATCTATGGTTATGATATAAACATTAAAATTGTGTAATTTCACGAATTACACAAGAGAAAGACTATTTAGCATTGAGAAAGGAAACAGATTAAGTTTCCGAAACGTCTGCAAAACGTCATTGTTTTTATTTTATTTTAATTATATTTTATGTCAAAAAACCAACCTTTAACTGTTCCTTTGACGTAAAGTCACAGGCGTAAAGGTTATTTTTTAAATAATCCAGATATTTTTCAGATTATCTGGGTAATGTTCAGAAGTGTGGCCGTAAATCCCAAATAAGAACAGAAAGAAAAACCATAAAATATCAATAAAACCAATGGAAGAACTATAAATAAAAAGTCCTAAATACATTGAATATTTACCTCGATTAATATCTTTGTTCTCTTCAGTAGTAATCTTTCCATTAGTTCCCTTAGACTTGCTTCCCTTAATGTCTCTTGACTTCTTTTTATCAATAAGTTTTTCTTTGTTTTTCTTTAAAGTGTCATTAGAAATGGCTACATTTCTACTTCTAGAAAGTAAAGTACCTTCTGAAAAGCTTTTACTCCTTTTTAACTTATATTCTGTTTGTTCTTCAACCTCCGAATCAAAACTTATCACATGATCTACACATACGTCTACTATTTCTGTCTTACGATCATCCCGGTCATATAGTTTCTTTTTTGATTCCAGAGTACTTGGTGCAACACTTTTACTTCTTCTCAATCTGCATCTATATTGTTCTCTCTCTATATCTTGCAAGTCTATATCATTTATAGACTTTCTTCTTTTACGTCGGGAAGGTTTATTAGATTTACATTTATCGTCGCCATTCGTTTTTGTATTTTCTCTTTTAGGTAAAACATTTTCAGTAGTAAGTTTCCTATTAAAAGCCGATCTTCTTGAAATTCTGTTTGAAGTTATATCTTTTGCTGATGTATTTATTTCCATATTATCATTATGCTCTAAATAGTCTACAAATTGGCTGCATTTTGCTGGTTCAATTACTTCATTTATACAGTTGTTTCCAGTTGTCTTTGGTGATGTTTCCAAAATGGAGGAACTTGTTTTACCAGCAAGTGATTTTAATTTTTCCTTTTTAAGCTGTGGAGCATTTTCTACTTTTTTTATCGATTTTTGTTTGGGCCGTTTACTTTCGGCAGATTTATTTAATAATTTATTGTTTCTGCCTTTTTTGGTATTTCCCACATTCATGAGCAAGTCATTGCAAATACTGGTCACATCATTTGTTTTTGAAACTGTAACAACTACATCAGTTTGTTTCTTTTCTTCACTGTTGTCACAGTCAAAATCTATTGAACTATTGCTTATAGATTCATTAGTATTTGACAGATTATTATTTTTTATAGACACACTATTTTCAAATTCTCTATTTTCATTAATGACTTTATCAAAAACTTCTGTAATTTCTAAATAATCATCTTTAGATTCAGGGTTTATTTCGACATCACATTCTGTTATGGTAGCATCGAAGTTAGATGAAATATCTTTTACTTTTCTATTTTCATCCGAAACTGTCATGTTATTTTCAATTAATTGTTCTTCTGTTTCGCCTTTGTCAACTGCGTTATCGTCAACTCCTAATTGTGTGCCTATCATATTAATATTTTTCAGAGAATCTAAAGGTTCATCAGAACAGTTCATAATTAATTCCTCCTTTTCTGTATTACTAATAATTGGTACACTACTTTTGATACAGTTCAATTTATTAAATTCTATTGTATTATCAGCAATTTCATTTAATGAATCGACTTCCAAATCTAAAGAAACATTATTTAATATTGAGTCAACTTGTGAGGTTATTGAATTGATTTTTTCTTTTGTCAGTTCTTTCGGGACCAAATCGGGTATTTTTTGTTGAATTTTCTTTTCGTCATTTTCTAATAAATAGTTGTTGGTGTTGGTATTAGAAGGAATTATTTTAATAGCTACTAATTTATTTGATATCAAATGTGCTTTCCATTGTTCGTTTCTAGGTGTTGCACTTTTATGCAATTGATGTATGGATTCTTCTTTTCTATAAGTTTCTGAATCTTTTTCTCCATTTTTTAACTCAACGGATTTGTTATGGTTATCTGTTGTAAATGTATTTTCCAATTTCAATGAGCTTTCTGCTGTTTCGTTTTTTTGTTTATCAATGAAAACTGCATTTTTTATTAATTCTTTTTCGTGTTCCATTCCGTCAATTGTAGTATCATCATTTTCTGCCAAAAATTTACTTTCTTTTGGTAAATCAATTTTCAAATTATTTGACATTTTCATACTCTTTGAAGCGGTAATATCCATAACGTTCTCAATTTGTAATCTATTAAAATTGAATTCTTGACAAATTTTATCAACTATATTGTCACTATCGTCGCATATAACATTTTTGGATTTGCTAAGTGCTGCAGTTATCTCACAATCATTTAAATCTGCTTCCGTATTTCTAAGTAGTGTTGTTTTTGAAGTATCAGTTTCAGAAATTTTCGAAGCACTTTGATTCTGCAAATATTTCAAACTACTATTACATTGTTTATTAAATTCTGAAGTGTCTTTCTTAGTGCCTTTAAAATTAGATCCCTCTAGTTCATTAGTAGAGTCGCCAAATAGACCGTTGTTACAGTTGTTTATTATAGTCTTGAATTTATTGGCAGGAATACAATTACCCCTCACACTTTTATCGAAATCTTTTGGAAGTGTTTTACTTGTTGACAATCCTTTGCTTTTTCTTGGCGTCCTAACTTTTGGTACAATTTGTTTAATACATTCTTCATTTTCGAGAGTTACATGTTTAACTTCTAATTTACTACTCACATTCTCATCCATTTCTTGATCTTTGTTCGGCAATTTATTAAGAGAGTTTGGGTCACTTTCCGGAACTGTATTATTAATTGGTTCCATTTGAACACTATTTAGTATTATTTTTGGTGAATTCTCTTTATGTAATATTTCATCAGGATCTATATTCTTACTAACAGTTTTACTTTTTAATGGTGATTTTCCATGTTCCTTTTCTGGGTCATCAATCGACTTCTTTTCTGTATTCATGCTGTCAATTAATGCTTTGGTTGAGCGTAATTTTCTTTTAGTAGGCGACATAATATCCAATTTATTAAATGAGTCACTCATAATCTCAGATGCTCTGCTTACAAATGAAGCATCTAGAGGACTTATTATAATTCTTATTTCAGGTATTGATTTTTTCCCTTTCTTTAAAGGAGACAACATTTCCTCTTCTGCAAATATTTCATCGTAATTTGATGACAAATTACTGACCATGTTACACTTACGCAAAACAATTTCTGGTTGTAGATGTATTTCTCTATTTACTATAGTTTTTATACTTTTTGGTCCTTTATCTTTCCTGTCATTTTTTTGTCCAGAAGGGGCATTTTCCTGGTTGTTAATTTTGGAAACATTTATGTCAGTTTCAAATTTTAATTTTTCTAAGCTGATTTTAACTCTAGTTTTTGACTCTCCATTTAAATAATTCCATGAAGTATTTCTTACAGTACTTTCGGTCTTTTCTTCCGAAGTAGTATTTGCTTCTTGAACGTCCTTTCCTAAATTTTCTTGACTTGCTGATCTTAATATTCTCTTGCTTGTAACAATGAAATTAGAAGGGAAGATGTTTGTTTTCTTTTCAGTTTGCTCATTCATTTTAAGCGTCGTTTTAGTTAAATTTTGTTCACGTGGAAGGTTAATATTTGACCCTAAACTCTTTTTCAGGGTTTCAAGTTGTTCTGTCTTAGTTTTTATTATACTATTTAATAACTGTTCATTAGTACATTCTTGACCTAATCCGTTATCTGCATTTATATTAATCAATTCACTATTTCCGCCTAAATTACATGTTTTCTCATTCAAATTAGTGCTAGGTTTTGAACTTTGTAAATCATGACTGTTATTTAATGATGATCTTAACGTCCGTTTTTTATTATCATTATTTGTATCATGAAAGTTGAATCCGATTACTTCACTTTCCTCATTGCATCTTACAATCTTATCTTGCTCTTCCAAACATTGTTCTTCGTTACTTAAAAGAGACTTCAATGAACGCTTGGAATGGGCTAACACAAAATCAGTCTCTACAGTTTTCTTCTTTGGCAGTTTTCCTTTTATATCTATTTTGTATGCTTCATTTTCCACAGCTATTTCATTTTTATGAGTTTTTGATTTCAGAACCTTTTTAGCAGTATGTGGGCTGGACTGATGTACGCTTAAATATTCTTTTTTTACTCTTTTTTCTTGTGTTAACTGTTGTTGTGATTTTAATGGATGATAAATACTAGATGCTTTCAACCTCCTTCTAATAATTTTCGATTCCTTAGTTGCCATCGCCTTTGTATGACTGTTTGAATATCCACAATCTGTTTTACTGTAACCTAACGATGAAACAAGTTTTGATGAAGTATTCTCGCATTTATAACTATTTGCACTATTGTTTTCAATTTTTTTTGGCACAGGTAAATTACTAGAAATTTCAAATTCCTTATTTTCTACAGTTAAACTGTCAGTTTCAATGAACGATATTTCAGTACTTATAGAAATGTTATGTTTAGACTCAACAGAACCAGTTTTCTTTTTTGGAGAAATGTTTCTTTTAACTTTGACTCTAACTTCTTCTTTCATTTCTTCATTTGAAGGTGAATTATCATCAAACGTTTTATTTAATTTCTTGAAATTATTTTTTATTGCTTCTATATCAATATCTTTATCTGTTGAAGTGTCATTTAAAGATGCACATTTAATTGTATCCAAAATTTTATCATTTACTAATTTTTCAGGTGTTGATGTATAAATGTTAAAGTCATTACATAAATCAAAATTTTCGAAGTAATTAGGGTCCAAAAATGAACTATTTTTTCTAAATCGTTCATGTTTAACTGGCTCCTCTTTTATTCTAACTTCTTCATGAAATGGAAAAACACTCTCATCCTCCATATTTCTTGCCGTCCAGGATTCGTTGACGAATTGCAAGTCTAGTATTGTAATTTCACTCGCATCCAGAATTTCGGCATCTAATTTGTTGTTTAGCATGGGTTTAATTACATTTTCAGAAACAATAGGATAGTCTGGTAAGCCAAAACTTTCCACAATATTATTTTGATTAAAACTTTTTCTTTTATTACAGTAAGTTTTCAGAGAAGGCTTGCCTGAAGTTTTAGAATCACTCGGTATATCAGATAAAATGTTAGGTTTAGATATAATTTTAAATACTTTATCAACATCTTCTGTGGGCAAATTACTTTTATTACCAACATAACCTTTAGAAAAGTTCGGTTTGGGAGATTCTAAGGTGTTTCTTTTAAAAAACTTTCTTTCTTTAACTGATTCACTATTTAATTTTTTCGGCAGCAGTGACTGAACAGTTTTCGAATATCTCTGTCCAAAAATATCATCAAACATTGACTCAAAAGATTCTTCTTCATCACTATCCATTTGAAAAAATGAATTGTTTTTTTCTAAACTTTTACGAGATAATTCATTATCTTCATTATCAATAAAATTTTCCCTACTACTAGTACCTATAACAGAACACGAAGATTTTTCTTTTGACGATTCTATGTTTTTGGGAGTGGTTTTATTTGCTTCAATAGCGTCATCTATATTGCAATAATCATTTGAAACTTTTGGTTTTCTAATTCGGCTACTTCTTCGCGTAGGGCTTAAAAAAAATTCCGATCTTGCTATAGATGGTGTTTTTTCAGCTGCATTGTTCGAGGATTTTCCCTGACAAATATCAACAGTACCTTTGTCTTCTAAATTCATATTGTATTTAAGACGTCACTTAATTATTCCATTTAATAATTGTATAATACATTTCTAAAACATAAAATAGGGTTATGTTAGGTACATTTAACTAATAATCTAATATATTTTGTGGAAAATGGAAATATTTACGAGCCAACTTCTATAATGTTAATACGATTATTTTTTACGTAGATATAATAGTATTTTTCAAGAAATGGAATGATGTATTTTGGCGAATATCCGTAACTTCTTGTCTTAAATGTAATGAAAATATTAAATAAATGCAATTAAATAATAAACATAATACCGGTAAATTTGAGGGATGAATATATGAATCACATTCTGTTAATTAACCAAAATAAAACTCATAGTTATTATTTAACACTACAATGAATAAAATCACAACAGTCAACAGTATTTCATGGGACTAAAGTTTTGACACCGATCATATTGAGCGAAGTTAGCAAATTTAGTTTTTACACTTTCCCGCTCTTAAAGAACGAAGGACGATTAAACTGAACCTCAAAAACGTACTTGCACCAATTTCTTTCATACGATTCTTTATTATAATAAAATAGATACGTTTTGTTGTTATCTTAATTAATTGAACTGTTTTCGATTTTTTTGAAATGTAATTAATTTTCTATATTAACCTACGTGTACTTAAAATCCTCGACTGACATGAAGCTATTAACAAATAATTTTTTAAATGATCTTATTGGATTTATTAAAATTTTTTAATTATAATTTGTTCCTTTCTGAAACAGAATATATAATTATAATTTAACTAGCACAATTACCAAAGACTAATTTTTAAACCAAAACATTATTTAGTTTGGAATTCATTTCTAATATTAAACTTGCAAGTACAGGTTGCCAAAATCATATGATTATTTTAATTTTTCTGCCGCGTCCACTGCAGAAACTGTTTGCCAGAGAGGTACTTAGCATATTGTAACGATGAATTTAACATTTTCACTAAGTGAAATCTTTCATATTAATATCTCACTGTTAATGTTAAGGTAGGTATATGGTATATATAAATATACCTATACATAATATATAATGAGAGATATCAGATCAAATATATCAAATCTTTATTATTTGTTTATGGAAGTAATTTACATGAAATCGTTTTATGAAAACTTTGATTGTGCCACAAAAAAATATTTGACTATTTTCATGGAACACGCTTATATTATTTTATTTTTGTTATATTTAGAAATTATTTTTTGCGTAGGTACTTATACGCTCAACGCTGTATTAGTAATGACGTATAGCACCGCAGCGGCCATTTTTTGTATCCAACAAACTATTTTCTTTGTTTTGTATATTATATGATGTTTCCGTTTGTGAATTTTAAATGTATTAAAAGGAGTTTTGACAAAAGTCGAGGAATACTCCTTTTATAAAATTTTAAATCTTCATAACCTTAAAGTTTGTTTGGATACAGCAATAACAGCTGCTTTCGTTCGTGCTATTGGCCGCGTTCATCAGACCCAACAGTTGGAGGTAGCTTAGGTTACAGCTGCCACTGTGATGACTGAATTTAATTCCCGTTGAAGGTTGTAACCTTAAAACAATCTAAAAATTGGCAACAGTTCATCAACTGTTGGGTCTGGTGAACGCGGCCAATCATACGTGAACAAAGTAATCATGATTCATATTTACATGTTCGTTTGTTCTGATTTGTTTTCTCCCTCTCTTATTTTTAGAATCATGTTCAGCATTCCCCTTGCCCCTTCGAATCATGGATTTTTAGTGTTCTTTTTTATGTAATCATGTTTTCACCTACTTATAACCTTGAAATTATTTGTCATTTGTCAGTCAAAGCCGGTAAAGTAAAAATGAATGACTCCAGACAAGAAGTAGAACTTGTACATCCTACTAATGGTACTAAATTTAATGTGTTCTTAACAGAATGCCATAAAATACAGATTTTCTGTGTCTTGTATCATGCACCATGATGATTGTGGTTATGTTTTTGTTTTGTATTTGGATCGTGAACGACGTGAACGTAACGTAACTTTTATGTAAGGACGCGTTCGATTGTTGACACTGTCGTAATCCATGATTAGGAAAACATAGATTATGTTCACGTGAACAGTGATTTTACTTTTCATACACGAACGAAAGCAGCTAACGACTTTGACGTCACACTAATAGACCGTCGTATATGCTGTATGCATATAGTTGTATATTAATTTACTAATTTAGTAATTTATTATGCTAATTAACATTATTGTATTACTTGGTGTAAAAAATAGTAGTTTATTCCACAAGCATAATGGCCTCCATTATTTATTTACGAGAGTGAAAGTGTACGGAACGAGCCGACGGTGAGTGTCGTAAATCACCCGAGTGAATAATAGCCAATATACTAAGAATACTAGGGTATTCTATTCGTATATAATGGCTATATTATCAGATGATTTACGACACTAGAATACGAGTAGAATACTAGGATACCTATTCTACTCGCTGGCTATATTCACTCGGGTGATTTACGACACTCGTTTTCGGCTCGTGCCGTAGTAAATTTTCACCCTCGTGAATAATAATCATACTTGTGGAATTAACTCTATAATATTCATGCAGACAACTTGAAATAATATAAGAATAATTTTTTTGTTGTGAAAGGATACTGCTAAAACCAACTTACTGCTAAAACCTGCTATGATTTGTTTACTAATTATGAGGAAGTTATGGAAGTTGGTGTAGTAGGTGTACTACACCGTTGAGTAAGAATTATATATTTTCTAGTTTCTATATACTTTCACTCAATAGTCAATACTCAATGGTAGTACACTACTACACCAAATTCCTTAACTTCTTATTTTTCATTTAATAATCAAACCAGTTAGTTTAGAAATACTACAGGTCTAGGTAATACACTTAATTTTGGTTCTATGGCTTTCATCGTGGAGCTGTTAATTTAATTTAATTTGTAGAAGAGTTTTTGGGTCCTTTTTCGCGTTAAATATATATTAAGTTCTCTACGTTTCGACCATCTTAATTGTCGTTGTCAAAAATTCAAAATATTCAACCCGAGAGAACCTCAAAAATTCTTCTATAAATAAATGCATCGTTCCTTTTTATTTAATAGATATAATACTTAAAAATGGAATAAATTTATTTGTTCATATTATTGATGGTTTTTAATTTTATTTTTTTTTTACTTGTTTTAGAAGTATATCTTATAACTATTATTACCTGCTATTATATATTATTTGGTATTATAGTTGATTCCATGCAAGACTTTCGTGAACCTGATGATTTGCAGAAAAGTTTTCAATTGTTCAACAAGATGGTCGAAACATCAAGCAATGACAACGTGGTGGTTTCTCAACCGAAAACTCCACCACATCTCATGATGGGAAATCGTCATACTGATTACAAATATCAATTTTAACACGTACAGGAAGATATGACCCGTAAAAACTCTTTACAAATTATTATTATTAATTTATCTGCCTTACTTTTAATGTATTTACATTAAATTTTATATTTATTCAATAAAACCTAAAAGTAGAAATGTGTACGAGGAGAGTGATTTATTGAAAATATTTTAATATTTTCATTATAAAAATATTAGTGCCGGACCTGACCGTCAATCAATGACGTCACTAATAATCAGATCCCCTTAAGATATTGCCCATTTTCCTATATTTGTACTGTTGGTTGCATACCTACATGGTGTGGCAGTGGCAAATAGTTATAAACAAATGTTATCGTGTCGTTTGGGGTTTGATAAGATATTGTTGATAACAAAGGCAGAGGGGAAATGTTTAATAGACAAAGATTATTTGTCACAGAAAGTGCCGCTTATACAAAGTACAAGTAAAATTACAAATAAGAGAACATTTGCGATATTACTTTTTATATCAAGAAAATATCTTCTTAGTATTAGAAATGTTTGGGAAAAAGAAAAAAGAGGAAAAATCTTCAGTGAGCACAATTGGGTGAGTCATGCAATTATGCACCTGAATTACTTTAGTTATTAATAAACCACAGGTACCTCTAAATTTCATACCCTACAGGGTGTTTTTATTTTCCCAGATTACTTTTACTAGTAGTTATTAAAAAAATATTTATGTATGACAATTAATTGTCTAATACAAAATACAATGGAGGATGGAGAGTACTTTGCTATAAAGATATCATAATATATCATTATTTGATTAATATGAAATCTGCAGTTTCAAATAATCTAACTTTTTAAAATATATTATTACGAAGTTAAATATATAAATTCATGTAATATGTGCAAAATATTAATTACCTACAGCATTTCATTAAGTTTATATGCTATACCTATAGACTAACTACAAACTACTACGTGGTATAATTTATCCGATTTCACCCTGTTTACGTACTTTTGTGATTAAATATTAAATAGAGGGAAAACCCACAACGTGATACCTATGTTTTTTTTTCAAAACCCAGAAATAACCCATCGACTACTTTTAAATGCTAAAAAATATATGCAGTGTTCAAACGGTTTCAAAATATATTTTCAATTTCAGATATACTGTCATAACAATCACGACAGGTAATACTATACTTTTCTTTCTTCTATTCCAGACAGTAAATTGATTGGTTTTATGACAAAAATAAATTTGTGTAACATCTAAGTTTATGTTTTTACATATTTTAAAATTTAATTATTAATATGGTTTAACCCTGTACATAATAATAAAACATAAAGTACCACACGTTTCCGTCCTTAAGCCTACAATTTTCATCGTCGATGTCAGTGATATGATATTTAACTTAAATGATAATATCCAGTCTATAAATTATGCTGATAATTTGACAATTAATAATACATTTCCATAAGTATGAAATGGGCTAGAGCAATGTCGGTGAGTATGAATCCTTAATCTCTATATTAGAAAATAAAATTGACTCATTAACATGATTAGAAACGAAACGAAAAATAACATATCAGATTACCAAAAGTTATGCTTGCAAGATTCATAAAAATATTTATCTAAACGATAAAGTTTGAAGCCTGAAATTTGGGTAATTTTAAATAGTAAAAAACAGTAAGAGTAAATACTAAATATATTTATTGAAAATAATAAAACACTATCGGCCATGGTCTTGCTGCCTATAGTATTTGGTGTACATTTTGTCTCAACACATTTTTGTGCAAGATAAGGTACCTATTCATTTATCTATTATAAAAAACACATATACAGCGTGTCGTAAGTTTCATGGAGCTACTCCTATATCTCAGAAAGTAGAAACTACTGATGCGATTTTTTTGAAATTCAGGTGGTTCTTCACTGCTCCCAATTAGAATATAATGATGTAGTAAAATTTGAAAATCATCATTGGCGTACCTTTACATAGGCTAACGTAAGGGTGGATTTTCCGAGAAATTATATTAGCAATTTTTTAGGAAATATCTAGTCAGATATTCTTAATCAGCACCTTTAAAAACCCTTTTGTACAAAATTTCGTTATAGTGGCTTTAATGGTGGTTGAGATATAGACCACCAAAAAAAAATTTTCCAAAGAAAAAAACTTTTATTTGCAAAGTGGTTACCCAAATTGAAAAAAATATATTCCTCATTTTTTGTTCAGAACAATGTATTTTTCTAGTGTGATTTGGATTTGAAAGATAATAATAATAATAAATAATAATAATAAAAACTTTATTGCTGTTGATCTTACAAAAGAAAGACATTAGCATTGTCAAGGTATTACAAAGTTGTAAAAATTTTAAAAAATTTGGACAATATAAAAAGAAAAGAAAAAGCCTAAAAATATATAATATAAATATAATAAGTACACGTATTTAAAAAGTTATGGGAGAGCAGAAGCATTTAAAAATTCACTGAAAGAATAAAATGCCTGTTCAATTAAGTATGTTTTTAGATGTTTCTTAAATAAATGAATTGGATGTAAAGACTTCAATTCACCAGGCAGAGCATTGTAGGCTTTGATGGCATTATAATATGGACCTTTTTCATAAAAACTATGCAAATGGGTTGGTACTCTGAGATCAGGTCCATGTCTTGTTGTCATCATGTTGTATATATCATTATTTTTTATGAATTCACTAGGGTTTTTTTTTTACAAATAAAACTAGTTTATAGATATAAAGGGATGGGACGGTAAGTATAGACAATTCTTTAAAGAGCAGTTTACATGAATGTCGTCGACATACCTTCAACATACTTCTGATTATGCGTTTTTGTGCAATAAATACTTTCTGCCAATATTGTGATGAACCCCAAAATATTATTGCGTACTCTAAAGTACTTTGTACATTTGCAAAATAGAGCATTCTTAAGCAGTCTAATGTGAGTTGATCTCTCAGAAATCTTATTAGATAGCATGACGAATTCAATCTCGATAGCAAAGTATTAGAATAAGATTCCCAATTTAACTTACTGTCTAGTGTTACACCAAGAAACTTTACTTCGTCCGTCTGTATGATAGACAAACCTTTTAATTGAACATACAATGAGAAGTCAAGGTTAATGGTCGGAGAGAACAGAACGAGGGTAGTTTTACTTTCGTTTAACGTTAATCCATTAGAACAGCAATACTCTGACATATTTGATGATATTGTGTTGAGTTTACTAGCACAAAGAGCTGTAGATACTTCAGCTACCACACACGAGTTATCATCAGCATATTGATATACAGAGTATATGTTCAAATAGTCTTTTAAGTCATTAATATATATAATGAATAACTGATAATTCTTAATTATTTAACGAGTATTTAATATAATTTTCTTGTTCTCGATATTACATTATTTTTTAATATATTTAATTGGAATATTTGCATTAAGTATTAAAAAATTAAGAATTATCTTTGAAATCCAAATCACACTAGTAAAATACATTGTTTTGAACAAAAACTGAAGAATATTTTTTTTTTCAATTTGGGTAACCGTTTTGCAAATAAGAAATTTTTTTCGTTACAAAATATTTTTTTATTGGTCTATATCTCAACCACCTTTTAACCCACTATAACGAAATTTTGTAAAAAAGGGTTTTTAAAGGTGCTGATTAAGAATATCTGACTAGATTTTTTCTAAATAAATCGCTAATATAAATTGTAGGAAAATTCGCCCTTACGTTAGTCTATGTAAAGGTACGCCAATGATGAATCTCAAATTTTATTACGTCATTAAATTCTAATTTCAAAAAAATCGCAATCCGTAGTTTCTGAGATATAGGAGTGGCTCCATGAAACTTGCGACATGCTGTATATGCATAGACTAGAGCACAGTAGCCAAGTGGGTATATGCGTTGACACGTATTTACTCTGTTGCGATAATCGATGGTTCGATTCATCCCGAGGCAAATTAAAAATTTTCTTCTGATTTGCTTCGTGCTTAGAAGGTGAGAGAACTGTTGATGCCCTAGATATGATTTGGATTTCACAATAAACTGTAGGATTTTGTCTCTTAACACAAAATCCTAAAATTTTCTGGGAGTTACTTCAGTGACTTGAGAAGCGGCTAAGAAAACATTTTTGAAACAGTACAGTCTGTATTATCTAAAAGTTATTTGTGGCATCGTTCAATTTTTTTTCTTTTCTTATTTGAGATTTATTGCCACACTTCTGAACATTTCCCAGACATTCTAAAATATATCTGGATTTTTTTTAAAATAGGTAACCTTTACGCCTGTGATTTTACGTCAAAGGAACAGTTAAAGGTTGGGTTTTTTGACATAAAATATAAATGAACTAAAATAAAAAGAATGATGTTTCGCAACATGATTATTATCTAATCTGATCAATTTTTCTGTGAACTTAGTAAATATCTATGGTTATGATATAAAGATTAAAATTGTGTAATTTCACGAATTACACAAATCAAGATTTTAAGCATTGAAAAAGGAAACAGATTAAGTTTCCGAAACGTCTGCGAAACATTGTTTTTATTTCAGTTCATTTATATTTTATGTCAAAAAATCCAAACTTTAACTGTTCCTTTGACGTAAAGTCACAGGCATAAAGGTTATTTTATTTAATCCAGATATTTTTTAGATTGCCTGGGATATGTTCAGAAATGTGGCAATAAACCCAAAATAAGAAAAGAGAGAAAAGTACAGTCTGTGTTGTGCGAAATATTTACTCAGCAAGTAAATACATTCAACTTCCACCATTCATAATAATTTGTGTAGCCAGAGTTTTACAATGTTTTATCATGAAAAATAAATAAACTGGCCGATTTATATCTCCTCAGCATCTATAAGTAGTCTAGATGGCTTAAAGAAAATAGTTTACATCATGGTATAGCATTTTCACTCGCACATGCTAATGTTCTAATAATTTAAATGGAAATTGATAAATTTTATCAGTAGATGAAGATCAACTAAACTATTGATTAATTTATTCGGAAGGTGATACTCTGTAAGCGAAATACAGCTAGTTAACTTATATTTATGGAAAGACTGACCTTCTATGGTGTTTGTTGCTCTGAAGTCTGAAAGACTGACTATAATTACTTACTTATCACCTAACGCTCATCCTGATTATAGGAGAACTCATTTTTGGTGGGCTTTTAGTGCGGAGTTGGGAAGATGATATATAGTGATTTATCTAACAAGTGTGAAAAATGATACTTTTTTATCAAATAAGCAGATTTCAGAGGAGACGTAGGCGAGGTCTGTAATCTACCTATGAGTTCAATAAAGTCACTTTCCACATCTTTTGCTTATATTTTTTTCCCACACCCACAAAAATGCAATAATTTTTTTTTAAATTTTGTAGGACAGCATCATTATATCATTGACAATTCTGTGGAGGAAAATTACTTTACCTACGATTACTATTGTAAATAGCAAAAAACTCACTATTTGCCACATATGTAAATTGAACATTACACATTGTAAACAAAACACACGCTGAGGTGTGTTGTAATTATGGTCATGTGATCTCTCTGACCATACACCATCTTTGTAGATCACATGACCATATTACAACACCATTGTAGTTCCTATCGCCGCCGCATCCAATTAATTTTCTAACGCTGTCAAAATTGACATAAATTAAAATGAAATATAAAATTATCTTTTAATTTAAATAAACACGATCGTAAGTAAAGTATAGTACATAATTCGAGTTGTAAAGCAATTACGCACTCATGGAATTACCGATTACCAATTTTTTCATTCGTGCATAATATGCTTGTTACTACTTTCATTACATATCAAAATGATATATATCAAAGTTTGATATTATCTGCTATGATATAAACGTTAATAGCAGATTAGCAGATTATATCACCCCCCCCCATTTAAGCAGATGAGCAAACTTAACCATACATTTCAGTGTCAATTGTCAGTAATTGTCAATATTTTTCGATAAGCTGGAGCCGTTCTTATTTACCGATTATCTTAAAGTAATCGTTACATGCTTTTCAAGTTCATAAGACGGTCTATCGGAGCTCTACAGCATTGGCATGCGAGGTCCCAAGTTCAGTACCCACATGATGTTGTTTATTTTTTAATTAAATATATCAGATGTTCCTTTTTTAAAATAATAAAAACGTATTTGGGGGGAAAATATCTTCAACAACATCAAAGTCAATTGTTTAATAAGAGCGCAAGCGCAGCGATTTCGTATCGAGAAATCGGAGATTAAGTAGACACTCCCTTTATATTACAATAATTTGAGAACCTATATTTTATTTTACAAAATAAATAAGCAATAGGCATTGAATTTAAAAAAAAAACATTAAATTTTTAATTACCTACATTAATAGGATTAGTAGATTAAAAATAATACACAACAAAAAAACCTAGAAATTGGTTAATAACTTCTTCAGAAATACAAATATTTTATATGTATTTGGTGTCAAATTAACAAGGAAGATGTAAACAAACAATACATAAAAACTTATTTTAATAGAGTTTAATTTTAGCAAAATCATTTGATATATATCAAATGATATATATCTGATATATATATTACTCAAAAATAAATAGCATGTTATTTTACATACTATTATTGTTTGTCGGAGCAACATACTAATAGTTATTATGTAGGGATTGTAATACTAATCTTTACTAATCTTCTAGAGATGTGTACCATAATTGTTAATTATGATCTGAATTGCATACAAAATTTCATCTGCTAGTGTAAAGTAAAAAGAAATTGGAAATAAATCAGTTTCGTTGTTTTACTTCATAAATAATATAAACTATACTTCAAATCACGAGAGTTGACCGTTACGTCACAAATTAATTTCTAATCTTCAACGTACGCTTCAAGCGTTCTTTGTTTACAAAATAGTAAAACGAGAGAGACAGGGAAAGGGAGTCCATTATATGTGACTGTTAATATCTCCCACTGAAGTTGTTGATAACTAACGCAGTACTGATTTGATTCTTACGAATTATAATGATGACGTAACGGTCTTCTTTCGTGATTTGAACTATAAAATACAGTATATGTTATTTTAAACAAATTCCATAATTTTTCATATATCTACACACTAAATACATATAAGGAAGTCATTCTATTACAAAACAACATATATAACTATACTTCAGTTACCAAAAGAATGAGCTTCGTGTACTACATGTTTAAATTGAAATATTAATTGAAATCAAACACATGTATCCTAAACTACCTTTGTGCAGAAGCAACACATATTTAGACACAATGGACACACACAATAATCTTACATAATGGACCTAATCTCTCTTACAGTTATTGCCACTGCCACCACCAGGAATCGAATCGGAAACTTTTTTGTGCGGACCAAGTCGCTTGCCTTTCGACCACTTGCCATGTAAAATATTGAATTAATGTAAATTATTACTTATTTACTGATTTGATACTACCTTTAGTATCCAATGTATTAAGAGAAATAGCATTGAAATAAAATAAATATTTGTGTACAATTAAAAAACCGCTGCCAATTCTGGGATCAAAACTTCCTCACCGTGTGGTGGAGTTTATAATAAAAGTAATTTATGACGTATTTTGTATTTTGACGTATTTTGATTTTTTTGACGTATTTTGATTTTTTTGACGTATTTGTTTTTTTTGCGTATTTTGTTTATTTCAACATTTGGACACAATGTTATAATGGATTTGTATATTAGATCCTATTTCTAATCTTTCATCATGAAAAATTTTTTCGTAAAGTTAGAAATAAAAATGTTGGGGTCCGGTAGACCCCCTTCCAGTGGACCGATTTTGCTCATCAACGAACTCAATCTTTTCCTTGGCCTCTAGAACGTGTGTACCAAATTTGAAAGCTTTATCTCAAAAACTGTAGCTGCTATCGCGATACACACACACACACAGACACACACACACACACACACAGACAGAAATTTTTTTTTGTCTGAAATTTTGTGTATCGTCATAATTCGTCGAGATTCGTCCAGAAATGCAATAAAAATTTTCAAAAATTTTTTCACGAATACATACCTTTCTCACTTTTGGTGAGGAAGTAAAAGAATGATAAATGATTGTGCCACAGAATTAGACAACCAATAACCATATGTACACTTAAGAGCATTACATATTGTGCTGAAAGAACAAAATGTGTACCTAGTTGTGTAGTATTAAATTGTAAGTATAATCTATATTCAGAAAGAACAGACGCATAAAATAATTCTTAAGCACACTGCTTTTAAACTAGGTGTAAACTTAGAAGAGGTTAATTATGATGAAATATTATTTTTACTATGTCATCATTAGAGCAAAGACGAAATTAATATGGTCTACGAGAGTGCCGATAAGTTAAATGAGTTGATTTCATTAACAGCTCAAAATATAAGAAAGTTACCTATTAGAGAATAATTTGAATTTCCTATCACCTATTTTGTCAAATCAGTGTATATTTTTGGTATTTTACATTTAGATACACAATATAATTATTTATAATTTATGTTATATATTACTATTATGTACTACCTATATGTAAACTGTAATGAATTTATTCCGTAAATAAATACATAATTCAATTCAAATAGAGAATATAAGTCACAATAACAATCCGGTTAAATTTGTAAAAGGGTTTTAAGAACCTCTTCCACATTGATTGTTTTTATTTTTAACTATTTATGATTTTCTACTGGTAGAGACCGCAGGAATTCAGAATAATCAATTGGAAAGACAACCTTGAGGATCATCTAAAAATAACTAGTCAACGACAAAAATCTTTTCTTCGAATTCATTTTAAAAATGTTTTTGTTTAATACCAAGAACATAAATATTATCTCAATTATTATGTGAACAATCATAAATAATTTTTTTATCTTTTTTTATTATCGATTATCACTAATCGTTTAGTATGTACTTCCACTAGAACAAAAATATGTATTAAATTTGAATAAACCTTAGATTATACAGTAAAACCCAGAAGTCGATTACCCCCTTACTAACTTTTAAACGGTTTCAAATATTTTTTGGGACTTTATTTTCTCTGATGGACTTGCAAGTTTTTGCTTATATTGATTCGTTATGACGTCTGGCCTTTTCAGTTCAGATAGTTTCAGTTATTAATACTAACGAAAAGTCTTTATTCGTACTCCAACTATTTGTTTTAATGAAAAATCGAAAATATTTTTCAGTATCCTGACACACATTTATTACCAAAAGTAAAGGTGTTGTAAGTTTCTTGTTTTCTTTTCTTTTCTTTTTTGTAAAAAAAGAAAAAGGCACGTCGGACTCCATAACCATTAAGCACTTCTTACATATGTTACAACTTATTAAGAAGCAAAATCGAGAAAATCGATTTCGTTCATCGATTTTCTAAATTTCATGTACTTAGTTTTCAAAGAAAAATGTGTACGCCTATTATAAGCTAATGTCACTGCAAAAAAATGGTTTTTTATTTACCTGTGAAAAGATATGTTTGAGTTCTTAAATTTACGTCTTTTGCATATCTGGCACTGCGTCACCATATTTGCAACTCACTAATACACAAATATGACAAATGTAATTAATATCGAGTATTATAAACACAAATAACGCAAACTGTCACATGTAAATAAACTCTCCTCCACAATCGGTACGTCGTTGCCAAGATTTTAAATACCCCAGCAGTAGTTAAGAATCGCATTCAGAAATGCAACAGAGAATCATAGGGAGTTGGCATTATACTATTATATACTGGCAACGTTGCATGTTTATTAATAAAAAGGCTATTAGACTGTGTATCCTAAGAGACCTCACAACAAAAGATCCAATGCTTTATCCTTTTTACTTATACTTATACTTACCATGGTATGTTTTTGTCCAGATTATATGTTTATAAATTTTATTTTACAGAAATAGTCAACAGCAGAAATCATCAATAACAAGAACATCAGGCAACATCATTGAGCAACGGTATGAATTTTTAAATATTACTATTTTTAATTAAAAGTATTTGGTTACTTTGTGCATTTAAAAATTTATATTTCTAAAAATGATAATATACCAGTTTTTTTATTATTAATATATTAGTATTACCTTAATTTTTATAATTGTTCATGATATAATATGCATATAAAACTAAATAAATATATAAATATGACTGGATGGTCGAATATGACTGCAGGATGGTCGAGATGGTAGCGTACCTGCCTCTCACCCAAAAATCCCGGGTTCGATTCCCGGTCGTGGCAATGGAAAATACTGTGAGAGGGATTTTTCCATTATACACGGATATTGGATGTGTGTCCCTTGTCTTTAATTCTGTAGCCCCCTCCCGCACGAGGCTCTTCTAGAGCCTTCTGGGATAAAGGAGGTCGTAATTACATGTGGTGTAATTACATGTGGTGTATTTATTAAATCATAAGTGCATTTAAGAAAACTAAATACATACATTAAATCAGTATAAATAAAAAACCAAAAATTAAATTATTTAAAAATCGTTTCAAATTTTTCATGTTCACTCATTTTAGTTGCGATGTGATTATAGTTTAATTAGATATAATAGAAACATAAACACAATGTGGTACAACAGTAAATGTTCATTGAAGTATCCAAAGGATGCACATGCACATACTAAATGCCAAGAAACTTTACAACTACTGTCCTTGTATCCCTAAAATATTGCTGTGTGGGATGGAGTACACCGTTAGAGACAATGGACACTCATCCAGTATCTGTGTATAATGGAGGTAGTCTCCAGTTATAATTCCACTGCTATGACCAGGATTCAAACCCGAAACTTATAAGAGTCAAGTGCACTTGTCGATTAAAAGTCATACATTGTAACGAATCACTTCAGTATATAAACTGGATATTCATAGTAAAACAGATTTGCATCAAAATCTAAAAAAAAAAACAAGAAATGTATTCATAAACGAGTTGTAAAATAATATAATATCCACAATTAAATCATGAATACACATTATGTGGTACCCAAAAGTTAAGGAAATTGTGAAAAGTATTTTCATTTGTTGTGTGCAGGTTGGTAGGGAATGGTCATAGTACACATATCTTTTTAAGAATAATTCTCTTAACACCAGCATATAAGGTCTGCTTTCTAGATTTAGGACTTACCTAAGTTATGTGTGATGTGGTGTGCCTCATATCTTCTAAGAGTGTTTTGTTTGAGATTTTAAATATTTACGAAAATTTCTTTAAAATATGTGTCATGCTTTCGAAATCACATTGTTCATGGTATCTATCTAAATGGGGTGTTTCCAATTTTCCACTGCTGAATATTTTTTAGGACACCATCTTGTTTAAAATTCTCTATTGTGCTCTGGTTGGCTTAAATTTGAAATATGCTTCCATTGTGTGGATCCCACACTATCAAGTTCAAGTTTATATTGGTATACTAGAGACAGTCCAACATAAATTCAGAGATGTTCAGTGTACAGATCGAACATTCTTGCAGACAACTATAAATATGATTACACAGATTTACGCTCCAGACAGAATACATAACTACCCTAGAGTCTGGAGAATAGAAGAATTCAGTCTGATTTATGCTTTCTATTCAAGTTACTATCTGCTCCAGATATTCTCTCTAACATTGGTTTAAAAGTAAACTCTGTTAGATCTAGGTCAAATGGAACATTCTTGATTAGGTACCATAAACAAAATTATGGGTTTCATAGCCCTTTAACTAGATTGGTAAAGAATACAAATAATATTGGTCTAGATTATTTTGGTACATGATTTTCTACTTTAAAAAAATATTTCTCATTTTCTTAATGATAGATAGATAGATAGTTTATTCAAGTTTAATAATTACAAATAGAATTATAATTATCAATGCTTATGTCAATTAATTACAAACAGACAAACAAATACTAAAATAAAATAGAGACAATATATACCTATTATCCGGACATACAAAGGAAGAAGATTTTAATATGATACAAGCCGAAAAATAAAACAGGCCAAATAAAAGGAGATCTGTTGTAAAGGGACAGATTCATACAGTTAGGTAATGCTAAGGTTTAAAATCTAAAAATTCTTTTACTGAATAGGGTTCTATATCATTTATGTATTTTACAAGGGTTGCCTTAAATTTTTTTATATTATCTACTAATTGTATTTCCAGTGGCAGTGTGTTATAAAATTTAATGGCTGAATACTCAGGACCTTTTTCTGTGTTAGACAGTTTATGTTTTGGATAAGCATAATTAGATTTATTTCTTGTCAGATAGTCGTGTTGCATCAGTCTGTTATCAAATTTTTCTTTATTATTGACTAGAAACATAACACATTCCAATATATAAATGGCAGCTACAGTTTGAATATTATTTTTCTTAAAAACTCCTCTGCACGTATCCAAGTAATTTATCTTAAACAAAATTCTTATGATGCGTTTTTGTATAGTAAACACCCTGTTTAAATGTATGCTGCCTCCCCATATTAAGATTCCATACTTTAAATGAGAGTATACATTACCGAAATAGGTTAGACGTAGGGTACTTACATTGACATTTTGGCTAAGTATTTTTATTGCGTAGCAACTTGAGGCTAGTTTTTTACAGAGTACTTCAATGTGAGTAACATAGCTTTAGCGACGCATCTAATGTAACTCCCAGCATTTTGCAGCTCTTTTTAATATTTAGTGTATTGGAGTTTAGAGTGAAATAGTTTGGAAGTGTGAGAGCTTTATTCAAGCTAAAGATTACGCAACTAGTTTTCTCACTGTTTAGTATCAAGTCATGTGATTTAAGATAATTGCTCGATAGCTCAGTTACTTGGTTTAGATTATCTTCTAACTCACTAACGCTAGTACATGGCAGAATAAAATTCATATCATCAGCATATTTCACAAGAGAGCATTGAGTAGTAGATATAATGTTACAGAGATCATTAATATATATAATGAACAGCAAGGGACCTAAAATACTTCCCTGTGGAACTCCAACTTCAATTTTTTTTACATCCGAATATGTAAAATTTCCATCCTGTTTAATTATTACTTTTTGGTATCTATTATTTAGGTATGATTTTATTAGGGCTTGCCCGGTTCCTCTTACACCATATAGGGATAGTTTATGTAGCAAAGTAGCATGATTTACGCAATCAAAAGCCTTACTGAAGTCCAGATATAGACCACCAACTATTGAATTTTCCTCAATATTTGTAAACAGGCTTTGAACGTAATCAAAAAGAGCTGTTTGTGTGCTCCTTCCCTGCAGAAAACCATGCTGACATTTACTAAATAAATCATATTTATTAAAAAAAATTATTATTCTGGTGCTAATCGCGATTTCAAAAATATTAGAGAATGACGACAGCAGACTGATTGGTCTATAATTTCCATAATCATTATTATTGCCCTTTTTGTAAATAGGTATAACAACTGCCAATTTTAACCTTGCTCAAAACATGTATTCATTATATGACATATAGCAGTAACTACGAAAGGTATGCATTTTTTTAATATGTAATTTGGTATTTGATCGTCTCCATGACTTCGTTTATTTTTTAATTTATTTCCAATTTCTAAAATTTCTGCTTCGGTAACGGGAGATAAAAAGATTGACTGAATATTTCTTTCAATAAAAGGAGCAATGTTTGCGTTATTTGTATTTGGTGAGTTAGATTTTATCAGATTAGGAGCAGCATTTACAAAATGATCATTAAAGTTATTTGCTAATATTACGTGATTATTGCTGTTGGGTAGTTGTTCATTGGTTGTTGATTTATTTGTGATTTCGTTAATAATCTGCCATGTGGTTTTACACTTATTATCGCTATTTGCTATTTTATTTTGGTAATAATTATTTTTTGCATCTACTATTAGTTTATGATATGCATCTTTATATTGTAAATATAACTCTTTGTATTCAATACTGTTTTGTGAAAGCATATGGAGGGTACTCACCTTTTCCTTAAGAAAAATTATCTCAGGTGTTATCCACCAGTCTTTTTTATTTTTTGTGGTAATTTTAGACCTGCGCAATGGGAAATGTCTTTCAAAAGATTCACAAAAAACTTTTGAAAAGTATTCCCATTTTTCGTTGGCGTCTGTAATTTGATATAATAAATCCCAATTTATGCTTTGTAACTCCATACAGAAGCTTGCAACACCACTATCCGTAAAAGTACGTTTGTAGATGTAGTTATTACTTTTTAATTGAAAATCTTGATCAATAAATAATATTTGAGATCTATGGTCCGATAAGAAAGTGTCCTTTACCTCAACTGAGTATTTTATATCTTGACTGATTATTATGTTGTCAATACAAGTTTTTGAAGTATTTGTTACTCTAGTGTGGTCATTTATAGTTAAAATTGCATTAAAAGAGTTTAGAAGATCAATAAAATCGGTTTTTAACCGAGTATCAATATTCACGTTTATGTTAAAATCACCTGCTATAATGTATATTTTTCTATCTTGTACCATATTTGACAAAAGTGTGTGCATATTTTTAAAGAATATTTGAATATCTCCATTAGGTGGGCGATATATTGAAACTACAGTATATGTAACATTGCCCATTTTAAAATCAGCAGCGGCACATTCGAAGGTTTTTTCTTCACTGAGTGAGTTGATGTCCTGTCTTTGGTTTCCAATTATCTCATCTCTACAGTAAATTGCTGAACCACCATGATGACCCATTGCTCTGCAGTAGCTTGATACTAGTTTGTAGCCGCTTAGTTTAAGTACACATAATTGATCTTCACTCAGCCAATGCTCAGTCAGACATAGAAAATGGCAGTTATTTTGATTTCAAAAAACCTCAAGTTCAAGAAAACTAGTGGTCAGGCATTGAATATTTTGGTGAATTAGAGTTGGTACATGTCCTGGTGTTTTGGTTCTTGTGCCTAAAGTTTCGTCTTGTTTATCTCGAGTACCTTGGATGTTTTGGTTGATAATGGAAATTTCGTTTATAGTTGTGGCTGCGTTTATATTTTGGTGATTTATAATCGTTTCGTTGAAAAAAGCCTCTGGCTGAATGATGCTCATTTTGCTTATTAGATGTAAATGGTTGGACAGTGGCTCCTTCTGGCCATAGTCCATGATTCATTAGCTGTTTTTCTGTTGACTGATCTGCAGTAATTTTAAAAGATTTATATGTTTTGGTTTTCAGATTAGTATTAAGTTCTTCGCAGATGAAGTCATTTTGACATAAGTACGTTTGAATTACTGATGAGCTCGTGTCCAGAGACAAGGGGGATACAAACACTCTGCATTTTTTTGATGCTTCTTTTTTATACACTTTAATAGTATCTGGTACCTTTATGCTGGTTCCAATTACATTTTTGGTTTCCTGTTGTTTCAATGTCCTTGGAAGATTATTACCATCTTGTAGGTGTTTTACTATTTCGGATTAAACTAATTCATTACTAGTAGCTTTCTTCTTTGGTATAGCACCAGTATTATTTGCTGTCAGGTTCCTGTTATTTGTCGAGGTAGAGTTTCCAATGGGATGATCACTGGATTTAGATGTTCCAGTCTCTGATTTTTTTGTATCTACTACTTTTATAGTATTTATTTGTAAGTCATTTATTTTATTAATTGTTGGTCCTTCAGTAAGCATCTTAATTAAATCAATATTTGATTGACGGAGAATTTTGACTTCTGTTTGCAGGTCATTTATTTTGTCTAATAATTGTTTGTGTAGCAGTTCAGTAGTAACTTTATTTTTTTCAAAATGTTCGTCACATTTCATTGTCAAATTTGTGTTGCCCAGCTTGAGTTCAGTTACAGCTGAGTTTATGCAGTCCTTGAAGTATAGTTTTAGATCTTGCAAGGACAGAGTGTCTGGTTCAGTACCTACTGATGATCTTCTGCAGGAGTTTTTTTCAGTGTTATTTAGGCATATTTGGCAAACGAATTTTTTGCCATTTATATTCTTAGCCTCCTTGCATAGTCATTTATTTCCTCAATTGTTAAATTTGCACAGTCTCTATGTGACCATTTTGTGCATTTTTTGCACTGAATACTGTATTGGGATTTTGTTATTGCATTGAGACATTTTACACAGGTTACTGCCATTGGATACTTAAAATTACCTTACGTCTTAGTCTTATATAGATTCTACATGTTGTCTTTTTTTTTTTTTACTTGATATGTGTACAATTTAACTCATTATTATTACTTACTTAGGCTTATTTTTTTTCTTTATGTATTATGTTCTCTATTATATGAAATGGAGTGTTCCCGTAAATAAATAAATAAATCTTTGTTGTTCAGTGTTGGTAATTTCTTGTAGTGTGGTTTAATAATCTTAACTATCATCTCAGACATTTTATATTTTTATTACGTTTCTTTTAGAATATTAAATATGCAACTGAAATTAGTGAATACTCATTTTTGTGATGTAATAACAATCTTTCGGCTTCTTTTCAATTAGATAAACACCAGTTGCTAGGTGTTCCTTAAAATGTGGATAATTTTTTTTATTGGTCCCATAAAATTGAGCAAACACATAGAAGATAATATTAGTTTGGAGGGGTGCAGACGATTTATCAAATAGAAGTATTGCACGGCACTAAGCTACTAAATACTTGTGGAAAAAACATATAATTTTAATTTGTTAAATGTTTCAGGACTATAACACAAACTATTACAAACTACAGTTCTTCTGTGACTTCAAGAACAGAAATAGGAACGTCAAGTAAGTATTTTACAATCTTTCCCAACACAAATAAAACATTAATACATACAGGGTGTTTGGTAACTGGATTGCCAAAATAAATCGTCATATAATCCAAATCACGAAAGAAGATAAATAAATACACCACATGTAATTACGACCCCCTTTATCCCAGAAGGCTGAGCCTTGTGCGGGAGGGGGCTACACATTTAAAGACAAGGGACACACATCCAATATCCGTGTATAATGGAAAAATCCCTCTCACAGTATTTTCCATTGCCACGACCGGGATTCGAACCCGGGACTTTTGGGTGAGACGCAGGTACTCTACCATCTCGACCATCAGTCATATAAGAGACCGTTACGTCTTCATTATAATTCGTGTGAATCAAATCAGTACTGCGTTAGTCATGTTCGTGCTTGTTGAAATGACATAAACGTCAAAACAAAACACAACCTACAATTTGTACTACAATCAAACTCAAAGATAAACAAATTTGACAACTGGCTGACATACAGAAACAGAAAACTATGAAACATGCGACAACGGCGCTAGTCGAAAGCGTTCTATCAGTTGATCGAATTCTCGCTTGTTACTGATACATATGAAATTGGTCCCTCTCTTTCGTTTTCGTCAAGAAGGTTAGGTTTTCGTATAACGCATCAACAACGTCAGTCGGAGATATTCACAGTCACATATAATGGACTTCCTTTCTCTGTCTCTCTCGTTTTACTATTTTGTAAACAAAGAACTCTTGAACAGCATACGTTGAAGATTAGAAATTAATTTGTGACATAACGATCATCTATCGTGATCCAGATGTGTATCAATGTAAATGGTTGCATTTTTGAAAATCTCTAGTTTTTTACATTGTAATAACTTTTGTGAAAATTTGATTCCTTTATTGTTATCATTATAAAGTTTTGAATAAAATTAATAAAGTAATTTTTTTTTACCTCAATATTTCCTAAACGAAGCCCGATATGAAAAAAAGTTATTCTTTGTTTTATGCTTAGAATTCGCGCGATTTTACATATGACATTTCATTTTGGCAATCCAGTTACCAAACACCCTGTATTTATTTCATTAAGATGCGCACCCCCATTCTCCCAAACTATTCACTTTACATCCACATTTTATACATTTTTGTAATAGCCCTTTGTAAGACCTGTCCAGAAATGCAAACAAGTGATGCAACGTCAGAATGTATTATTTTTTTTATGACGCTAAAATACCAACAACTGGTCGGACGTCTAGATGTTATTATGTTACAGTGTGACATTGTTACTTAGTGACGTCCAGACGTTACACGACGTTGTTAATATACGAAGTTATGTTGCATGTCTGTACGTACCTTTAGGTAATGGTAAATGTATATTACTTTTTACTATGTCACTCCACAACCCTTGGCAATTATTAATTTGAGGCAACTCTATACTTTGTTTTTAAACACTTAATTATTTTTTTGTAGTTTTCACAATAATATCTGATGATTTTAAGTGTACAATTTATTTGCTACATATAATATAATGGAAAATGTATTTCAGTAATCAAATCTGGAGGAAACATGTCCATTTACAACCCTAGCCAAAGTTTGTTCAATAATTTTTCTACCAACAGTTCTCCTGTGACCTCAAAAACAGAAATAGGAACATCAAGTAAGTTACGACTTTTTTCCCAACAAAAATAAAACATTGATACATATTCTGCTTATACAGGGTGAGTCAATAGTGCGAATTTCTTGTGTATCTCCTGTCTCGTTAGAGATAGAGGCATGGTTCAAAATTTTAATTAAATTGTGAAATAAAGTACATTTTTTTAAATTATTATCAATTATACAGGGTGATCCGTTAAAGCGGTAGATGAAAGAATATATATTTTTTAAATGGAATGACCCAATTTTTTTTATTATGTTTGAAGACCATTATGATGGCCTATTCAGCGGTAAAATATTTTTAAAATTTGTTGGATGGTTAATGAAATAAAAAATATTTTTATGGAAAACTGACGTTTGCAGGTATCATTTTGAAAATTGATATTGGACTTATTTTTGGAGAGTAATTTTTTTTCTTTGACAATGTAGTAGTTTAGCTATTAGCTGATGTAGAAAATATTTCTTTCATACAAGGTGTTCATAAGCGCACTGCTAACTTATAAATATTCAAACTACCAAAACTCAAGTTTTTCAAATGGAATAGTATATTTTTGTAAAAAATTGTGTATTTTTTATTTCTTTGCAACTTTGATATGATATGTCCTATACCCAAAATGATTAATTTTCGAGATGTAGCTGTTTATGTGTAAATAGGTATGTTTTATTCAGAACAGTCAACATACCTTTGAAATGATTTCATAGAAACAGACATTTATTTTAACATCATTTAGTTTCAGTTAATTTCAATTTTACGAAACATGAATTACTTGATATGATGTATACCCTTGGTGAAAGTGACAGAAATTGTTTTTTGGCCTCCAGAATTTACGCTCAAAAGTATTCTCACAGAACCCATCCACAAGAAGCATCTTCCAAAAGTTTAAGTTGAAGAAACAGGTGACATTTCTTATAAAAAAGTCAATCGTAGAAAAAGGATTATAAATGAAGATAACGACTTTTTTTATAGGAAATGTCACCTGTTTCTTTAAATCTGCTTTTTAAACTTTTGGAAGATGCTTCTTGTGGATGGGTTCTGTGAGAATACTTTTGTGCGTAAATTCTGGATGCTAAAAAACAATTTCTGTCGCTTTCACCAAGGGTATACATCATATCAATTAATTTCTGCTTCGTAAAATTCATTTTTTAGTAAAAACTAGGAGATTTGCAACAAAATTGAAATTAACTAAAACTAAATGACGTCAAATGTCTTTGTTTCTATGAAATAATCTCAAAGATACGTTGACTTTTCTGAATAAAACTTACCTATTTACACATAAACAGCTACATCTCGAAAATTATTCATTTTAGGTAAAGGACATATCATATCAAAGTTGCAGAGAAATAAAAATTACACAATTTTTTACAAAAATATACAGGGTGTTCCATTTGAAAAAGTTGCGTTTTGGTAGTTTGAATATTTATAAGTTAGCAGTGCGCTTATGAACACCTTGCATGAAAGAAATATTTTCTACATCAGCTAATAGTTAAAGTATGGAATACACTACTACCATGTCAAAGAAAAAAAATTACTCTCCAAAAATAAGTCCAAAATCAATTTTCAAAACGATATCTGCAAACGTCAGTTTTCCATAAAAATATTTTTTATTTCATTAACCATCCAACAAATTTTAAAAATATTTTACCGCTGAATAGGCAATCATAGTGGTCTTCAAACATAATAAAAAAAATTGGGTCATTCCATTTAAAAAATATATATTCTTTCATCTACCACTTTAACGGATCGCCCTGTTTAATTGATAATAATTTAAAAAAATGTACTTTTTCTCACAATTTAATTAAAATTTTGAACCATGCCTCTATCTCTAACGAGACAGGAGATACAGAAGAAATACGCTCTATTGACTCACCCGTATATACCTTTTGTATGTGCTCATTTTTCATTGTTTAAAAAAAATTATAACATTTCAGTTTCTTCCATATTTTTACATGAGGAGAGTTTAACTGTAAATTATATGATTATATGAAGTTAATTATGTCCATTTTTTAAATGCTGGACGACACGGAATAGTGTGATTCACCTCTATGCATTTATGTTTCTTAATTTTTTAACTTATTAAAACGAAATGTAGGGAGTATAATCTAAAAGTGTATTTTTGAATAATATATAGGATATAGAATAATACTTTTATTATTTTCCATATTTCAATTCAATACAAAACTCTGAATATATTATGTATATAACATGAATCTTTAAGCTGATTTTCAAAAGTCGTTCTCCAAATTTTTCTCTTTATTAATTTATAATTTTTTTTCTTAAATCATTGATATCCAATTATATCATTGCATTTTTATTTCTCAATTTTATTCCATTTTAATTAAAACAAAAATCGACTAGAGATTTTTATTGAACTTAAATTTTGTACGTGATCGTGTTGACACATTATAAAGCTACATTTTATTTACTACATACAACATAATGAAAAATGTATTTCAGTAATCAAATCTGGAGGAAATGGAAATTTGTTTAATAATCTTCCCACCAACGCCAGTTCTTCGAAAAATAGAATACATACCACTAATGAAATTGATGCCAAGCCTTTTAACATGGGTACAGGATATCAGAGTCCTTTCTCACGTAAACTTCCAGCATATAAATCAACTGATGCTAGACCATTTAATCCAGGAAAAACGATGAATCAAACATCTTCTACGAGCATTGTATCAGCTCCAATTTCTCGAAATCAATCACCATATACTACTTATCGTCCTCTATCTGCAGTTTCTCCAAGTGCCTTAAATACTTCCTCTAGTACCCATTCACTGCCATCTTCAACTGAATCAAACAGAATTCTTGATAACCGTATTCCTACATACGACACTAATGGAAGAAACAGAGGAAAAGTGTTGGTAATAAATAATATAAAATTTTTACAAGAGGCTCAGAATCGGAAAGGTGCAGAAACAGATGAGAAAAATATAAGTAAACTATTTAAGGATATGGGCTTTGCTGTAGATACACACAGAAATTTAAAAAAATCGGTAAGTAATAGAAAGAACAGAAATAGAAATAGTTTATTTGACATATAAGTCAACACATTGCATTAACTTATCAGATTAGTTGACATGTATAAATTATGATTATAAAAAGATGTATACCGGGTGTAAACGAATAGTGGGCCACACCTGTAATTTCCTCGTTTTTAACGATATCGGGATAAAATATTGTATGGTGAAATTAGGTAAGATTTCCAACTTTTTGAGACCTATCTGCCCTATTTGTCACTAATATCACTTCCGGTTTCACCGGAAATGGCCCCAGTAGTCTTTTCCTAATGGACCACCCTGTATGTTTTTACATTTTTTAAATAAAGATCACATTTTAGATACATTTATACTATTTTGAACAATTTATACAGGAATATTGTTTAAATGTTATTTGTGGCATTTCATAAATTATTTCTTTCCTTTTCTTTATTGGGATTTATTACCACATTCCTTGAGATTCCTATCCAAAAAAATCGATTTATCTAAAAAATATTCAAATTAACCAGTTTAAAACTGGGAAATAACCTCTACGCCTTTGACGTAATGTCAGAGGATCAGTTAGAAAACGTCAGCGCAGTATTTTTGTATTAATTTAATTCCTATTAGTTGTCAAAAAACACCCTCTAACTGATCCTCTGACATTACGTCAAAGGCGTAGAGGTTATTTCCCAGTTTTAAACTGGTTAATTTGAATATTTTTTAGATAAATCGATTTTTTTGGATAGGAATCTCAAGGAATGTGGTAATAAATCCCAATAAAGAAAAGGAAAGAAAAAAAAATTTATACAGGGTTGCACGAAAAATAATTCGAATATTAGTTGTCAATCTAGATGGCTGCGAATATGTTAAAATTATTTTTGTTCCAATGTAATTCATATAAAAAATACGGAAACGTCAATATGTCCAATAATACATTATTCAGGGTGCTCTAAACTCATTTTCTTAATTTATTAACACCCGGTACATCTGATCTAAGATTTTTATATGGTAAACTCATTTTTTCTTCAGGCAGAACTTTTAATAAAGAATGACTTTTCGACGTAAAATCAATAATAAAGACTTTTTTCCTCTTGTCAACTCGATCCATCCGGGGACACGTTGTATTAAGGTGTTTTGTGAACAATTGCTGCTAGCTAAATAACAAATTAGTGTAGATTTCCACTGATAAAATTGATGATCATAAAGAAATAATGTAAAATTTAGAGCACGATTTCAACCGACAGAAAACATGCAAACCATGATTTTACTGTTTCAAAGAAATATAATATATTTCACGACAATAGCGTCTACAAGGATTTGCCTTATTAGATTCTAGTCTTTATCACCAAATGTAACGTTATGTATCAAATTTTAATAGTACCAAAATATATAGATGGTGAAACTTTCTTTATTAAAATAGCCGCCTATATTCTGAGAGAGTGGTGAAAAGCGGCCTTCACCAATCATACATGTGCCTAAAAAGAATTATATCATTGATATAAAATATTATATTGTATAGAAAGCAACTAAACGCCCCAAACTTCATTTTTCATTTTCATTTTTAAAACAACTAAGAACATGTTACCATCATATTTGACCACTTTCATTACATATAATAATGAAATTCACAATTACAACACACGAAATCAAAATGACTTTCATATCCAACGAACACATTCAAAAAAAGGTATGCAATCGTTGTTTTTTAAAGGATTAAAAGAGTTTAATAATATACCAGCTGAAATTAGAAATGGTCAATCTCTGTACCAATTTAAAAAGAAACTATTACTTTTTATAGCTACACGGCGCATATAATATAAAATAATATAAATGAAAATAAAATAAAATATAGTAACTTATTTGAATTCTAATTATATTAGTTATTAACAATCTGCCTTAAGTTTTAAGTTTTATACAATTGTCAATTGATTAGTTAGTATTGTAAAATGTTTTCTTTTTTGCGGTATCACAATAAATTATCGATGAATTAAGTGGCATTTACCCAGCCGGACTATATCATATATTATTAGTTATGTTATATGTTATTAATTATTTGGAATGAAATTCTTTTGTTATATTTTGATTATATTATATAATGTTTGTATATTGGGATTTTTCCTACTTCCTACTAAAAAAAAACTTAGCAAAGGATGAAACGATGAGACAGCTATACAGGGTTCAACGCAGCGGTGAGCACTCTCTTTCTATCGTTCCATCCTTTACTCAGGCTGGAGCAGGCAATTGATTTCCATTCTATATCTCAGTGTATTAATATCAGTAAATTTTTAGGCAATGATGGAGAAGGTAAATAAATTTAAAAGTGACAGCTTTCTTAAAAAAGTTGACATCTCTGTAGTAGTAATGATGAGTCATGGAAGTAATATAGATAACTCTGGACAAATTGTTCAAGGTGGTTTTACACAAATATATGGTATTGATGATGTTGGTTTATCCATTGATGATATATTAAATCAATTCTCCTCAGAAAGTTGTCCAGCTATGGCAGGCAAAGCCAAAATATTTATATTTCAATGCTGCAGGTAATATTATTTGATACAGTTACTTATACTGGGTGCGTTTGTTATAAAGATTTACAATTCCGAGCAGATTTTGTGATGAGCTCGGGGATATCTGAAATTGTCGAACGCGGGGAGTGGGGTAATGCATAATCTGTTGGCTCGGTCTCGCAAGACCGATTACATCGAGCATTTTTTGGAGCTCAGTGGGATGCCTATTACGAACGATACGAGTTTTCTCAAAGTAATCTAAGCACTATAACAAACGCACCCACTGCCTCGAGACTTTTTAAAGACAGAGACAACAATAGAGCCAAAGTCACGCCCACCCGTCATTATGAGGCTAAATTTTTCAGGACTAACATAACCTTAAATTTATAGTTTTGCAAATTTACTTTAAATTTTCATTATAATTTTTGTAGTTTTAGCTTGGATCCATTGTAACATTTAAAAACTCTCAGACAGATTTATAAAGTTCCAATATTGTAGCTTATTTAAAATAGACTACTAATTATTACGAGTTAAAATTCCAATCAACAAAAAGCATTTTGTCGTGGTTTTCTTTAGCTGACTACTGAAACACTCATATTATGATACTATAATTATTAGTGTAATTTAATGAAAGTCTAGAATATTTTAGTTATGTATTATGAAAAAATGTTGTACTTCTTAAAAATATAAAAATGTGTGAACATGTGAGGTTAGGTAATATTGTAAATTTTATTAAAACGTTTTTAGCAAAAAAATTTTAATTTCACACTAGCCAATAATACAATGAATTTATATATTCTACAATTTTTAAAACAGTTTTTTTCTAGACTTTACAGTTAAATAGTAAATAAGTAAACAGTCAATGGCCAACAATAGCTTTGTTCATAAAACAGTGACAAATCGTCAGGCATGTGCGCACATCAGTTTTGGTGTTCGTAGAAGAGGCAGTGATCAAGCGTGACAAATAAACTGCTCAACAGTCAAAACGTCACACCGTAAATTTTACCCCTTTTAATAATAATAATAATAATGTTTTTATTGGAAAAAAAACCAATTGGCTATTGACCGAAGTCCTTCTGCCATAATTTACAAGAAAATTATATGTAAACTATATAACATAAGAGTGGTATAAGTATAAAAAGAACTAATAATTCAGAGAAAAAAAAAACAGTATTTTAATGGTTATTCTTCAGTGTTGAATCGGTTGATTATCTCCAATAACGTTTCATGAGGTCTTCTGCATTTCGCCGGCTGTTGTGGATCTCTAGTGATGCAATAGCTATTTAACTTCTCTACGTTGATGGGCGACTTGGAAAACTTTTTTTGAAGTTCGATCAATCTCTCCTGGAATGGCTGAATTTTTGTTTTTTGATATAAAAGGGCATTAGAAGGGTTGTGGAGGGAATTTAAAGGATGGCGCATTCTAAGTGTTGAGGTTTCTGCGACTCTGAGGTTTTCCATAGTTGATTTTTGACTATTTAAGTAGAGGGTTTGTCCATATTCTATCATTGGTCGGCATATAGATTTATAAATTTTAGATCCTGTCAGTAAGTTGATACCGTTTTGTTTATAAGTTAGTGATCGAAAATATTTTGCTCTGGTTTGAATCTTTTTTTTTATAATATTTGTATGTTGTCTGAAGTTGATTTTGTGGTCGAAATGTATACCAAGATATTTTACTGAAGATTTGGGACGTACTGCACTGCCTGAGATGGAGATGGATGGAGATGTCTGACTGGGAGTGTGATTAAAAATAATGAATTGAGATTTATGCGGGTTGTTTTTGAGACGCCATTTTTACCCCTTTTCAAATCGGCATAACTACTAACTGCTTTGGACGATTCGGAATTTCTTTGCGTTGTTACTTAGCCTTATCTTTCTGCAATACACAACTGTGAATAAGACACTCGAGATAATTCAAGTAACGTATATACAGGGCGATATGTAAAGCGGTGCAAAATGTTATTTTTTCAACATGATCCCATTTGAAGAAAAATGTTTTTTCTTGTATTCCCATATCGAAGGTATAAAGAATAACTTCATCCCTCGAGACGTTCCGTGATTTAATCACGTACCCCAGTTATTTACTGGGTGGTATAGAAAAACCGCTAACACCCTACCAGCTGCAGCTCATCCCTACAATGAGAGAACAGGGCTTTCTTGTTCGTCAAATTGTAATTATTCTGGAGACTTCTGTAATTTATGTGTGAGAAATATCGTGGTTCCTTACGCCGAGGACATAGGGGAAGGCTTCATTTTCGTCGATGATAATGCCAGACCTCATAGGGCAGGCATTGTCAATGACTTCATAAGGGACCAAGGTATTATGAGAATGGACTGGCCGTCTATGTCTCCAGATATGAATCCGATAGAGCATGTCTGGAGTAGAATGAAACTGAAGTTGAAAGAGCGGGAAGGACGAATGGCAAATTTTGAGTTGATGAATGCGGTACAGCAAGAATGGGACGCTATCCCCCAGGAATTCATAAGCAGTGTGATCCGCAGTATGCCGACAAGGGTAGCAGCAGTGATTACCAGCCGGGGAGGACCCACCAAATATTGACTTTAATATTGATTTTTTTTTGTAGTTTGTTTTATTGTAACAGTTTGTTACATGTTTTGTTTCACAATTTGTTATTGTTCGAGAATAAAATTGAAATTAAAATTTAATTAAAATGGTATGTACCTAACCGTGTTTTTGGGCATTTTCTGTATCATCATTGTAATGCAGTTAATTTTTTAAAGCTATAGTCGGCCATTTTTGCCTGACATTAATTGTTTCAATTTGCAAAACGTTGGTTACAAAAAACACAAAGTTGTGTTTTTCTATACCACCCAGTAAATAACTGGGGTATGTGATTAAATCACGGAACATCTCGAGGGATGGAGTTATTCTTTATACCTTCGATATGGGAATCCAAGAAAAAACATTTTTCTTCAAACGGGAGCATGTTGAAAAAAATGGCATATCGCCCTGTATAAACGTTACATGGATTATCTCGAGTATCTTATTCACAGTTATGTATTGCCGAAAGATGGGCTAAGTAACAACGCAAAGAAGTTCCGAATCGTCCAAAGCAGTCAGGAGTTATGCCGATTTGAAAAGGGGTAAAATTTACGGTGTGACGTTTTGACTGTTGAGCAGTTTAATTTGGTGTTCGCACATTGTGTTTTATTCATGTGTGAACATCTAAGACAACACATGAATAAAACACAATGTGCAATATTTGTATCCACATACTAGATACATACATATTTTATTTAGTAATCATGTAGGTATTATATCATTTAGTTTTGAAAAAGCTAAAAATTTGTTGGCTAAACGTCAACTGTGACTCTTTGACATATTAAACACAATATGTAAACAGTACTTTGAATTGATTTTTTTACGAACCTATACTCTCAAGAATTCCAATAGAAAAAATTATTTATGTGATTATTGTTTATTATTATTTGTTAATAAGAGTTCTACCCAGATTAGTATTTTTAAATATTTAAACCCCCTTGCACTATGCGCCCTGGGCGAGCGACCGCCTGGATCCCCCTGCTTTGACAAGACAACAAAATTGTTGACAACTAAGTAATTGAAGATCCATATAATTTTCAGAGGCACAAAATCTGAAACTCTACATAATGATGCAAAACCAATGAATAATGTTAAGAAACATGGTGACATGCTAATTGCATTTTCTACATTGCCAGGTACTAAGACTTCATACTGATACAATTTTTATGTTAAAATAAAAATTCTAATCATCTTTTTCAGGTTTCTATTCGCTTAGGGATACTAAAAAAGGCAGTTGGTATATAGAATGTATATGTGACGTATTTAAAAAACATGCCAAAGAATTTGACATTGAGACACTGCTGAAAATTGTAGATGAACAACTTTCTAAAAAACATCCAGAGTTTCAGCAGACATCCACCTACGAAAGTCGAGGATTTAAGTGTTGCTACCTTAATCCAAAATAACCTATAGCTGAATTAGACAACGTTAAGAACTAAAGTGTTGCTGTACATGATGGAATTGAATAATATATGATGCAATCCACAAAAAATAAATTCATTATGTTATCGTACAGTCTGTATCTCATAAAATAATTTCATAAGGAAAATCAATTCATATTTTCAATTAGGGTTTTACTGCTACATGACAAATTAAATAACAGCCATAACAAATGCAAATATTTAAATTATTCTACAACTATTGTTGGCATTTAATTTAATTTTTTTGTAATTTATTTTGGTGTTGCTATCTCCATTTCACTCAAGTTAAACAGTCAATCAGTCAATTATGTGCACCTACCTTTGTTATATTTACACAACGTATAAGTAACATAACAGGTACCTTAAATAAGAACCAATACATTTTTTCTTTATAAACTTACAACTCCATATCACCATTATTGTACGATCCCCTGAACAGCTAGTGAGATATTGTATAGCCAAAAACAAATTCTATTGTCATAAAGAAAAAACCTGTTTAAAATCGGTTGATGCATTAATCACTTTTATATTAGCGTTAATTTCTGATACATAAGTAATCACATCGTATTTTTACAATGCTGGTTGCCGTGATTGAATATAGACGCAGTTTAGAGCAACAAATAAGTTTACATTTAAATTTAAAAAACTTAAACAGTTTATCATTGTACAGCAACATTAAAAATAGTGTGATATATTAAAGACTTGTAAATACTGTTTCATTTAATATCATCTTCATCTTATACTAGAAAAGTTAAATATGTATATGTATACATGTCTAACGAACAATTAATTATTTTATTAACGTGATCAATATACAGGGTGTTTTTGAAACTAAAACTTCCCTCTAACGGTTCCGTGAGTTGGGTTTTAACTTTAACCATTTTAAATTTTACATTCTACACTTGTCTTGACATATTTTAGAATGAATAATTGTGTTAAAAATAAAGTAAGATAACGGTCCTTTATACATCTTGGATAGTGACTGGGCCGGATGACCATCAAGGCATAAATGATCTCTAATCATATTTAATTAAAAAATGCAGGATCGTCATAATATATGCAAAAGCTACAACGTCGTCAATATAGTTAGCCAACCAAATCTTAAGTATCATTTATAAAAACAAAACGATATGTGAGAACTTTAATGAATATTAAGTAACTGCGTCCAGTAAATATTTTTGTTTAATTATTTTCAAGAGACAGAATCGTACTTCTGATATTGTCAGTCAGGCGTGATAAAATATGTACACCTGGTGGTCAACTCTGAAACCTAGAGACGGTTCTTTTCACATATGTGCAACATGTTACAAAAGTATCGATGAATAGGTACTACATTTACCTGTACATGTTGTTGCATCCAGGTTTCCATATTTTGCATATATTGAAAAGTATTGATGTATTTATAAATATTTATTTTCGTCATACCTACCTCGTAAGTACATTCTTATTTTATTGTTTTGTCAATCGTAAGTGACGCTTTATGTACCAAATACTTGTTGCCATTGACAACGGGTCGTTATTTTTTATAACGTACTTAGGGAAATAAAGTAAATTTGGGAGAATTTTCTTCGTTATATAACAAGTATTAAATGAAATTTTTTATGATAAATATAAATAATAGTAATGCTGGTAAAACAAATTTTTCGCATTTTGACTGATAATAATGATAATATGCTATTCTAATAAATTCAAAATCGTTTAATAAAGTGGCACTTTACCATATCAAAATGCCACTTTACTGTTATAGTAATGTCAGTGTTAATAAAAAACAGTTTGACAGAAAATATTTCATATACCTTCTCGTATTTTTCCTTGGATTTTAAAGAAAGTAAGTTCAAAGTTGCTTCTCGAGCGGCATTTAAAATTTTATAAATTGTTTTCAGTAGCAAGATTCATTTTTATAATTAATATATAACTTAAAATCAATTCGACTCACAAAAATTATATGGACTTAACTGTTATTATATAAATAAACAAAGCCGTGCCAGTTACTAGGTTACGAAAATACTATGACATTTTTTAAATTTCAAACTTTGTAATGCTTTTATATCTATCACTATTTGCTTATAATTACCTACTAACACAAAATGCAAAAAAAAATAGTATAAACAAGTCTCGTAAGAAAAACAGTTTTACTAAACTCATATATAGTTTTTGAGTTACTCGCTCGCTGCGCTCGCTCATACTCAAACACTATATTCATTTAGTAAAACTTTGTTTTTCTAAACTTGTTGTTTAATGTACTATCACATTATTTTCAAAAATGTTTAGAGCTATTAGGTATAATATGATTTAATTTACCTTGACAATAGTTGTCATTTGAATAGAAACCACAAAATTAATTTGTATTGACGGTTGCCATAGATATTCCAAGCATTGCTATGTTTTCTGCTTAGCAAATATGAAATTTTCATCAAACAATTATAGTTTTCCACTAGTTTTCTCAAGTTTTTTTCCTAGTTTAAATATTGATAGGTATGACGAAAAATGTAATATACACCGCGGGTCGTACAGTGCAGTTTTTTGGTCTCAAATACTTGTAACTGTATTTTCAACCAAAAAAAAGTGTACTTACGACCCTTGGTGCATAAATAACTATTACTCATATATTGTTAAATATGTGTAAATATGAAAAATAAATTGCTGAAATAAATTTATTTGTCGTTTTATTTATGATTAAAACAGCCAAAAATTATAGTTTATTTATCATATCAGCACCAGTATGGGATCTTTAAATTAGGGCAGGTCAGTAGAAGTATATTTAGTACAACACACAGAACATACACAGTCAGTCGATACCAGCACATTTAATGAAACATATGTCTATAAGTCTACAGTGTTAGTTTTGGCTAAGTTTACTAAATACTATAAGTTACCTCACTAAACGAAAGGCGCGAATCCGCTTACCCCACTTCTCGGCTTGCCTACCCCACCTCTTGACCCCCGCGTCCTCGGCAAAAAGGTACCCAGGGATCCTCTAGCATGTACACAGTGGCACTCGTTCACTCTACGAATGATTTGTACTTACTCATTCCTTTTTTATTTATATAATATCTGACCTCAAACTTTTGGAACACCCTAGCACAGAACACATTTTTCTGTGACCTAGGTACATGACTGAGCTGACTGCGTTTTTAAACGTTGCTAACTTTTCTAATACACCCGGTATCCCTATCGCTTTATGATCAACAACACGTGTCCGCGGTACGCCTTTGATATCCAAATATGAAAGTTCCGCGAAGGAGTGAGGTAACTTATAGTATTTAGTAAACTTTGGTTTTAGGAAGTTAAGAAAATTGGAAAAATATTAGAGTAAAGATTTACTCCATATAGTATACACAAGTATTTAATGAACTAGGTTTAATATCGTGATTAGATTACTGTTTAATATATCATTTGACCATTGAAAGATGTAAGTAATAAAGTTTTTATTACCTGAAAATTTGTTATTTTTATATTAATAATAAAATAAACAGTTTGATATGAATACTTGCCCATTAATATCCACGGAAATTAAGGAGCTTGAATTTTTTTTATAATGGACATTTTCACGAACAAATTGATCTGATGTTTCTTTAAAATTTAAGTTTCTAATAATGTAGTGAAAGTGGAAAATGTGTGCATCCTGACATGAGAAAAATAGCACAAGATGTGCACGAAGTGCCTTTCTTGCATTTAATAAGGGAAATTTTAAGCGACTGCTTGTGTAGTAGTTTTGCCAGTTTTAATTATTGTTAACCAGGATTTCTATTAGAGTAGTAAGGGATTGAGAAAACAATTAATGTCAAAAACAAGTCAATAATGGTTTTTAGACTAGTGGAAAAAATTTAATGTATACAGTAAAAGCTCTCTTTACGGACAACTCTAATAAGCGGACGTCTCTCATGGCCGGACAATTTTTCTGGAACCAAATAGCAATTTTCTTTCATTTGAGCTTTTTTATGAGCAGACAAAAAAATTGGAACCGTCAATGTCCGCTTATGGGAGCTTTCAATGTACTTTATTTTTATGTCTTAACGAATTTCCATTTTTATGAGGAAACTTAAGACGGATCGGACAGTATTTTTTAAATTTTTATTCATCCTAAATATTAATGTAAATAATTTTAAAAAAATATTGACTTACATGAAATTCCTGGATTTATAATAATTCTAATATAATAAATAAATGTTCCAGTCAGATCATAATTCCACATTTTTTGCTTCACTATATATTTAATTCTCACTCCATCATGTTTCCAATCCTGAGATGAAATAGTCATAACTAGACCACTGCTAATGGAGGTTATCCAGGTGTTTTCTTGGGGTTTGTTTTGCAGCTCAAATTCCTAGTGTGCGCTGAAGTCTCACCAAACACTACATAATTTAAATATTGTTTATAACTTTATATTTGATTTTGCATGATTCACAGATTGCTGAAAACATGTCACTAAATTGAAGAATTAATTTCCACGATTTTCAGAAATGTCCTTGTTTCATTTAATTTATTCATTTATGATATAATATACATAACACGTTATTTAGTATAGAGTGTTTAGAAAGTGTTTTTTTCTTTCATTTCAGTTATTACACAAGGGTGCTAAATAAATGTCTCAAGTAGGTATATGAATAATACAAATATTTTTATGTAAAAAGAATATCGAAGTGTAGTACCTACGATGAAAAGTTTACATTACCAAGGAGTAATACAATTTAGTGTTCTTCCTTACGTAATTAAGACCAGTAAAACCATTAAACAATTTAAATATCAACTATTATGTTTACGTTTAATAATACTGTGTATATCTCTCAAATATTTTTTTTGTTTTTTTCATAATGCACGTCTTGATTATTTGAATAATGTATTGTATTGATTGCTTGTATTTATACTATCTAAGGATAAATAAATTATATTTTATTAATTATCATTATTAATCGAACAATCGGATAAGTATTGTTAAAAAGGCCCTATTATACTTTTATTGAATTTTTGACAAGGTGTATCAGATTACCAGTACCACTAGATAAGTATTGTTAAAAAGGCCCTATTATACTTTTATTGAATTTTTGACAAGGTTTATCAGATTACCAGTACCACTAGAAGCAACAAATATTTGAAAAAATTTTTGCATTGAATAGCAGTACGATTTAATAGACTCATGCCATACTCAGAATTTCAGCATATAATTTATATTCGTGTGCTAATGGTATGTTTTACAGATCATGAAAATTAAAAAACAAGTAAAGTTTGTGACAATTTTTCTGACTAATGAACGCGAATACCCGATGTGAAAAACCAAGTGATAAGTGTAAAATAAATGAATTTTGTACACTTTGGAACATTACACGTAAATATTGCGCAGACATTAACAGTTACTTTGACACTAAGTACTTGCCTACCTTTTCCTTCAAAATTCTTAAATATCTATGACCAAATTCACGTCTTATGTCCTATTTCCTGGTGGTTTCTTCACAATAGGAACAGGAATAAAAAACGGAATAGTGTAATTTTTAGTTGTATATCATACGTCAACTGTAACTACTTGGATATGAAAAAAGGTTGGAAAATAATATACAACATGCAGAGCACATTTTTGCAATTTTATTTATAATCATAAGCTTATAATATATACAAAAGATGCTTATCTACAATGGCGATTGAGGAATGAATAAAAAAAATTTAGTAATGATGAAATTCAATAAGATGCAGCTGTCGACATTATTAGGTATTACTCTTTATAAAACTTATTGGTTATTTAAAGGGTGAAACTGAAACAGTCAAGGAAAACTAGATTTTGTATATACACAATAACTTGTATTTTTTATGAAATTTACTTGTTGCAAATATGATATCTTCACCAATTTGAAATCGTAACATACACATTATATGATATAATAATAAATGGGTTATTTTTTATTTCGCACAATGACAATGAGAATAATAGTGGTGACAGACGGTTACATTTTGCCATAAATTGTATTTGCCATGTTTTAAAACAGTTAAGGAATTTATACATACAGTGGTTGAAATGGAATAATTTTATTGTTTTTTATATTCCCTTTTTCCTTAAATTCGAAAAGCATTTGTTAGTGCAGTGTCCTAATAATGCAGAATATGTATAATAAAGGATTACTTCACTAGAATCCAAAATAGAAATTATGGAATTTTTGTTTTTTATAGAAAATGTGAAAAACACCCCATTTAGCAGTATTACTTAGCATACTTGGAATTGTAGAACTTTTCCAGAAACTCATACCATTTAATCGACCTTGTAGCTTATGGATTTTAAGATTTTACTGGTGTGCATCGAGTTCAATACAATAAAAATTTTAAGATTGAGTGAATAAACTGCATTGTGCAGAATGAATTATAGTGATGCACTTGTTCTCATTTCCGTCGATTTATACAGAATGCCCATTAAAGAATGTGTCAAACTGTAACAGTAGGTTCCTTGTTGAGAAAAAATAAATCATTTTAGCTGAACATACCCCAGTTTGCTTCCTTAAAAAGTTATGGATCGTCAAAGGCATTTTATTTATTTAAATTTTTTGTCTATTACTATTAACGTGATTTCATCCAAATTTGGTACGGGGTTTTTTTAGGCCGCTGAGAAAAGAGGCGAATAACGTAGAGGGCGTTGCAAACGCCAAATTTTTTCTTTTGTTTTGGTCATAAATTTTTTGAGCACCAATTTTTTTAAAAAGTAATATTTGTTTTTAATGCAGCATTAAATTCTACGTAAAAAAAGAATACTTACTTTATGCCGGTAAAGTAAAAGAATCATATTTGCAACGCTATAAAATGAAAATGTCTTCATTATAAATGTATGAAACTGTTCTATACAACTCTTTACATAAATTTTCATAAACGCAATGTTCTCAAACATAACTCATTATATTCTCATATAACTGCCAATCATTTATATGACTAAAAATAAATAAATATATACATAAAATTCAAATAAGGCGTACGTTTTAGATCACAAAATATTTGTCCTAATGAATAAGGGATTTGGGTATTATTTATGTACAAATAAACTTATTTTCTAACTTTAACGAAATCACTTCATTATTTGGTTTATTAAACAAAATCACCTATTCCGCAGATAAATGTCTTGTTTTAGACTTAAAAAAGCACTAACTAATTCTTTAAAAGTTATATACAAAAATGAGTACATATAAGCTAATAAAATTACTATGCTTGCTATGCTAATTACTAAGTTGGCTTGCATTGTAATAAGTGGGTTATTTATTGGGAAATCGCTGTATCTACCAGCCAAGCTTTATATTTCGTACACAGGATCTTTATGCATGTATAAAATTAATTACAACCTGCGCGTGTCCTGTTCTTCGGCAATGCATTTATAGTATCAATATCAGTATATTCAATGATACGTCTGTCTAGAAAATCTAAAACGTTTGACTAATAGGTTAATAACTGTATTAACAAAGATACGAATATGAACCAATGTCTTAGCTTAACTACTAACTGTACTGATGCACAAAGATCTAATTATAGATATCTGTTTTGTAGAATTCTTCTGACAATAGGCTATAAAAGTAGTTCAGTATAGTATAGAATTCCATAAAGCAAGGCACAAAACCTTGATTTCTACCACGTTTTAATAACTAAAATGGTGTTACTTTGCTTCTAAAAGATCCACATTATGTTTACCTTAGCGTTATGTGAAAACTTGAGTAAAGAATAACAAAGAGGTGCAACCGAACAGGTATTGTATTTTTTAGCCAACAGCTTCAGGATTGTCTTCAATATTTCGGGTTATGCAGCTGAATTACAAATACCTTCCCGTAGCACTAAAATTTTATGACAGTCCTAAAGCCAAGGGCGGCCGGTGAATTTTCAATGTTCGATATTTCAGTTTAGAGACGTAGGACCTATACCAAAAGAAGTTTCATTTGGGATCCAAATGAGAATATTGGCAAAAAAAAAATTAAAAACAATTTCCAAAAAAAATTTTCGAAAATCCCCATCGCCCTCCCTAGAAATTCCCGAAATTTCATGATTGATTTTCTTTTTAAATATCAGAATAATCTTTGATACAATCTAAGACAAGGTTTTTTGCTTTTGAAAAAATATTTATTGGAAAAAAAGTTAAGATTCAAGCCATTAAGAATTTCAAACAAAAATTATTTTTTTCAAAAGCAAAAAACCTTGTCTTAGATTGTATCCAAGATTATTCCGATATTTAAAAAAAAATTCAAATATGTTAATAAGTTTCCAGTTAGGATTTTCGAAAATTGTTTTACAATTTTTATTTTCGCCTACATTCTCATTTTGAATCCAAATGAAACCTCTTATTATTTGATATACGTCCAATGTCTCTAAATTGAAATATTGAACATCGAAAATTCACCAGCCGCCACTGCCTAAAGCTCTTGGCAAAAAAATACAATACAAAAATCTCCTCCTCGGTTGTGCCTCTAAATTATTGCTTTACTCAATAGTGAAAACTTAATTTGGCAGTATAATTCACGATTTAATTTAAATTAACCGGTTGCAAGTGAGACAACTTCAACAGCTAGGTGACATGGAAAATAGAAAAGCATAGTTTAAAATATTACGTAAAGTATTGAACTGCTGGGTTTAAGGAAGTCAGTAGCGATTCAGTATGAAAATGTATAACTTTAAGTTGTGATAGAATTCATTAAAATAATACAGGTTTATATCAAAATTTATGAGACAGGGCATTCAATTTTCTGCATTTATTTTCTCTCTCGAACAAAGTACAATATCTACATCAAAATGTCTACAAATATTTGCTCAAACCCCGCATACTTAAATGAAGTACGTGACAAAATGTAATGTCCTTGAAATGGTTTAGTAAATTTGATCCTTTTTTCTTTTCGCTATAACTAGAACATTAACGTGCCGCGTTTTGATATCATATAGTTAGGGAATATTCAATGGCAAAATAGAAGAATTTAAAATAAGTTCTATACCCACAGGTAGCAGAATTCTCAAACTTTGGATTTGGAATCATCAACATCAGCGTCTGAAAAGTAAAACGATATCTATACAGATTTTATCGTATATAGAATTTACTGAAAATTTCCAAGGAGTGCCAAAACCAGATCTGTAATTTTACGAGCTTGAATCTAAATGTATTCATGGTAAAGAACGCAGTAAGAGAGGTAATTGGTATGGAAGTACCTACCGGGTTGGAGAAAAAAATTAAAAGAACTAATTAGCAAGTACTAATATGAATATTTTACCTGAAACAAATTCCAAGACATTCATATATTGATGTTTATCTTTCTAGAATGTTTTTGAATGTCTGTATTAAAATTGTGAGTTAAGTAAATATGAAAATTCGAGAAAGTTCAAACCTACCTATTTCTAGACATAAATAAAAACATATATTAAACAGACAAAAGAACGACACCGAAAGATCTACATAATATTTATCATGCAACTGAAATGGGTGGAACTGATTTGGAGGAAGCTGTTGAATATTGTAAGTTGCAAAATATATACAATTATTACTGAATATGGCTTCTAAACTAAGCTAACTATGGAGGCATTATCAAGAGAAAATAAAGAATGCCTAGGGCGTGTAAGGAGCAGTTCAAGTCCAGAATCTTAATCTGCTTACTCTCCAGGCCGAAATGTGGTTCATCTACTCGTATAAGGTCTCAACTTGCCTACTCCCTTTGATTGAAGTTAAATTCCGTAACTATAGTGACAATTAATAACATTGAGAAATATTTATATGACTATATGTTAGTAGAATTATTTTGAATTATGGTTTTACATCGTTTTCCTCTGCCTCTAGTCTATCAAATGGCGGCACGCTAGTGCGTCTCTAGTATTAGCTTTATCTTTTCACTACCGCTAAAACATAAATAAATTAAATTTCTTGTATATTGCCAACAATTTGTTAACAAATATTTTAACGCTTCAAGACCAAAGCTGTATGCTGCATGTTTAACAATTAGGGGATTGTTTGCCCTTATTGATGTGACAATATACAAATAGTTCTAATATCACCTTAATGTGTAATTTAACAAAATTAGTGGATGGAAAAATGGAGAAATTATATTTGGATGTTGATCATGGGCATACACTGAAAAAAATTGCATTGCGTCAAAGTGGTAGCAAAGCAAATATGGTTGGCACATACAAATTCAAGAAATAATCAGTTCTTTATGATAGGTATATAATATAATAAGCATGTTAACATTCATAAGGACGAATGAGATAAAGAATGCTAAAGAAACAAAACCAATAATTGTAATTATGAGAAATATTCTTAATTTTCACTAGTAATCTAAATCATAATGTTTATGTAATCTGATGCATAATGTTTTAAAGATAAAAGTTTCTGTATAAATATTTTTAAAAAGGTATTTCCTTTAAATTTATAAAATATAATTTATTGATGAATATAACATGGTAATAAATTCCCTCCCAACATCAGTGTTATTAAAAATTATAAAAATTTATACATATTTTGGTTTTTGATTATTTCTCCCTTCTATAAAATTTAGTTATTCTGTTCTGTTCTATTAACACCGATGTATAAATAATCTACTACACTTGTTATTATAATTTTGTGGTTTGTAATCGCATGAATAATTTTGTAGTCTGTGTAATAAGGTTCCACTTTACATTTATATATACGTACACCTTATGCCTAGATATAAGATTGCCGGTGGTTAGGCAATATGTGAATGTGAAAGAAAGTAAAAGGTATATAAATATACACAAGTAGTTAGAATGAAAGACGTATAGTGCGAGGGTCTCTTTCACTTATATCTGCCGAGATGTCGACCGCCATAATGTCAAACCGCAGGAACTAAAAGAGGGTGTACATCTCTTGGCCGTTTCTTCCTTTCATAACGACTTTTTTGAAATATTAGTTATACCTAAATACCTAAATTCGATAATAAATTAAATAAAATCTAAAATATTTAGATATAAAATCTAAAATATTAATATTTAATATAATAAAATAATATTTTCTAAGTACTACAAAAAGCATTTATTATACTTATTTGTTTGTATTGTTGAAATGGCTATCCACCGATAATGTTATAGGCATACTGTATATACAGGGTGTCCTGAATGGTACGGATCAAACTTTACGGCATGATAGAACTTCGCAAAATATAAAAAAAAGTTCCTATAAACATGAGGCAGGAAACGCTTAGTTTCCGAGATACAGGGTGTTGAAGTTACAATTCTGATAATTTTTTTCCTGCAAATGACCAAAGATATACAAATGAAGTTTTGCACAATAATTTAGATTTTTATGCTACACAAACTGAAAAAACTCCTACCCAAATAATTATGCGATTGACCGGTTTCTCCTTTAAAACAAGGCTTCATCAGAATCTATAATATTTAATACAATATAAGCCTTGTATTAAAGGAGAAACCGGTCAATCGCATTAAAGTGTTTTTAATTTACTGTCCAAAAAATAACCCACAAATACCGTATTATAAAATTATAAGTGGACACAAAACTGAAAGAAAATATACTATTATTTTCCTATTACAAAGTTTCCGAATATCATCAGTGGCGCCAATAGGGGGGGGGGGGAGATATTTAGTTCTTCATAGACGAGGATGCATATGATGACGTGAAATTGCAGGAATATTGGCCAGGAGATCAATAAGATTATTACTTAAAAAATTGTTCAATTTTCCTGCCCAAACATTAATTTCGAAGTCATATTGATAATGACTAACTCTAGCAGAATGGGGGTTTTCATCTGCCAAAGTATGACTGCTGTGTTTATTAGGCATGCCTCTTCTTGTAAAACAACTTTCATCAGTGGATAAGGCTTTTCTTATGATGTTTCATTTTCATTGTTCCTGTTGCGTAACCATTCACAAAACTGCAACCCTGGAGCGGGGTAACTGCAACCCTGGAGCAAGGTCTCGAGTTAGGAGCTCTCGAAGCAAAGGTGTAATAATAGTGATATAATTGCTCCTTCTTGTATTCAAGGTCACATGATTATCAATGCACTGAAAAATTTGCTCTTCAGTTTGCACATGTTTGGCACGTCTTGGTCGTCCTGCATTTCTACTTTTTCTTATATCTAATCCTGTATCTCTCAAGCGTTGATCAAGAGATAGGAAAGTTTCCCAGAAAACAATGAAAAACATGAAGTTTTTAAGAAAAATTGAAAGATTGAGAAGGAAAATAGAATGGAGATCGTCAAGCAGTAAGTATATAATACGTAATTCAGTTTTAATAGGCTATCGGCCATGAGGAATAGTGGTATGATCACAAAGAAATACCTAATTTCACTTGGACTTGGATAGTACTGACTTACACATAGTACCTATACTTTGTTCATAATGGATAATAATTAGTGTAATCACATGACGCACTATTAACGTATTAAATAAAAGGCACAGAATTAAATAGATACAAAGTGGTATGATCACATGAAGTACCTACGCTCGGTTCACATGGTATAATTAATGTGATCACATGACAGATTATTTTCCCTTATTAAATAACAAGTAACGTATGGTCCGAAAGTTTTGGGAAAAAAATCAGAGGCTGATAATTCTTATAAAAATAGTTTTATATTTTTATCACATTTTTAAACAATCTATCTTAACTATCCTTATTATAAAACAAAATTCAAATTATCGACAAGGGACCGTTATTTTCGATTTGCCTAAGTATTCCCCTGACGCGTTGCATCATCCTTTGGACGACCTTAGCGTTGATTTCTCTAATTTTTCTGGATATACGGCGTCGCAATTGTTCTTCATTTTGTGCTTCCCATCCGTTATTATAGACTTTCCGACTCAATATTGCCCAGAACTCTTCAATTGGGCGAGCCTGAGGTAGGTTAGGGGGATTGTCTACTCTCGGTACAAAGTTGATGTTGTTGGCCTCATACCAGTCCCTTGTGATTCTCGCGTAATGACATGAAGCAAGATCTGGCCAAAACATTATTTCATCATCCGCATGATGTGTGTTCAAAAACTGAAGCAGTTTAGAGAGACATCTCTGCATATAAAGCTCTGCATTTAAGGCTTCGCCCCGAACAACGCCAATGTAGGGCTGCGAGATGAAGCCAGCCTCAGAAATTGCACACCATACCAAAATTTTGTCCTCAAACTTTTTTTTGCTTTTTAATCTCACATCATCAGGGGCATTCGCGTAATCGTCCGTGTAGAAACCATCATTGCCCTTCATCTCAGAGTTGGACAAAGTGAAATATTTTTCATCGTCCATAACAATCAACTTGTTGACGAAATGCACTCGCCTCAACGCGCGGCAACATCTCGGAATTCTCTCTAACTGAGCCTCTATGTATTTTGGAGCTTTCCTCCTTTTCCGGAAGACTATATTCTTACTTGATAGGGTCCTAAACACCGTAGTTTTTCCAAAATTAAATCTCCTGGCCAGTTTTCGCTGTGAGATCCCAATTTTGTGTTTAGCTGCTTCAATCACTCTTCCCTGTCTTAATTGGTTAAAAACCCGCGGCCGACCGCTTTTAGGCAAGTTTACACATGGTATCCCTTCTTGACATTCTTTGATTGTGCGATAAATTGTCGATTTGCTTATGTTTTGGTCTCGATAAATATCGACAATGTCTCGTTTCGACATTCGCCCAACCAGACTGTAAACACCTCGACGAATATCAATTTTATAAGACATTTTGCGAAGCAGAAACCAAAATCTTTTGCTTTGTTTATTTAAATGACATGACTGGTGACATTTCATTCCCATGACCTACTTCATTAAATGCATTTTGTCACTCAATTAAACCAGGTGAATTTTTTCCCAAAACTTTCGGACCATACGTTAAGTACTGAAATGCGGTTAACCCTTTCTTTCAGGTTCTGACTCGGACTCATGTGTGACTAACTGAAGGTCAGGAACCAGTGACGTAACATCAGATGAGACAATTCCTATGGAACAAAATACTGTTGATCAAGTTTATGAGAACATACCCATAGAATTTGTAAATTATTTGGGTGGTGACCTGTTAAGTCCCTGAAAGACTGAAAATTCATCCTCACATTTCAAACCGTTGCGTTGGATGGAAATAATAAAGAAAGGCCTAGAGAAAGACGAGAGGAAATAAACACTTGAAAATACACGTTAGTTAAAAACTGTGAGGCTATTAAAAAGCAGGGCAATTTTGTAAGCAAATTACAACGGCAAATAGGTTACGCTCTATCAGCATTAGCAAAGCCATTAAACGAAATGTTTACTAAACCAACAGACGGAACTAATCGACATCTAGAGAGATTAGTTAATGCAGGCACATTATTATGTGATTTGCATTATGCTATGTCAGCAAGTAGGAGGTTGTACTGACACCGAATATTAATCCCAATATTAAAAAAGTAGTCGAAGTGACACCATTTGATAAATTTCTGGTTGGGGGAACTCCCAGACAAAAAAAGAAAATAAAAAATTGGCAAGAGTAGTTGAGGAATTGAAACTTGGGCAAGCCACTGCAAAAAGCAGTCTATCAGGGCCTTATTTAAACTCCAAGAGCCCCATTTTCAAACAAAGGAAGGAAGAAGGGGAGAGAGAGGATCATGTAACCAGATCGCAGGCTCAAGAACCAACACAAGAAGGAGTCATGAGGAAGACCAAACATCGTCACTATTAGAGGTAAGAGGCAAATATGCTGGTCGACTTAAATCATTTCTTATTGAATGACAAAAAGTAACGGATAATCCACTTGTTTTAAGTTGGCTAACAGGTAATCAAATTATTTTCCACCCCAAATCAAAAATGCTAGTCAAAGATATACCACATTTTGAAAAAAGAATTCGTCACCTATTGAACATTACAGGTTTATTTTAAATTTGAAACACCTAAAGAGTTCCTTAATCCACCTCATTTTAAATTTGACGACTGTTGCACAGTTTTAAAGTTAATTTTACAGGATTCCTTTCTCATTTATTTAAAAGCTTATTTTTTAATAAACAATTCACACAAAATTCAGAAAATATTTCAGATTTCAGTTTGAAGGGAATTTGTACCAGTTTACTTGCTTACCTTTTGGGTATAGTTTGGCACCATTTATACACTGTGTGTAACGAATCATTAGATATATAAATGCATAGGATGAGTTGCGGAGCGACAACAATGCGCCGTAAATGCTTTGTACGGTACGATCACAGGATAGCGCTCTGTCTCGGATCTCGCGGTAGCCAGTGTTGTCATTTCCGAGCCATATATCTAATGATTCGTTACACACACGGTATGTATTAACAAAATTAATGAAACCAGTTTTAAAATCATTAAGATCCCAAAGTACAATTTGCGTGGCATACTTAAAAATGGTAAACTGTGATATTCTAGTAACATTGTTAGCAATCATTTCGGCTCACAAATTACAAACATTCACGAAAATAATTTTTTTTAATGGTCTTCTTTATATTAACGTCCTGGAGAAGTTTAGCTTAGAACTATTCTACCACTTTAACTAGAACACACCAGACACACCACATACAACCATTCCCTCTGACATTGCCATTTGCCGGAGTTGAGACTCGAACCCAGGAAAGCTAGGCAGTAGCTAGTCGCCTTGTGCCACTCAAGCGTAATCTAGTCCGCTACACTATCCTCGGTAATGTAATGATATACGGTCACCCATCCAAATACCGGCTTCGACAAACGTTGCTTTGCTTGACCCATCTCATTACATATTAAAACATATAAAAAGGTTTGAAGACTATACACCATACCTTTCTTTAATGAACGGCCAAGTTTGTGCCATGCGAATTTACTCATGACTTATATAGACAATACAAAAGAATATAGAACAACGAACCATGTGACCACGCTAATTCTTACTTACAAAAAGCTTCACCATCCAGCCATGGCCAAACAATAAGCAGATGGGTTAAAATTGTACTCCACAAAAGTGCGGTCGACTCGTCTATATATTCAAGCTACAACACTAGACATGCCGCATCCTTTGCAGAATATAGGGCCGGAGTAAATATTGCAGAAATGTGGCAAAGGGCGGGGCGATCAAACAAATCAAACACCTTTAATATTTCTTATATGCCTATCAATGTTAATATGAATGCTTATGGGGTTTTAAAAGGCTCTGGCAACAATGTATAATAATAATAATATATTAGTAAACAATTACCATTAATTTCAAGTTTTACTAAGACAACATTCAGCAGATCATTAGATCGTTTCCAGATTTTCTCTAAACATCTACAAGTTGTAATAATGAGGAAAGGACTGTGAAATATAATTGTTACTTATCTGTAAGAAAATTTGATCGTAATTATACGAACAGTCTTGTCCGAAATTATTACATCCCTCCCATATTCCCAAATATGCATTCACAATCCCTTAAGATGCGAAAAACGAACTAGAGATACCTACAGGATTCATTAAACTACAGTGAAGATGATGCACTGAACCAAAGGACAACAGAGCCGGACGAGGGTAACGGGAAGCGGCAAATAATTTTTTAAACGTTATAAGGAATTGGTAGAAGTTGGCCCTACTACAAGTTATAATGATGAAGACAGGACTGTTCGTATAATTACGACCATATTTCCTTACAGGTAAGTCACTTGATCCAACAATTCTGGTATACTGCTTGAAGCCTGCAATGAAATCAAAATTTTCTTGAAAATGGCAAATTGTATCAAAATATGAAAAGTATACCATTTTTCTCTATTTAATAATGAAAGAAAAACCAAATTTTAAAGGCAAACTTTTAATAGCCCTAACAGATTCAAAAATATTTATTAATATACCTAACCCTAACCTAAGCCGCTCCTGAGCAATTTTTTCAAAAATGAATGTTGGACACGGTTGAGAACCTAAATAAAACGTAACATCTAAATTTTGATGGTTTTTTTGGCATTAAGGACAGAGTCCATTCAGCCTAAAAATTTTTATGTGTACCTTAATTTTTTGGATTCTGATTTACTTACTTGATTCTCTTCATCTTTGGTTGACTCCGTTAATATGCAGTATTGACCAGATGTGTATAGAAAATTTTCGTTTTTTTTGAGCCCCTCCGCATACTGTAAAAATTTGGCCACATAATTTTGAAGCACCCTGTATATACCCGTTTCTAAAGTACATTTCAAGCAGCACAAAATAAATGTCTTTTACCGATTATAATGGACATTTTGGCACCCCTATAGTTTTTAGAAGATGTTTGGGTAAATTTCTATAATACAGAACGTCTGATTTTTGAAATTTTTTGGCACTCGCACGCAATGAATAGAATATAATGCCTTACGCATAAAATTAATATCTTCTTTGACAAAAATATTCTGCATCCGCCCGCGGGGAATTTTAGATTATATTTTCATGGCTTAAACATAGGTTCAAAAAAAATAATAATTGATGGAATGAATCTATTGAAACTATTTAAAAGTATTTAAATAAGTGTGTGTTATATGTGTTCATAAGCATAAAGTGAAAAATTCGGTGAAAATAAGCATTATGGCAGTGGAAAAATATGGCTTTCAGAGACTTTTGGGGCAAATTTCTCGAAAAGTGTTGTCGACCGCCGATAATTTGATCATATGACTATTTTGACATTCGTTTCAAATACATCAGAGTTTGCAAACTATCAGAAAGTTGTTACCTAAATGTTTTTAATACCCTTTACTCACTTGGAAGTTCTAAAAATATAACTGGGGGAGTATTTATGTCTAAAAGTTATTTGTAGCATCGTTTAATTTTATTTCTTTTCTTATTTAGGTTTATTACCACATTCTTGAATAGTTCCAGATAATCTAAAAAATAAAAAAATATATATGGATTTTTTTTTAAATAACCTGCAACATATACCAATCAAACTTTAACTGTTCCTTTGACGTAAAGTAAAGTTATTTTTTTTAAATCTAGATATTTTTTAGACTGTCTGGGTCTGGGACTCTTCAAGAATGTGGTAATAATCCCAAATAAGAAAGGAATGAAAGTATTTTTGGTAGTTTGCAAATGGTTTTTATAACTCCTGCAGAAACAAACATACCGTAAACCGTCAGAGAAACATCAGTTGCAGATATTATAAAAATCATACATAAAATCTGAATGAGGAATGTTCTAACAACGTAACTATTTAATAATGCCTTAAATAAGTATTGTTTAATTTATAAACGATGATACCGATGATACTAATTGACAAGATCATTTATCTGCTCTGTATTAATAAATTTACACTAAATATCACACAATACTTGGTCCAGTATTTACACACATTATGAATCAAAAGGCAACGACCTTCCCTCTGTGGTTGAATTTTGTTCAAGCTCTCTTAATAAAGCTGCGGCTTTATTTAGAGGAACCATTTCGAAATAATTACGAGAACCACTATAAGTGTAGTGGGTACTGTCTTGTTTAAATTTAAGTCCTAACACAATATTTAATGCTGACGTATCATAACTATGACAACCCGAATACCTGTATTGGGGCTTCTTGTCAAATCTACAACCAGCTGATTGTGCCCCAATAGGAAATATACAGTCTTGTGTTAATGCACACTGTATCCAAGGTAACATAATTTCTTTATGGATACTATCTGTGTTGACGATAATAAGAACATCGGCCTTTACCATTTGAAGGAAAAGAAAGTTCTCCGCATCTGTGTGAAAATACTCGAACATTTTTTTGTGAGTTAAGCTGGAGACGGGGTTCTTTAATTCGAGAGGCCAAGCCAAAATACCATATTCTTTTGCTTTATCCTCAAACAACTTTGTTATCGCATTTTGGGTTACATTTTTTAGCAATCGGTAGTGACATTCTAGAAAAAAAATAGCTCCCGTATGTTGAAGAGCATCCTGAAAAAGAAATATTACTTACACATCATTGGAGTTCATTAAAATATTCTCATATAAAGATAATATACGTCAATCAATTTTAATATTTTCATTATCTTTTATACTAGTTCTAGCTGGTATGCTACCAATTTTTTGTTTTTTTTTTATTGTAATTAATTGTTGGTCTTTATTTTAGTATTTAAGTAACTGCCTAATTGGTATTTTAACGGCATAACATGCCCTTATTTAATATGTTTATCGGTTCCAGAATACTCCTTTGTTTACATATACAAAAGTAGACTGGTAAGTAAGTCATAACCAAAGTTGTACAGTAATATTTAATGCCATGCCAACAGCTTGTACGGTAATATTACAATACAGATCTGTCAACAGATTAAATAATAAGTAATGAAACTATAGGGCTATTTATTAATATAAACAGACAGAAAACTCCAAACAATAATAATTAAATACTGAAATGTATCACTACTGCTCCTGCTTCTTATAATATCTATTAATGTCTTTATTTTCTGAAACCGACAAACTATTGAACAAATCACAGATGTTATGAATCACAACAACCCTAGATGTCTTAAAATCCTCGCTCTTCGAGCTCGGATTTCAAACCAACATCTGCGGCAGTTATGATACTCATAACATTCCTAGATATGTTAATAGTTATTAAATACTGTTGCCACGCCACAATTACAAATAAACAAATTTGTGAAATTGTGAACCGTTTAACGAATGTTAATATATTTTCAAAATACATCAAATACCTGTTTTATTATTTTTCGTATGATACTAAAAAGTATAATTGAATTTATTTATACAGGTATATTTCCAATTCATTTTTCTTTTAGTAGTCTAATGAGATATGTAATCCTTGATATACTCATATCTTTGTTTATATTTTTATGACCATTTATAGTGTGTCTGTATCAAGCACTAGCAGATCCAAGGAGGGGCTATGGGGGCAATGCCCTCCCCCTCCTTGAGGAGTCCGAAGATTCTGGATCCGCTTATGGTATCAAAACATGTATTACCTATAAAACTATTAAATATTCTTAAAATTCATTATTTTACCTGTATTATCAACGGTCTAAAAGCATGGAGATTTTCACTCTCCACATGAGAGGGAAATTCAGACAAGTCAAAAGTTACTACTTGACATCTGCTGGTATTACAGTAGTTCAAGAGCTAAAACAAATAAATAAAATATGAAAAATTATATCTATATGCATTACGTAATAATTTATGCAAGACATAGAGAAAAACTTGATGAAAAGTGACATGTTTAATAATATATTTAACTTCGTTAAATTACTAAATACTTTATCGACCTGTTGTTTAAGATGAAATACTGCACGCTAATTATGTTACTTTCAATGCATTGAGAAAATGATTAGTTTTAACCCTTTAGCTGCTTTAAACGTATATATACGCAAATCCAGTAACTGCTCCATACGTTTATAAACGCAGTACATTTTAACTTGTATAAAGTAATACTAAGGTCTTGTATTTTGTCAATATTGTATTTTTGGCATCAAATATGTCGATCGGCAGTCATATTTTGTAAAAAAAATATTTTATATGTTGACTGCTCCAGACGTATAAATATCCTGAGAGTTCCCCACCCTCGTATCTGAACTGTTGCATTTAGTTAATAGTAGTAGTTTACATTCTATATAGCATCAAATATATTAGACTTATTATTTTATTATTATCAAGTTGTAAAAAGTCAGTGGTTGTTAACATAAAAACATAAATAAAAACAGTTAGACTGATAATTTGAATTCTTTTTAATATTGCAAAATTCCATATATAACTAGCTAACAGGGTATGGGCCCAGGAAACGTTCAGCAATATTAATTTGATAAATAAATTGTGAATATAAAATAACATCATCAGTGCAGATATGGCAGAATCAAGATATACGCTTGGAAAGTTAAATAGCAGTAATTATTTTAACTGGCAATATAAAATGAAGATGTTATTGATGGAAAAAGGTGTTTGGACTGTGATTAGTAATGCGCCGCCAAATCCGATGACGACTATTTGGACAGAAAATTATCAAAAGGCACATTCAACGATAGCGCTAAATGTAGAAGACGATCAGATTCAGTACATCAGAAATTGTGAAATGGCTAAAGATGCATGGAACAAGTTGAAAGACGTTCATGAGAAAGATACACCGAATAATCGTGTTTATATTTTAAAGCAGTTAATGATGCAGCGATTGGAAGAAGGTGGTGATGTAGAAGCTCATGTAAATCATATGAATGAATTATTTCAAAAGCTATTGGAGTTTGGGGCAGACATCAATCAGAGTTCATTTTAAGCGCAACGCTGCTTGGATCATTGTTAATGATGGACTTGTGACTGCTTTGGAAGCTCGTAATGAAGAATTGACAGCGAATATTGTTTGTTCGAAAGTGATTACTGAATATCAATGCCGAAAAGACAGTAAGGAATGTAGAGATGAAGTAATGCTGAAAGTAAGCACATTGGAAAGAAAAAGAGAAATTTCTTGCTATTTTTGTAAAACAAACGGACATTCAAGGAATGGTTAAAAAAGAAAAAGTTTAAAGAAAAATCTGAGAAACAAAAGGCACATCTGACCGAAAACGATGGTGATGATCAGTATTTGATCATTACATCAACAGACACCACCGGTTGGATTATGGATTCAGGAGCTACCTGTCACATTGTTGGAACAAAGGAACACTTCATTAAATTTGATTCAGAACATCGTGAAAAAGTTAAAGTTGCCAATGGGCAAGAAGTTATGGCGATTGGTAAAGGCACAATACGGATTAATGTTAAGAATGCATCAAACAAAAGATCTACAGTGGAAATTTCTGTCGCGTTGTTGGTTCCAAGAAAAGGGTATAAGGTCAATTTCGACGAAAAGCTGTTATGTGCGAAATTAAATTAAATGGAATACAGATTGCTGTTGGTGACATCTGTGGCAACTTATACAAATTAAGAGAGTCTCATAAAGTATACACAGTTAGCGAAATTAAATGTATTCATTATTGGCATGAAGTTTTGGGTCATAGGGATATTGAAGTCGTAAAAATTGGCTTCAAGAAATCTAGTTAATGGTGTACATATTGTAGAATGCGGAAGCGAATGTGAAAAAGACAAAAATTGTGAAGTTTGTTTAGAAGGAAAAATGACAAGAACAAAATTTCCAAAGAAGTCCAATAATCGAGCAGGGTCTATGCTTGATTTAGTGCATACTGACGTTTGTGGACCAATGCAAACGGAAACCCCATCTGGAAAGAGATATATTCTAACCTTTATCGATGACTTTCAAAATTTGTAGTGATTTTTCTGTTAAAAACTAAATCTGAAGTTTTTGACAGGTTTAGAGAATACGTCGAGATGACAAAAACTATGTTTGGGAAGAAGCCTAAATGCATTCGTTCAGATCGAGGCGGTGAATATACTGGTGATGGTTTTATCAAGTATCTTAAACAGCAAGGAATACAGTATCAGCGAACGGCACCATATAGTCCGCAACAAAATGGTGTCGCTGAAGGGAAAAACCGCATATTAATAGAGACGGCACGATGCATGCTTTTGGATTCTGGCATAGAGAACAAGTTTTGGGAAGAAGCAGTTACAATGGCCAATTATATACAGAACTGTTTACCAGCCAGAGGTATTGTTAAGACGCCGTTCGAGAATTGGTTTGGCACTTTGCCTAATGTCGAGAATTTCAAACGTTTTGGATCAAAATGTTATGTAAAGGTACAAGATCAAATGAGAAGAAAACTAGATTCGAAGGCAATTCAAGCAATTCTCGTTGGGTATGATATTATATCGGAAGCATACAGTTGCTATGTACCAATGACAGGAAAAGTCATCATAAGTCGAGACGTCAAATTTATTTATAAGAACAGTGATTGGAAACTTGATCAGAAACAGAAGGAATATGCAGTTGTGATTGAACATAAAGCAGAGCAACAAATTTCCAATGCAGATGAAGAAGTAAATGATAGGATAGACGATGATAATAGAAATGTTTTACATGACGATCCTCATAACGAAAGCATTGAGACAGAAGAAGTTCGAAGATCAGCAAGAACAAACAAAGGAGTCTTACCAGAAAGATTAATAGAAATAATGAAAACTCTTAATGAGGGAGTAATTGAGCCGAAAAATTACAATCAAGCTATTGTTTTGAACGAAAATGGTAAATGGATAGAAGCAATGGAAAACGAAATGATGTCATTAAAATAAAACCAAACATGGGAACTGGTTAATTTGCCGGAGGGACGTCATGCTATAGGCTGCAAGTTTATAAGTTTATAAGATTAAAACTGATGCAAGCGGAAAAATTCAGCAATTTAAAGCACGACTAGTGGCTCAAGGATTTTCACAAAAATTTGGTACAGGCTACGATCAAGTGTTTGCACCAGTAGTAAGACAAGCAACATTCAGAATTTTGCTAACCATTGCAACCAAGGAGTGAATAAAGGTGATTCATTTAGATGCGAAAACAGCATTTTTGAACGGAACGGTAGATGAAATAATTTATATGAAACAGCCTCCAGGATTCAAGAATGAAGAAAACCCAGACAATGTTTGTCTCTTGAGGAGGAGTATAAATGGTTTGAAGCAATCAGCAAGAGTTTCGAACAGGGCGATTCATCAGTTTCTGGTAGATGCTGGATATATTCCGAGTAAAAATCATCCGTGTCTATATACATTTACAGTCGAAGGTAAATTTTGCTATGTATTACCTAATATATGTTGATGATCTAATCATAGCTAGCAAACAAAATGAATTACTATTGGACTGTGAAAGAATTGTGGGGTCTAAATTTAAAATTAAAAACCTTGGAGACCGAGGGGGCATCCACTAGTCAGAAATATGTACCAGTAATGCGAATTTTCTCTGAATTCTCTGTAATGCGTCGTAATGCAGTGAATTTTTAGATGTAATGTCGGATAATGCAGCTACGCAATACTGCCTAATGTGACGCAATGCAGGGTAATGCGAGATAATGCGAAATAATGCGAGGTAATGCGATATAATGCTACGTAATCCAAAACGTTTTTAATTACCTAATGCAGTGATTACTTTTTCGATTATTTCTCTATTTCCTAAATGGACTGGCTTATTTAAATTGTTTTAGAGAAGAAAGATATATTTCTTATGCTGTTTAAAACTTGATATGACAAGAGGGAGATGTCAAATTGCTCATATTCCAAAAACACTAAAAATACATCATTTACCTGTTTCTATTTCTTGATTTTCACTGTCTTTTATCCTACATACTACACAACTTAGCACTAAATCGAACTGTGGTTTCAGGAGTTGTTTTCGCTCCCCTTCCATAGGAAAAAATAATGAAGATTGGCGAAATGCAAGTTAATGCATGCGTAATGCAAGAGTAATGCGACATAATGCAGAGTAATGCAACATAATGCAGTGTAATACAGCATAATGCAGCGTAATTCGCCATAATGCAGAGTAATGCGAGCTAATTTGTACCCGTAATGTGGCTAGTGGATGCCCCCTCGTTGGAGACATTCAAAATTATATCGGACTACAAATCAATAGGAATAGACATGGTAATTTCACAATAAATCAGACAATATACATTACGAAGATTATCAATGATTTTGGAATGGCTGACGCAAAACCTTCTGATGTGCCAATTAGTGAATCATACAATAAAGGAGGAGACTCAGAGAGATTAATTAGCAACGACAAATACAGACAATTAATTGGATGCTTATTGGCGCAAAAGGTCTCGGAACCAAATCAAGAAGATTGGAATGATTAATTAAAGCGAGTTCTTAGATACTTAAAGGCGACTACAAATTTATCGTTATCATTAGGTAATGTCAAAAGCGAATCAGGTCTCATTGGATATGCAGATGCGAATTGGGCAGAAAGCAGAATTAATAGAAAATCAAACAGTGGATATGTTTTTGAACTCTTTGACAGCGTGGTCAGTTGGAGCTGCAAGAAACAAACATGTGTAGCACTATCATCCACCGAGGCTGAGGTCTTGGTCCAGACGTATAAAAACGCAGCACTTAAATGTGCGGGGGGGCCTCCAGTTCTTGGGGGCCCCCGAGTCTAGGAATTTTTTACGCGAAAATATCGTCGAAATTAAAAGTGACGAAATCTTACATACATCTTAACATCAATAGTTAAGATGCATGGATTTTATAAAAACATAAATTTATTATATTTCTAAATGAATGACGATCAGCTTTATTTGGAAGCTAGCAATCATGCTGAATATTATTCTGAAGATTTATCGGCAGATTTTCCCCGCGAACTTCTGTTACTAAGAAATGTTTTGAGGACACAAATAATAGAAATTAATTGCGGATTCTTCAATCTTAAATTTTGCTACATTTCTCATACAAAATCACAAAACTTTACTGTCAAGTGTTCCAAATATTTTTATTGCTATAAAATTGTTCTTAACCCTACCAGTTACTGTTGCTACAGCTGAAAGGTCATTTTCAAAATTAAAACTTAAAAATTAAGACATTTGTAAGAAATTCAATGACACAAGAAAGACTATCAGCATTAAGTGTATTAAGCATTGAGCAAGAGAGAGCAAGGAGTTAAATACTGATCGCATCATCGAAGACTTTGGACCATGTACGCCGCTGCCGAAAATTTTATGATTTATTTGAGATGTAAGAATTGGAGTAGGTATAATGTGGTAAAATATTCATGTAGCTAACAATTTTTGTTCAACAAAATTGAAGGTGATTTATTATTTTGTGGGGGCCCTCATCATATATTTTGCGGGGGGGCCCGAGATTTTCAGCTACGCCACTGCTTAGCAGTGAAAGGGTTAATCACCTCCCAATAATATCAACTTCATAATTGAAAAACAGTTGGAGAAAAAAGAACAAATAGGTTACCTAAACTACTGGATTTAATCTAAAATCCTCGCTAAAATCTAATTAAATGTTTGTTACCGTTTTTAATGCGTAGTCTCCTAATCCCAAGTTGTATATTAAAATTGTATTATTTGGTATTATCCTTGCCACATTATTAATAAGACCGATAGCCTGGCTCTCTTGACCATCTAAGACATACGTAACAACAATGGGCAATGAAGTATTTTTCCAAATATCCTTTGGAAATAACCGGGGCTCATCTGTAAAACCCAGGAGGTTTAGGTACTTTTCATCAGCATTTAAGGTTTTCGTTTCTGCATCTCGTAGATTATCCTAAAAATAGAAGTGGATAAATATTGTACGAAGCAGACATTCAATATACCTTAAAATTTTTTATTTGTTCGTTAGTTGTTGACACAATGTTTTGAATACTTTCAGGTTTATGTTGGCCAAAAATTATAAAGACCAAACTTACAGAAACAACAACACATAATGTTATTAAAAAATTTTTCGTCCTCATTTGTGTTCAACAATTTTTCAAGTACATCGAAATTATTTCATTGTCACATATCTTTAAGCATAATCATTCACAAATTTCCTTTATTTTGTTTTTGTTTCTCCAAACTAATATTAAATTCATAATATTTTTTAGAATATTGAAATGTTAAGTATAATTATATCTAGTTATTAAAAGTTTAACCGATCTATCTATGAGGTTAATTAGGCAATGATTTTTATGATTTATGATTAAAATTATTAACAACAAACAGTTCAACTAATAACAAACTGTAACAAACATATGACATATGTCATGTGGAGTGAAGAATGAACTATTTTACAAACATCAAACTTGCAGTGCGTTCGAAATTATTAATTCATCTCACGGCTTCAAAGAAAAATTTAGTTGATACCCATTTTGTAGAGGGCACAAGAAATGCTGCTAATTTCACTTTGTACATAATAGGCATTTACGATAATTAGAGCGGGTAATGTATCCTGGTACATTGCGGTAATCAGCTGTTTTATGTCAATACATCTACCGAGCGAAGAATTACCGAACGCAAAATTTCAAATGTAACCAAAAGCATCAGTTGACTAATTAATAAATAATTGAAAATTGAATTACTTTTTTATTTTATGCTTATTCATAAGTCCATACTGCTCGACATGTCAAAATGGAAAGTAAAAAAACATTTATATGTATTGCATATTTAGGTATACCTACTTTTACTTAATTCATTATACATATACATAAATGTTTCCGTCCTCATCTAAAATTACTTCATTATTTTCGTCAGTGATGGGTATCATTTTTCTCAAATACTCACAAAATGTCAAAAATTAAGTTTTTTTAATCATATTTTAAGAATATACCGCATTTACCAACCGATGTAGTCGATCCATAAATTTTGGATCGGGTAGATATAGCGAGTACATTCGATACATTTGCCGAACGCGGTTCGGTAGATATGTTCTTATTTTCGAACGCTCTACATTGCGGTATGTACCGCTCCAATTTCCATATAGTCCGAGAGCTAGCAACAGTGTTACAGTTCACTGTCTTATTTGCTCGTTGATTTGACCCAAGAATAATATATAGTATACTATTCTTGCATATTCACATCCTTTACAATCGTACGGAAATGGCAGTATTTGGCGCAATCTCATTGGCCGTTTCGAGGCCACGACTTGGCGCGGACGCAAAATGTCACATTTAAAAACAAATTTGGCTTTAATCATTGAGTAAAAATTTTTTACTCAATGCCTTAATCTAATAAAAAAAATTCCTTTATCAGGGGAATAACACACATATCTAACCTGCCTCCGGCTATCGCCTCCGGCTTCTAACTCGCAATAGACCTCATGTCATGCCTGATGCATTTAATAAAAAAAAATTCCTTTAACCTAATGAAAAAAAATTCCTTTATCAGGGGAATAACACACATATCTAACCTGCCTCCGGCTTCTAACTCGCAATAGACCTCGTACCATGCCTGATGCATTTAATAAAAAAAAAAAACTAGAACGTGTGGGATTTGAACCCGAAACCTTCTGCTTGCCAAGCCGAGCTCGTTTCCGCTAGGCCATTAGACCACTAACGAATTGCGAGTAAAGAAGGAATAAGTTCAGTTAGGTTTGGTCGTAGCGATCGTAATTGCGAAGGCTACGGTTTGGTTAAATGTGACATTTGGCCTTGAAACGGCCAATGAGATTGCGCCGAATACTGCCATTTCCGTACACGGCCAATGAGATTGCGCCGAATACTGCCATTTCCGTACGACTGTAAAGGATGTGAATATGCTGCCGGGACTCTGTAACTCGTAGCGATATATCTGTCTTTGTTTAGCTTGCTGAAAAATGCGCTTAGCATCTCTTTTATCGTATCGTAGCGAGCGTACAGTCCCCAAGGATTGTTAAACAATCCTTGTAGAGTCCCGGCCCTGTTTGTACATCATGAAGAGGAAGCACTTCTTAGCAATGGGGGGTGGTTGCCGTTTTAAGTAAAAAAAAATAAAAAATGATCTTTGCAACACTTCTTTTTTTAATTCTTTTCTAAAGGCGCCGCGTAGAGAATCTGTTTGTGCTGTTGCATTATTATCTATTTCTTTGTATTTGTTTAGTAATGCTTCATATGCTTGAGTTTTTTTATTTCGTCGGCAGATTCTACACGCCACATGCAAGGAAATTGTCTATAGTTGTCAATAAAATCAATAAGAAATTGTTTGTTTATTGATTTTTGGTCCATTTTAAATAATAAAATAAAAAATAAACAAATAAGAGAATTAAACAAGTGTGAACGTGTATACAACTCACAAGCGTTGTTTGGTTGTCCAGTCCAGAATGTATTTATCATCGCTTTGTAAAAAATATACCTACCTGTTATTTATTTTCGCTTTAAGTAGATATACACACAACCATATTCATATTGATTATAATTGCGTCTTATTTAACAATTATTTGTAGTTGTCAAACCAACATAAAATGAATGGTAAGTACCTACATGCATTTATCATATATGTACCTATTATATTAAAAAAATGTATTACCCATCACGAAGTTTTAGATTGACATACTTGATTATGGCTTTAAATTGGACAACTTAAGTAGATAAAGCATAAAGCTATATACCCATAAATAATAATTTATGAAATTTTCTGATAATATAATTCGTGCAAATTGTGCATTGAAATTCACGTTAATAGTTTTATGGAACTTTTAACTCATGCGTCTCATGCAAGTAAAAAAATCAACAAAAATTTTAAAGTCATTACACGGTTTCGACCGACTTCCAAGAAAGTATTTCCACAGAAGCCGCGTCCAGACAGAGGCAAGGGCAAGAGGCAACAAAGTAGCAACTTTTATCATTGATGACTAGTTTGTAAAAACCTCTCTTCCCTAGTCTAAGGTAAAAACAAAATTGCCGCTTGTTATGTTTCTGGTCGTTCATGTCGCCACTACAAATGTTTCCCTGTGTCGCGTGTCGCGTGTCGCGTGTTTCGCTTGCCGAGCGGTAAACTTCAAAGAAAATATGTCGACAAGACGAGACTTGCTACTTAAAGAGGTCCACTGACCAACAGTTAGTGGGGATTTCGTGCACAATCGCCGGTTTTTACTTTTTACACAGTAGCTGTGATGCCTGTGCTGTGATTATTTCTCTGTATCGTGAGCTGTGATCGTTCTTCTCTGGTAGCGCAGTCGCATGTATATTTTAGCTTTGTTTGGTTTCTATGATTCTATGGTTTAGTTCTAGAACTAAGCGGACTGAACGTCCCGGACGTTAAGGATTAGTCAGAAAAATCAGAATAAGTAAAACAAATACGAACTAAAGTGCTTGGTGGGGCAAATAATCCTGACACCTGCCCGACACTCTTGATTTCACCACCTCGTGAGATAGAGTAGTGTGGACTGGTTCAATTTGTCCGAAAGCAAATATGCAAAACGCACAGTTCGTATAATCCCAGTCTATTCAAAACTATAACAAACGGCCCAGAACCAATTAGTTCAAGTCTATATACAGGGTGTTCCAGTTTTTTGTAGCAGGACTTTAACAGTCGATAGACAATTGAAAATTATTAAAAAAAGTTCCTATAAACATAGGTTGAAAAATGCTTAGTTTTCGAGATACAGGGTGTTAAAGTTTGAAAATAAATACGGATTTATATTTATATTTCCGGAATGCTAAGAAGTATCGAATCCAAACTTGCCAATTCTTTACATATAATTTAGAGGCCTATTTTAGAATAACTAACTACTACTTTACTTAACCATGGGCGTAGATATATGGATTTACTAAGGCTCTTTTTTACAAAAAAGTAGTACGCCACTGATATTTTCCCATGTTATCAGTTTAATTCAATAAAGCAAGAAAAAACAAAAATTTTATGTCTCCTGGCACTTTTTGATATGACAAGCCGTTTTCCTGAAAATTTACATTTAATCATTTGATGCACCCATCTGGACGAATTTTAGACAAACTTGAAGTCGCTCAGAATTTCACCAAATTTGATGGTACGAAAAGTCTTTTAAAAAGAAAGAATGAAACATCGTTAATGATGCTTGTAATGAAGTAAGACACTTTTACATGTTGCTAGCTTCTGTGTTTGTGTTTCTAATAATTTATTTTAGTTCGACCGTTGCGTTTTAATACATTTGTGTTATAAAAATTTTGATTTACATGATAATATACTTTTACAATAAATATTTTAAATGTTTCATTCTTTATTTTTAAGAAATTTTTGGCACCATCAAATTTTTTGAAATTCTGAGCGCCTTCAAGTTTGTCTAAAATTCGTCCAGATGCGTGCATCAAATGATTAAATGTAAATTTTCAGGAAAACGGCTTGTCATATCAAAAAGTGCCAGGAGACATAAAATTTTTGTTTTTTCTTGCTTTATTGAATTAAACTGATAACATGGGAAAATATCAGTGGCGTACTACTTTTTTGTATAAAAGAGCCTTAGTAAACCCATATATCTACGCCCATGGTTAAGTAAAGTAGTAGTTTGTTATTCTAAAATAGGCCTCTAAATTATATGTAAAGAATTGGCAAGTTTGGATTCGATACTCCTTAGCATTCTGGAAATATTAATATAAATCCGTATTTATTTTCAAACTTTAACACCCTGTATCTCGAAAACTAAGCATTTTTCAACCTATGTTTATAGGAACTTTTTTTAATAATTTTCAATTGTCTATCGACTGTTAAAGTCCTGCTACAAAAAACTGGAACACCCTGTATATACACTGGTCGGCGACCAAATGGAGCTCGACTCCGCCCCATTAATTTTATGGCAGCGCAGAACGGTGCACGCAATAGTCAGTTTTACACGATGGAAATTAATGAAAGTTGTGATAGCTTCAACTTTTCTACTACAGCTGTACTATATTTTTATAATGTTTATACCCATTAAAGCTTCTATTATACATCTTCGATTTTGGACTTTACTTTTAAAAATAATAATTCCCGCAAAAATTTAAACGACGTTTCCTTTATTAGTCCGCACTGCGCAAACTCAAGATACTTTTATTTCCTGCCTCGACCAGCTGATTGCCTGGTTTGTTTACGTTTGTATTCGTTTTTAGGTTAGGTTCTTTGGCGAGATATTTGAAACATGTACCCCAATGCATATATGAAGCATGTATTGGGGTATTTCTTGACTTAGCAAAGACCTTTTACACAGCGCCACACATGAAAATACTTAATTATTCATATAAGATGGAATTAGGATTAGCGAGGCACTGTATCAAATATTTTTCAAAGTTTCCTTACTGACAAAGAGGAATTTGTTAAAATGTAAAAGGTCGTACAGTGTCGTCGGTTTTAAATAATTGCGATTTAACATGTGGATTTCTAATTCTGTCGTAAGTCCAGTGTTATAATTAAACAGATTATAAATTAATTGTCTTTGCTTTTCTCTAACCTATTTATTTATAACCTTGGACTTACGACGGAATAAAAAATTTACACGAAAGTTGACACCGCGATCATTTTAAAAGCGACGATACAGTACTCCCCAAGCAACTGTACTATGGCCAATCGTCTATCTAATACATATTATTATTAACTCCATATTATTGCTCTAAGTCAAACCATTAATTAAGGAGTGAACAAGATACGCGATGCAAATGGTAAAGTGTGAGGCCAAATAGGCCAATTCTGGTGGCGAGATTCTCAGTAAGTTGCTGGCTCGTGTCGGCTCTGGTTTTATACCGGGTGACCACGGATCATGGTAAACCCCCGCCATTTCCACAATTTTTGAGCTATCCAAATGAAATTTTGCGGTAGTAATGTACTATCGCGGCCGAAAAAAAGTAATCGACTGATTTTCCCGTTGTAACCATAGTAGAAGGAGAATGGTATGTCAGGTTGCCTTCCAATTTGTGTATCTACTGCGCATTACGTCACTCAGTTTAAAAAACGTAGAAAGTCAGTTGTAATCTCGCACGTTTAATTTTTATTTTAATATTTTTAATAGTGTTAACGAATAGTAACATGCCTGCTTGTGCTGTGGCCAGGTGTAACAATTATTACACGAAGACAGAAAGGTACTGGCATCAAGTATTTTACATTTCTTCGCGCTGAAAAGCTCGCGAAAGTATATGGATCAACGATGAAATTAATTTGGAAAATAGCAGGTTAATCTTTTATTTCGCCGGTTTATCCTTTTCATTGCCTATTGTCTGTTTATAGCACGTATTTCTTCTATTGATTTCAACCCAACAGAATCAACAGATTTTGAAATTTCTTTAATACAGCCAGATGTTGTTATATTCCCCCCAGAAACAGTAGAAACTTAAGAACTAATGCAGTTCCAACTGTTAATATGTCTGGGGCTGTTTCTTGACTCTTGTAATAGGAAAATAAATTATGATAGATCGCTTAGGTTGGAAAAAATTTAAAAAATAGACTACTAATTTTAGGTTAGAATTCCAACTAACAGAGAGCATCTTATTTATTAGATTAGCCAAATAAAACTTTATTAATAATGCACTGAACAAGATATTAGTTAATAGTACAGGAACTAAGCAGAAATTTTGATAAAAGTGACATCATATTTGAAAATTTTAGAAAATACATATTTTTGAGGTTAATTGTGACGTCACCCCTGCCGCTTTTTAAACTGAGTGACGTCACCGTACCTGCGCGCGGGCATACCATTCTCCTTATACCATGGTTGTAACTATGGTTCTATTCAATGTCGCATCAATCCCAATATTTTTTTATTAGTGTCAACGTCATTGTCATATTAAGCAAAAATAAATTTTGTATTAATTACTTAATCATGCCTTATCATGTTTTGAGTGAAGAAGAAAAAGGCTTACATCATCGCCAAACTTGGAGAAGGATGGTCTCAACAACGCATAGCAAGTGAAATTAACTGCAGCAAAAGCACGATTCAAAAACTAAACAAAAAGTGGAAAGAAACTCATGATCTGAGCAGGGCAGTGGGTTCTGGGCGGCCAAGAAAGAGTTCTCTAGAAAACGACAATACCCTGGTTAACTATGTGAATTTAAACCTTAAACCCATTTTGTAATTCTATTGAAGAATAAAGAGGCAAGAATGCAGTTTGCAAATACTTTTATTAATGAATAAGATCGTTACAGGGAGTCCAGGGAGAGAGTGGTCTTTTCAAACGAAAAGATGTTTCAGTCCTGCTACAATGGTCAACTGCGAGTTTACCGTCTCAGGGGTCATAAGTTTGATGAAGAATATTTGTACAAAACAGATAATAGCGGAAGGTCTGTCTTTTTGTTTAGTTTTTGAATTGTGCCTTTGCCGCAATTAATTTGACTTGCCATGCGTTGTTAAGACCACCCTTCTCCAAGTGTGGTGATGCTGTAGCTTTTTTCTGCTTCTCTCAAAACCATACTAAACTAAATATTAATTGTTTTCTTACCTATAATTAAAAAATATTAACAACTTATTTCTTATTAGTTTTTTTTTAAATAAATACGACCCCACCAATGATTTCTTGTCAAAATAATTTAATTGACATAACTGATGTAAACACTCCCATTTACAAAGGAAAATTTTTCGAAAAACCATACTACTTGATAAAAAATCGATTACTTTTTTTCGGCCGCGATAGTACGTCCAAAAAAACTCAAAGTTACGTCTTTTAATTGTTTCTTCCATGGCTAGTGTGATAAATAGTTTAAAATGACTTGTTGTGTTCGATGATTTTTTCGCTTTTTTTATTACTTTGTAACCATGGTAGAGATATAACATGGTATGTCACGGCGCACATTTTGACTACCGCTAGGACTACGTCATCAAGTAGAAATCTTGGCGCGAGTTTCAAATATAAAGTAGAATAATTGGATAGATTTTGCTGTTTCTAAATAACATCTAATCTTGAAATTAAGTACCTACAAATTGAAAATCAACGAGTTATATATAGCTCGTGCTTATTATCGTAATGTTTACCTGCACGTTTAATTAGAATGTATTTGACATAATATGAAATAAACTTTGAAATTATAATCATGATTTTTAATAAATAAAAGTTGTAACATTTCACATTTGTAGACTTTAATTGAAAATAATTTATTCTTTCATTGAATATATAATGTTAGATAATGTTTACATAATTGTTCATAATATTCGATGAAAGAATATATAGTTTAAAGTTATGAAGGGATATTCAACAAAGTTGAAATCTATTTACTATTAAAAAGGACATGGAAAAACATAATAATAACTACATAATAAAGCATAACATACAGAGCTGCATAAACTACTTTTGAAAAAGTAGTTAACTACTAACTACTGAGTACTCATGGTAAATGCACTGTAGTTCAAAAGTACTCGAGTACTTTAATTGAGAAAGAAGGAGTTTAACTACGTGCCTTTAACTACTTTTACAACTACTTTTTGTAGGTACACTTTTTTACACTTGCACAGCACAAATTAGGTCATTACACATTGTTGCCATTTGCAACCTCATTAATTCATTTAATTATTATTTAATATTTTTAGGGCTACGTTTGTAGTTTGTACACCCTCGTCGCCACACGCCAGGTTAACTTTTAACAGTTAAAATTCTCTCCTAATATCGAAAAACTAGAACAGAAGATGAAAAGTGTGAGTTAAAATGACTACAGAATATCTAACCTAACTGCATTAGCGCGCGTGGCACGAGCTCGTATTAGTCGTGTTGCATCATATGCATTCAGAATGAAACTGTTGTTACTGTGTAACTGGGCCACATATAAAGATCGCATTTCCAGGAAAAATATATCAAAACAAATTCTACGAAAACAAATAATCAGTAGTTGCAACTACTTTAGTAGTTGCAATTACTTTAGTTTAGTTTAACTACTTTAGTAGTTGCAACTACTTTAGTAATTGCAACTACTTTAGTTTAGTTTAACTACTTTTAAAAAGTAATTTGAGTAGTGGGTACTTAAACAAATACTAGAGTATTCACAAGTACCTTATAAGTACTTGTAGTTAGTAGTTAAATTGTAGTTAAACTACAATTGTAGTTAACTACTAGTCAGCTCTGAAACATAACTATTTTTTGAATCCTGTAAATTTAGTGATCTTGTTTGTTTTTCTAGAGTTATCTTATATTTTTCTGTTGATTTCTCGTAGACGAATTTAAGTAAGTTCTTGTCCAAACGAGGCAATGAATAGCATAGCTGGCCAGCATCTTTTGCTATATTGTCAAAGATTTGATCCTCTTCAATTTCTCGCCGTGGTTAAAGGAGTCCTCCATGACCTTTGAGCATTTTTCAATTAAAACTGATACCACCAGACTAAATTAATAAATTCAAATAACCAAAACTTAACATTCTTAAATGTTGTGTAGCAGATTTGACAATTTGTTATTTGACAGTTGACAGTTCCCACTTTGCAGAAAACAGATAGCTATTCAGTGGCACTCAACAAGTTTTTCTACTTGCGCAGTACAGTACGAAAATCGAGCCGAGATAAAACTAACCATATTTTATCTCAACCATGCTTTGTAACGAAGTGATTTTTCCGATCAAGGAATGTTCATTTTTGCTTTAAATATTACCGTCACTTGGGTACACCCTGCCGCTGTTTTAGTAAGTAAGTGATTTTTCCGATCAAGGAATGTTCATTTTTGCTTTAAATATTACCGTCACTTGGGTACACCCTGCCGCTGTTTTAGTAAGTAAGTCTTGTACTAGTTAAGTTATTATTGAGTTGTTAAAAAGTCCGCTGGTAAACAAGCAGTCAAGTAATTAATTGATTAATTTTCGACAATCCCTCGTATAAGTAAAATCCGAGAATTATTATAAATAATGACCGAGTTGGAGATAAAAATCATTCGTTACTAAAAATGGTAATCCTTGCTCGTTTTGATCCGTTTCTTTTTGCAACAGAGTATAGAAATTACAAGCAACTCATTTCCGGTTAGATATGTTTTGAGTCGATGCACTAAGATGCATAATTCGCTGCAACTCTGCAAGTTACGCTGGGATATGCATACGAGTAAGTCGTTTAAAGTCGGTGACCACCTCAATTTTAACACGACAGATACGTCATAAAAGTTTACAAAAAGGGGAAACACAGTCACTTCGCTCTCTTTCCGCGCTGATTCCTCATTCCGTTCGCATTCTCATTCCGTGCTGATTTGCATTCCGTCTTCATTTGCATTCCAAGAAAACCGGCAGCAGTTCAGCTCAGTCCGTGAAAGCCGTCCGCAGTCCAGAAGTGTCAGATCAAACCAAAGCCGTCCACAGTTTCGCGCCGCCGTTGCGAGTTAAATAGTAAATTCCGTTAGAACGTTATTTGAAAATTATTTTGGTAAGAATACACCGTCCACTGCATTTTGCAGGTACTGCTTTCAGTTAAGTATAGATATTCAAAGGGTTTTGTGTCCGTAAGTATTGTTGTATTATACTACTCAATCAAACCAGAGCTAATTAGTAATACCTCCGTTGGTCTTTTGTTTGTTAATATATGCAGCAGCCGCTGAGGTCTATTCGCTAGGGTCACCTCAAAAGTTCCACTGCATAATAGGTTACCGGAAAACCTACGATAAATCTAATAGCCATTATATGCATCAACTGAGAGGAATTGTTCGCTAGGGCCTTCCAAACGGGTGATCTGCATAGAACTGGCTCGCGAAATTTATGTAATAACATAAGCGTTAGCAAATAGCTCTACGTTTGTGGCCGTAGTTTGCCGTGTATGTCAAAAGATTATATAACCTAGAATATCTATAGCTAATCGATTGCCCGCCGTGCATAATTCATCCTAGTGGAAAGGTCCGTTTGCTTGTCGTACGTAAAAATTCATTAATCCCACGTATCCGAAAATTCCGACGCTAAAAACACGTAAAGATTCTTGATTGCCAGCTCGACTTATTTTTATCATTTTTGAAATAATTTTATATACACTCGACTGTACAGTCGTGGAGGTTTAGAGTAAATTAATTTGTTCATTATTATCCTTGAATAAATCCGTTATTTTAAAAAGGTAAAATTCACGAGTTATTATTTCTGTCATTTTAATTTCTGATTAATCCGTTTGAGTAGGGGTTGAAGTCCTTTAGACAAAACCCCAACTTACGACCCGCTGGCATTTATCCGTATCTCCAGCTGTTAGCTACCCCGGATTGCTTTCCCACATAGGAAAGCCAAAAAGTGCTGTCCTTTGCACTCTAAAGTTAAAGTACTGGCGCCCGAGATTTCCGTATAAAAGATTACGTAAGTATATGGAAAAGCAAGCACCATTACAAAATGGCGCCCTAGAGCAGGGACTTTATTACGTTAATCAGAAATCCGAAAGTGTAAAATTGTCCAGAAAACGGAGCCGCCGAAAAAATTGCAAGTCTCGTGAGAAATACGCGTAGAATTAAATAAATACCGAAACACCAGAAATTTGCAATTAGACGCCGATTTAAAATAAAATAAAATACGTGAAGCCTGTTTTTCTTAGTCCGTCGAAAACGTTAGAATTTTTTATAAATTACAGTTTTTTTATTGATAAGAAATAAAAACTTGTTGTTTACCGTACACGAGGGTTTTATCAATTTAAAATTTATAAAACCAAAACAGTTTTATTTCTAGTAAAGAAATAATATTCCGTTATCAGGCGATTTAAATTAAATATCGTCTGTCCGTCTGCTAGATAATAAAAACATTTCCTATTTAACTCGGAGGATTTAAACATCGAAATAAACTTGAAATAAATTACTTCTAGGTTTTACATCCATCCGTCTGTCTGTCTGTCTGTAACCTAGCCAAGTGATTGCAACTTAACTTGTTAATACGTCCCGATTGCAATTACAACCGAAGGTGGTTTATTTTAATTTTACAAACAGCTGCTTGCATAAGTACTTACTTCCGCGAAATACTCAAGCTGCTATAGCCGCTGTATACCGAATCGTTAGAGGATTTACGAAATTATTTTGACGTTGCCACTGTGGTTGACGCCCGCTACTCTCTGTTACCAAAATTTTGAGTTGAAAGGCAACTTCAACATAATTGGTCCAACATTATACAGGGTGTGCCTACTTTATTGATACAGCATACCTTACTGTTACCGTTTATTAGTGATATAAACAATCTTAGGGTTGTTTTTTTTATTTTTGACGCTGTCATAGGGGACAGATACCGCTGTTGCCCTATGCCGAGTTGTTAAGCAACTCAAAACCTGAAAATTATTAACAGATAACGTGTTGTTAGGTACTCTAGCTGACAACAAATTATTTTGACGTGATTAGGGTGTGTTTTCACCATTGTTGCTTTATAGCAAGTAAGTAGGCGATTTCCAAAAATCCGCAACGCAGATTTACCGTCTTCTGTAAGCATCCAACGGCCCATCCGCTGGGTAGGGCACCGATCTGTTAGGTTTTTTTTTTGTGAATTCGGCACGCACCGAACGCAACCAAATTTTTACCAGCCGCGGTAAATAAGCTTGCGTCGTGTCGATTCTGATTAAATCGAACCTGAAGAACCGATTGCGACTACTTACATACCGATTCGAACCCTAGTAAAGAAGTTACATATAACTTCTTGACGCTGCACCACTGTGAAGCCTGACCGAGTTTTACGTTACTAATTTACGTGGAGAGGAACTACGATTGCAAGTTCCGAATCGAATTACCGTCGGTTGTAGCCAAGGTCAACCAGGAATACCCAGGTACAAGCTAGCCTTGTGGGGTATCCTTTTTAGGGTAATTGCACCCTAGAAACCGATTGGTGATACCTGTAACCCGATCTGAAGCACCGTTGCTGAAAGACGCCTACCTTCGCGGCGCCTGAGGTTGAATATCATCACAACCTGCAGTTTTCCATATCCGTGATAGCCATACAGCATCCGTGACGTCTTTTACGATTTTACCGGAGTTTCACCGGAGTATTTCGTGACTCCGGGGTCAGAATTTTCCGAGGGTGTGACCCCTCATTTAATAGTAAACCGAGGACGCTAAAGCGATTGCCGATAGTTTCAACTCGATACGACCAGCCGTTCCAGACTTAGGATTTTCCGACTCGTATCGTCCGTCTGATTCGTCTTGAACCAGTTTTACCGATACCATTGGGGAGTAACAGCATGCCTACCGAAGGAGATAAAGCCGACACGCCCGTATTACCCGTCGACGATGCCGCAAATCCGGATTTGGGAGATATCCATTTAAGCTGGATATATAAATTAAAGAAGGAGCAATTGGATGATGAGTTAGGGAAATTTGGTCTGCCTGTAACCGGAACCGTAGACGAGAAGAAGCGCCGCTTGGTAAAGTTTATCAAGGAGGGGTGTTCTTCGCCTAGACCAAGTACCGCCCAGCCCGTCTTTCCAACGCCGCTAGTAGTACCGACACCGACCAGCAACATTCCGTCTGGATCACCACCGTTAGACCCTTTCCAGATACACGACTGGAATATTCAGTTTGATGGCACCAGTGATCCGACCGCATTCCTGGAACGATTGGAAGAAGTCTGTGGATATACCGCTATCCGACGCGAACAGTTACTTCCGGTCCTACCTGAGCTACGGCAAGGATCCGCCTTGCTCTGGTACCGCAATAATAAAGCACGTTGGAACTCCTGGGAGCAGTTTCTACGGGATTTTCGCATCTTCTATTTACCGGTCCACTATCAAGAGGATATAGAAGCGGAAATTAGCCGACGCCTGCAACGCCCAGAGGAGGATGTGATGAGCTACATTACCGAATTGCAGACTCTCATCCGCCGCCATGGAGAAATTTCCGATGAACAAGAGCTACGATGGCTGTACCGTAATTTGCTACCCGATTTCCGTCAGTACATCCGAAGAACCGACTTCACGAACGTGTCCATGTTAGCCGCGAAATGCCGGGAATTCGAAATGTTGAAACAGGAAATAGATCGAGTATACAATGAACCGTCCACCTCCTACCGATCTGCCACTAGCCGCCAGAGGCCTGACAATCCTGTTACATCAGCGCAACCATCCGTCAACGAACCAGCGCGTACTACCCCGTTACCAGACCGAACGAACGACAGGCAAGATAGTTCGCAAACCGATCAGCACAACCGACGTAATGACCGATCATCCACCCCAGTTGCAATGATTTCGTATGACCGTAACACCACATGCTGGAGATGTGGCAACACCGGACATTTCCAAAACGAATGTCACGCCACTCCGCGCCTGTTCTGCTCCAGTTGTGGAAAACCGAACACGATGACTCGAGACTGTTTATGTCACTCCACGAGTAATTCATCGTTTACTCGCCGTACTACTGACCGTCATAACCGTCACACCAGAACCCCCGTGATGACCGTTACCTTCGACCGAAATACCATATGCTGGCGATGTGGTAAATCTGGACATTTCCGGAGCCAATGTCGTGCACCGCCACGCCTGTTCTGCTCCCGCTGTGGGCAGCAGGGCATTATGTCTCGAGACTACCGATGTCCTTCAGCGAGGAAACCAGACCGACGCCACACCGCTACGAGGAAAATATGGTTCCAAGATTTTGCCGTCTCAAAATCTGAGTCTTCACCCGACCACGACAACCGACCTCATGTATTAGTACATATCCGTAACCAGACTTTTTCTGCCCTTGTTGACACAGGAGCTGTCCGCTCCTACATCGGCAATAAAGTAAAGAATTTGTGTACTACGTGGAGAATTCTGCACCGAACAGTTAACGCACCATCCGCCCAATTAGCTCATGGGAACTTAGCTACCGTCACCCGAGCTTATCAGCTGAAATTTGCCATCGGCAAAACACAATTCTCCGAAGATCTACTGCATCTGGAAAATCTCTCGTCCGACATAATCCTGGGGATGGACGTATTGCGTAAGCATAACTTTCTCATCACCCCAGGCACCGCAACTGTTTCTCTGAATGACCAAGTTGTGTCACAGACCACAACCGTCAACGAACCACCGCCATCAGATTCCGTATCCAGACAACCGCTACCAGAGACTGGATCCAGACAACCATTACCAGGACCGTCGTCTGCTCCAGATTCAGAGGGTTTAGGCACCCTGACCGAAGTACCTGATAGTACTTGGAATACTCGTAAGCAAACACATGTTGAACCTGATCTCTCCGATACATGGAAGCTACGAGTACCAACCGCACTTCGCCGAACCGTTTTGGCAGAAAACCATGACGCTCCGTCCGCTGGACACATGGGAATCGCCAAGACCATATCTCGGATGGCACCACGTTATTACTGGCCTGGCATGTTTCGAGACATCGCCCAGTATGTTAGGAACTGCCCAAAGTGCCAGCAGTGCAAGCCATCCGCCGACCAGAAATATGCCGCCAAAGGACCGACATCTTTCCGGACTGTCCCCGAGACCGGAAAGCAGCTGCGACATATTCCAAGGAAACACCTCAAACCAGTTCCAGGAGAGGTAGTATCCGTCAGTACCGTCAGTCACCGTCCGCAACGTCCGTACCATCCAGTGACCCGCTCCCACAACGAGGAGAGTTCAAGAGGATATGCCGCCACCCGAAGAGGTACCAGCCGACCACACCTGTTTCCGCTTAGGAACCGAAGACCATGTCCTACGAGTGGTTGCCAGCGTCACGATGGCAAGGGCTAAACCACGCCCTACGAACCATATATCGCCGTCCGTCTTGGAAGCACACTCATCTCGAGGTGTTCACTCCCTCCGCCGACCGCCGTAAATTAGCTTCACCACAGCTAACTGTTTTTTGTATTTTCAGAATGACCAGCCAGGGAGCCGTGACAGTCCAGGATCATCTGTGGACCAGCTGGTAAGAAACACCAAATGAAGATACCCGATAGGTAATCACACCGGTCCCGGGAGGCTGTGTAAAGTTATTTTTGTTCTTTTTTCTAATTTAGAATTTTGTCTTGTAAATATTAGAGTAGGGAGCTTTCCGTTTAAAGTAATTTTGCATTTGTTTACCTGGAGCCTCCCAGGGAGAAGAAAAAAAAAATGTATAATGAATTATTATTTTTTTTTACCGAAGTAAGCGGGGGGTGTAACGAAGTGATTTTTCCGATCAAGGAATGTTCATTTTTGCTTTAAATATTACCGTCACTTGGGTACACCCTGCCGCTGTTTTAGTAAGTAAGTGATTTTTCCGATCAAGGAATGTTCATTTTTGCTTTAAATATTACCGTCACTTGGGTACACCCTGCCGCTGTTTTAGTAAGTAAGTCTTGTACTAGTTAAGTTATTATTGAGTTGTTAAAAAGTCCGCTGGTAAACAAGCAGTCAAGTAATTAATTGATTAATTTTCGACAATCCCTCGTATAAGTAAAATCCGAGAATTATTATAAATAATGACCGAGTTGGAAATAAAAATCATTCGTTACTAAAAATGGTAATCCTTGCTCGTTTTGATCCGTTTTTTTTTGCAACAGAGTATAGAAATTACAAGCAACTCATTTCCGGTTAGATATGTTTTGAGTCGATGCACTAAGATGCATAATCCGCTGCAACTCTGCAAGTTACGCTGGGATATGCATACGAGTACGTCGTTTAAAGTCGGTGACCACCTCTCTTTTAACACGACAGATACGTCATAAAAGTTTACAAAAAGGGGAAACACAGTCACTTCGCTCTCTTTCCGCGCTGATTCCTCATTCCGTTCGCATTCTCATTCCGTGCTGATTTGCATTCCGTCTTCATTTGCATTCCAAGAAAACCGGCAGCAGTTCAGCTCAGTCCGTGAAAGTCGTCCGCAGTCCAGAAGTGCCAGATCAAACCAAAGCCGTCCACAGTTTCGCGCCGCCGTTGCGAGTTAAATAGTAAATTCCGTTAGAACGTTATTTGAAAATTATTTTGGTAAGAATACACCGTCCACTGCATTTTGCAGGTACTGCTTTCAGTTAAGTATAGATATTCAAAGGGTTTTGTGTCCGTAAGTATTGTTGTATTATACTACTCAATCAAACCAGAGCTAATTAGTAATACCTCCGTTGGTCTTTTGTTTGTTAATATATGCAGCAGCCGCTGAGGTCTATTCGCTAGGGTCACCTCAAAAGTTCCACTGCATAATAGGTTACCGGAAAACCTACGATAAATCTAATAGCCATTATATGCATCAACTGAGAGGAATTGTTCACTAGGGCCTTCCAAACGGGTGATCTGCATAGAACTGGCTCGCGAAATTTATGTAATAACATAAGCGTTAGCAAATAGCTCTACGTTTGTGGCCGTAGTTTGCCGTGTATGTCAAAAGATTTTATAACCTAGAATATCTATAGCTAATCGATTGCCCGCCGTGCATAATTCATCCTAGTGGAAAGGTCCGTTTGCTTGTCGTACGTAAAAAATCATTAATCCCACGTATCCGAAAATTCCGACGCTAAATACACGTAAAAATTCTTGATTGCCAGTTCGACTTATTTTTATCATTTTTGAAATAATTTTATACACACTCGACTGTACAGTCGTGGAGGTTTAGAGTAAATTAATTTGTTCATTATTATCCTTGAATAAATCCGTTATTTTAAAAAGGTAAAATTCACGAGTTATTATTTCTGTCATTTTAATTTCTGATTAATCCGTTTGAGTAGGGGTTGAAGTCCTTTAGACAAACTTACGACCCGCTGGCATTTATCCGTATCTCCAGCTGTTAGCTACCCCGGATTGCTTTCCCACATAGGAAAGCCAAAAAGTGCTGTCCTTTGCACTCTAAAGTTAAAGTACTGGCGCCCGAGATTTCCGTATAAAAGATTACGTAAGTATCTGGAAAAGCAAGCACCATTACAACTTGCACATTGCAGATTTATGAAGGAAAATGGTCAAAATGGACAAAAAGTGATTTGGTAAAATTTGAATGCACGCCAAGACGCCATTTTTATATTTTTTGTGTCGATTTAATTTTTTGGGAGTTATACTAGTACATTTGAACCAAATTAGACCAATCATGGAACTCTAGATTAATAAATGAAAATGGCTCTAAAAAATCAAGTGGGCTTAAAGAGTCCCCAAAATAGTTCTATCGTACTCAGAATTTTCTCAGTATTCCAAAAATGTAATAATATACAGGGTGTTCCATTTAAAATTCCAAAGTTGAGGTCACTTCCGTCGAAACCGGACGTCGAAAAAAAATTCGGTTGGGCCAAAAGAGTCTTTTTAGACGTACATTACTACTGCAAAATTTCATTTGGATAGCTAAAAAATTGAGGAAATGGCGGAGGTACCATGATCCGTGGTCACCCGGTATAATGTATAATCTATATACCATTCACATTTTATTTACATGAGGGGAGGCTATGATATGTTTTTCTTAGGTTGTCTCAGGGTTGTCTACTATTGACAAAATATTGAAGTGTCAGATTTAATTGATCGTCACTGTCATTTATTTTTGGCTGAATTGCCAAATTTTTTATTGATAACATTGATGTGCTTTCTTTAGGGTCTCACTCTGGCAACTATGTAGAACCAATTTGAATTTGTGATTATGTTTTTGACTTTTCAACATAACCTCAGTAATTAAAACAGTCATTCATACCAACAGAATTCAGATTTTCCAAAGCCTCCCCTCATGTAAATAAAATGTGAATAGCATATAGTGGTAATAGAAATTGAATGTTCAGATTAATTTTAGTATAAAATTATGTGACAAACGTTGTGAAATAGCTGGCAAAGAGAACATACTACACTTAGTGTTTGACATCTTTTCTCAACTTTTGCAAATAACTTCTTTAAAATATTTTGAAAAATAGGGGTACTTCACTCTTGACCCAATTTCAAAATTTGACATTTTTGAACACACCGTATAATATAATTAATATTTTCTCATCGTGAATCGGATAATTTCGGAGGAAACAAAAACTATTATGAACAGTAGGTAACTTTTTTGCGAAAATTTAAATTTTTTGGCCATTTCACCTCTTGTCCCACCCCAGTCGGGGACGTATATAATAAAAGGAATGAAATAAGTTCGGGCTCACCCTGTATTTAAAAAAAATAATTTCTTTGGTTAATTTATATTGACCATCTATCGAGGAAAATTTGTGTATTAAATTACATTGGTAGAGGTTAAATTTTATGACTGACAGAAACCTTAAAAAAGATTCTCAGAGAGGAATGTTTAATTCAATTTATTTAAGAATAAATATATAATAGGCAATTGATCTAAATAAACAATTTAGTTAAGTTAATAACATACAATATACCGAGTGTCCCAAAATTGACGCCCGTGCTTTAGAGATTTAATTCAGAGAGTTAAACATAAGAGCTGAAAAATAGTCAATTATACTGAAAGTCAATTTTGGGATAAGAAAGAATCATCAATCAAAATTATTCGTAATAAGTACCTAGCTATACCTATATTGAAAACATGTCACGGTTAGGTATAGGTATACCTACCTAAGAACTATAAAGTAATATAAAAGAACTTGCGATACGAAAATTCGGAAAAATGATTTTTGATTTCCTATTACATATTATTCTGATTATTCATTAGGCTGGTTTTCATAAAAAAAAATGTTTGGTTAAAATGTTTTCTTAACTGTTTCTGAAAACATTAAAAGTAGATGTAGGTAATCCCCTGAAAATTCCTAGAATTTTATATTATTAGGAAAGGGAGATAAGGCCCTACAGTATTATGAATTTTGAATCAATATAGGTAGTTCTTCCATCTAAGTTTAAAGCAAACACAAATTAATTTTTACCTAATTTGCTTCAAGTCAAGGTGGAATCGAACTATCGAACCATTCTTATTGACAACTAAATAGGTAGATTTCAATGCATTTAGGTACCTATTCGACTACTTTGCCCCCTAAAATCGTAAATGACTGGTAATAATAAATAAAAGTGGTTTCGTACCTAAATGATCTTTATTTCTTTGTAAACTGAAGTGAAATAGGTAGGTGTTTATTTCGTCACGCAGCACGCAGGTTCACAATAATAATTAATTAAACCTAATCCTGGACCTGGATTAATATTTTACAGACGGCAGTAATTACAGGAACCCGATCCTTTCCGGCGCATGCGCTGTCTGATGTCGCCTACTGGCGCATCTAGCGGCCGGATTGTAAAGTTTAAGTTAGTTGTCAATGAACTTATTCTTGCTTTACTCGCAACTTAATGTCAGTAATGTAATGGCCTAGTGGAAACGAGTTCAGCTGGCAAGCAGAAGCTTCCGGGTTCAAATCCCACGCGTTTTTGTTTTTTTTTGATTAGATTAAAGGAATTTTTTATTTATTAATAGGATTATTGCGAGTTAGAAGTCGGAGGCGATAGCCGGAGGCAGGTTAGATATGTGTGTTATTCCCCTGATAAAGGAATTTTTTTTTATTAGATTAAAGGATTTTTTTTTTATTACGAGGTCTATATGCGAGTTAGAAGCCGGAGGCAGGTTAGATATGTGTGTTATTCCCCTGATAAAGGAATTTTTTTTATTAGATTAAAGGAATTTTTTTTTACTGTTCACTTTGGCCATTGAATATAGGAGTGTTCCTATATTCAATGCTTTGGCGCAAAGACAAGTAGGCGACATATCAGACAGCGCGCCGTCTTGGCCCATGCGCTGTCAATGGATCGGGTTCCTGCAATTACCGCCGTCACAGTTTACCGCCGTCTTATTTTACCGTGTGCTGGCTTACCCTTTGCTCACATCTCGACAAAAAAGTTCCTGCCAAGTTAATTAGGTCCGTTCTCAGCTGATATCTTCCCTATGAGCAGAGCAGCGTGCCGGTAGTGCCGGTAGCGCCCAAGAACTGTAAACTGGAGATGATAGCTAGATCCCTATACTGCAACGTTCGCCGCTTTGCCGGAAGTCTGTGACGTAGCGATGATTATCAGCTGTTCTTCAATCAGTTTAGTGGTCTTGTATACGTTCAAAATATTATTATTTCTCAGTGTTTGGTGGTGTTATTATTTAGTTTTATCTATCGTGTTTATTGTTTTTGGTTGTTCGTGTGTGTTTTATAAGTTTTTTAACTTATAAAACTATTATTTAGCCTAGAAATATAGAGCAATGTCCGGATCAAGCTGTGCGGTCATGGGTGTAAAAATAGCTATTATACAGCTAGAGGTCAAAATGTAATTTTCCATGCTTTTCCAAAATCCAAAAATTTAGTGTCCCAAACCATAAGAAGTGAATGGATACACAGGTGCAGAAGGAAGGATAAAAGCCAGATACGGGTAGAATTTGTTCAGTTCATTTTGAGCAGAATACACCTATTTTAATTTGAGTTTTTCGTTATTCATACTGCGATTGGTATTAATTGTTAAATAAAACTATATTTGAGTTTATTGATTATTTCATTTCATTATAATATTTTACTATATACAATATGTACAACAGAAACTATTCAAAAATGCCATATACCTACGCCCCAGTTATATCAATAAATTGTGTTTGCATTTGTAATGATATCGCTATTTAAAGTTTATATCTGTTTATAAATAAATTTGCTTTTATATTTCAATCAATAATAAATTAATAAAAATTGTATGATAATAAAATCTTACCTTGAAATCCAAAATTTTTATACTTATTCCTTTACTATAAATAACTTATCCTCATATAATTTGAAATTAAAATATTAGTTATGAATATTTTATAATTTTAAAGTTATAATTTACATTCATAATTTATTTCTTATTGTCTTTACACTAAAATTTATTTTATATCACCAATCCTATAACCACAACATATTCTTTTCTTTGTATATATAAACGTTTTATTCTTAATCTTCTTAGGTGCACTTCTATTATTTTTATTATAATAATATATAAATTATACCATTTTATATTTCCATTTACAAATTATTTGTATTCATTCTTCTTTTGTATTAACTTCATATAATTATATTAATTGATTAATAAAACGGCTACTTTTGAATAATCATAACTACGTCACAGTAATGGCGGTGCCGTGCGGACAGATTTGCTCGATGTAGCTATCCTCTCCCAAGAACTGTAAACTGGAGTTTACCGTTCTTGATCCTCTCCAGTTTACCGTTCTTGGGTAGCGCCCATGATACAATTAAATAAGAGATAAGATATCGCGCAGCTCATGACGTCAGTCGGTGAGCTAGGACGCCATTAAACGCCCGGCTGTCAGGAGTGTCAGGTAGAATTGTCAAGTTGTTGCGGATATTTTTGGGTTTAAAAGTTAAAAAATAGTCGAAAATGAGATGTGCTATGTGTACGATTGTGATGTTGATAATCAATCAAGAGATTCTACGCACGATATAAAGTTTTTTAGTTCCCTGAAATAAAAAAAATGCAGGGTATATGGAAACGCGGTTTCAGAAAAAATAGTAAGTGTAGAAGTAGTAAAAGCATATTTCCGAACTCCGTGTTGCTTGCGCCTCGATAAGCAATCTGCACGGTCTTCCGGGAATGTTTAAGTTTTTCCTACTAAGCACACAAATGTACTATTTAGCATCAATTCTCTTAGTAACTAGAAAATGTTTAGAGAAAGTTTATTTACATTTTATACCTTAATTATTAACATTTTTATATTTTTTTAACTTCCTACATGTCAAAACTGGTTTTTCTTAGTATAGGTACTTAACTTTCGGCAAGAAACAATTTTTGAGAAATTAATTATAAATAAGTTTTCTATTATGCTGCATACTGTCTGGCGGTCGCACTGTATTTTTACGTAAAAACATTCTTCCAAATTCTTAAATATTAAATATATTGAATGTATATATGGTTTATTTATCCTTTTTTATATTTGACTTGCCATTATTGTAATTTCGAAAACTTCGAATAACAACCCAGCAAACACGACTTGGTCGGCAAGAAGGCTAGCCGAAAGAGGCATGCCGAAATGCCTAATTCGGCCGGAAGGCATTTTGCCGCCATAAACCCTAGGCCCGCCTTCGGACCGAAGGCAAAATGTCCCACTCGACGAAAGATTTCCGCAGTGTCTTTAAAGCGGCGGTTTTACTTCGGTGTACAGCTATCTTTTATTAAGCTTATTTTCTTCTTTTTAGTTGCCACAATTGGAATATTTTAAGATTCACTTTTACTGCTTTGTTAATTCGGCAATAATCCTCCATTTGGATTCTAATTAACTGCTGATAATAATAGTCCAGGAGGCAGTGAATTTTTTTGGTACTTATTTTCCCAGTCAGCAAACATTGATAGAATTATTGTTCAGTTAGTAATTCTAAGCAATATTGTCTATATTCAATGGGGGGGTTTTCCGATGGGTTCCATAGAAGCTGTTTTAAGCTATTTCCAGAATTGCCAAAATAAGGGAAATCATTTTTTTTAAATAATTTTCCGTTTTTCCCCTGCCAGACACATTTGCCAAAGTGTCTGGTCAAAAAGTGGACCGCGCATTTGGATCTTCTGAGACATTTTCCGCCTCAATCCATCGGAACCCCCTCCCCATTGAATATAAACAATATTGCTTAGAATTACTAACTGAATAATAATTCTATCAATGTTTGCTGACTGGGAAAATAAGTACCAAAAAAATGCACTGCCTCCTGGACTGGACTGTAAAGGCGCATTCAGATTCAAAAGTCTTTAAGTCGAGAGACTAACCACATTGCGCTGTAAAAAATAATAAATAAATAAATAATAAAATAAATAATAATCAAATTTACTTCAACAGTTTGAAAGCAATTTTTTGTGCATAATTAGATAATATAATTTGTTTTCTAAGGACTACCATTTTCTATATAACTGGATAAATTAGGAGATGCCTTTTTACAGCGCAACCCTTCCAGTGTTCACATAAAAATTTGTGACATAAAACATAAAAAATGGAAGCAAGAATTAGCATTGGTAGGGTAGGTAATAAGTTAAAAAAGTATAAACACATAAAAACAAACTTTATTTTATATAAATACTAAAACATAATATACACTGTTGGCAAGAATCGACTTTGGAAGACGAAATCTGTAATGCAACTAAGAGAGAAGGTACATAGGGGCAAAGCCTTCAGTTAACAAGAGATGCCTAACCATTCCTACACTCCTACTAAAGAGGGGATGTGCGTGTAGCGCGCTCGACGACATCGTTTCAGCCGACCTAGCCGTGCCACAGGGCCCACATGTGACCTGTGCCGCGACACCGCGGCCGCTCGACACATTCGCCCGATTCCATCGTCCCCTTCGACCGCGTGTTGTAAAGAATGGAAGGTGGGAGTTAGGGGATAGCGCGTTGTCTGTTTAACTTGTAAATGCTTTAAGTTATCTCCGTCTGATGCATTTATATCGGCTTCCAAGATTAAACGTTACCAATAGTGTATGTATACTTCATTAGAACTAAACAAACAAAATAACCAGTGGCGGGATCTCAGGAATGGTCTGCAAAATATTTGTAATATAATTTTTTTCATAATCAGGAGATGAATACAATGAGATTTTTTTAATTATGAGAAAATTAAAATGTTTCTGAAAGTTATGGCAATTTGAATTTTAATTTAGTAGAAACTTTTCGTTTGCTAAATATTGTAGTACTATAACTTGTATAAAAATTCTCGGAAATAAATGTTAATCTAACCTCACATGTCTCACGTCAAGCGTATTTATTTCAGGTGTTTGATGTGTATTTTCGTGATAGTTTTCAATATAATATTACATTTAGTATATAATATTCATGGAGGGTTTTAATGATGAACAATTCATAGAACTAATCACTAATCCATCAGTTTGCGGTATTATCTGGGACAAAAAACATCATGACCATAAGAACTTTTATAAACAGATAGCAATTATTAAGACTAAGTTAGGACTAGGACTACTAAGTAAAGAAAATAAGACTAATACATTTCTAGGACATTTTTATGAACTGGCCATGACGCAGTTTGCAAGTTTATTTTTTATTTTCAAATAAAAATGATAAAAAATTTTGTTGCAAATAACGCCCTGTCCAAGCCTAGAAACGGTAAAACGTAATAGAAGTTTTAATTTATTTTACAAAAAAAAATACCTTAAACCGAAATCAAAGCTATATACGAGCTTAAAAGTAAATGTAAGATGGCGGTTTAGTTTAGAATAGAAAATGTAACAGTAAAAACACATTTTGTTATGTGAAGTCTTAAAAATGAAAAATATACATATTATTTATATTACTTACATAAATTTCAAACTCCACTGATATGCTCCATCCAGAATCTATATATACGCTTAAAAAGATTAATGAGAAAAATATAGGTACCAATAAAATACCTAAGTCCTAAGTATTATTTAAGGGAGTGACAAGAGTTCCGAACGGTCGGAACTTGTACAATACTGCCAGAGTTCCGAACGGTCGGAACCGCGTATTTAATAACAAGGTTTCCGAACGCGCATGCGCTTTGAAAGACGGTCCGACGCTGAACTTATTCTTGCTTGACTCGCGTTTTGTTAGTGGTGCGATGGCCCAGCGGGAACGATCCGGGCTTGGCAAGCAGGAGGTTCCCGGTTCAAATCCCACACGTGTTCTTGTTTTTTTTTTTTTATTAAATGCACCAGACATGACATGAGGTCTATTGCGGGTTAGAAGCGGGAGGCGATAGCTGGAGGCAGGTTAGATATGTGTGTTATTCCCCTGATAAAGGAATTTTTTTTTATAGGTTAAAGGAATTTTTTTTTTATTAAATGCATCAGGCATGACATGAGGTCTCTTGCGAGTTAAAAGCCGGAGGCGATAGCCGGAGGCAGGTTAGATATGTGTGTTATTCCCCTGATAAAGGAATTTTTTTTTATTAGATTAAAGTAATTTTTTTTATTATAATAAATGCATCAGGCATGACATATGAGGTCTATTGGGACTTTCAAAGCGCATGCGCGTTCGGAAACCTTGTTATTAAATACGCGGTTCCGACAGTTCGGAACTCTTGCAGTATTGTACGAGTTCCGACCGTTCGGAACTCTTGTCACTCCCATTATTTAATTCCTTCTGGTACTTTAATTTAATAAAATAAGTATAATTAAAAAATATATTACTTACTCTAATATTTCACTACAAGCACAATTCTCCATTGTTATCAAACATCCAACGCACAGATTATATATACTAATACTAAAACTATAAATTCAACGCAAAACTTCATGGTAAGGCGTGAGGCGTGCAAGACACAGACATGTAAAATGGCGAAGTCGGTTTAGGATTCAAGGTCCAAGGAAGATGACGATGTGACGTATCTCTTCTCTATTGGCTAAAAACAATCACATGATGCTGAATAGCGCATGGCACGGCTTTAAAACTGCAATGAGAATAATTTCCGACAAATTCCGACAAAACGGCATAGATCATCGATATCACAGCTTCGTTATTCCACCCGCCCGACGGCGGCTACTGATTCAAAATTTACTTAATAGATGGCACTGTAATAGCAGAACTCAAACCGAAATGCCGAAAGCGGGCCGCCTTTTTACCGAAACACTGTGTTTGCTGGGAAGAACCCCAAAATTATTAATTTGTAGGGCCAGACATATTCAACAATTACAAATCGAAATGCATGCCTACGAAAAATATAAATTGGGAGTTAATTTCGTATTATTATACTTATATTCACGTATAATATAGAAATATCTGCATAAAATAAATCAAATGTAATAATCAGTGTTATCTCTGAGCTCTAATAAATTTCATCTAAAATGCAATAATTTAAATAGCCGTCATTAACTTAGTATTACACTATAAGCAGTGAACCCATATTATGAATGAAAGCCATAAAACAGAGTTCCTAACTAACAAAATTTGATATTAAATTCAAAAACGCGACATAGATTTTAACAATTACTCACCGTGTGACGAAATTTGAACACTTTGATATCATATCTTGTGTTGTTGTATCATGGGTAGCGCCGGTAGCCACAGAAATGTATTCTATTCTGTGGCCGTAGCCGTAGCCGTAGGTAGCCGTAGCCAGTCGGAGACACAGAATGTCGGAGCCTCAACGATTCCTTGTTTACGCTTCGAAACTACCGAGCAACCGAGTATTGCCCTCTTTCTGTAGAAAAATGCGTTCGTTTATCTCACATTCGGTACTACGTGAACTGGTACTACTACTCATCACATTCGTTTAGTCGTTTTATTAAAGTTTTAACCTTATTGACCGGTGGAGGTCTTATTATTGTGAAAAATTTTGTGTTTTTACAAGTAGGTATTAATATATATTTTTTAGTTTATACTTCGAAACATTGAATATTCTTCCTATACTTGCAGAATTATATTGAATTCGTTGGTAAATGCCAATTAATAATAATAAATTTCCTATTATATTAATCGCGGTGATTTGACTGATTTTGATTAAGTATAATAAGTAGGTAGGTGTGTTATTACCTACTGTTGCTACATACCTATATCTGATATTTATAGTAAGAATTCCTACCTACTTTTAAAAAACCTAAATGAAAAATTATCAATCAAACAGTTAGGTTTTCGTTAATAATTAGATAATAATAAAAGGCTGTATAAAATGTAAACCTAAGGTACCTACACTATACACAAAAGTAAAATAGTAAAATATTAGTTTACTTTTGAGTGAACTTTATTTGTAACTCTATAAAATCATTATTTTGTAGACCCTACTTGAGTACCTATAAATACTTTTACAACTTTTTAAAATTAATTTATAAAAAACAAGTTTATACCTCTGTAAAGTACTTACTATATTTTAAATTACAAATTACATCGGTTTGCCACGGGCGGAGAGCAATGTCTTTAAATCTTACATTATGTTAATTAATATGAAAAATAAGTAGGTAGGTGGTATACCTACCTACATGATTTTCGCTTAATTTTTGTTTTTGTGTAAAATAATTCTCTTATTATTATTTTTCCAGTTAAATAAATGTCAAGTGATATATAAGTACCTACACTACCTATGTATTACGCGTTGTTGATTTGTGATTTGGGCAGTGGGTTTCGAGGATGCTCAAGTGGGTTTTATATCTTTATCCAATAAAAGTTTGTTAATAGTACACTACTTTGATATAAGATCATTAAAATCTGACTAATAGATAAATTCTTATTATAAATAATAATAGGTACTAAATAACACCACATGTAATTACGACCCCCGACCCCCTTTATCCCAGAAGGCTCTAGAAGAGTCTTGTGCGGGAGGGGGCTACACATTTAAAGACCAGGGACACACATCCAATATCCTCTCACAGTATTTTCCATTGCCCGGGAATCGAACCCGGAACTTTTGGGTTAGAGGCAGGTACACTACCATCTCGACCATCGATCAGTCTTATTAATAATGATCTTAAAGGTACCTATTATGAAAATTATAAATTAAATCATTAATCATTAATGTAGGTATAAAACGTAAGAAAAGAGTATTGTCCAAGTACAATTCTTGATTTACGCATTTTTGGCTCTTTTTTTGGCCGTAAACCTTAAATTTGATAATAACTTAACCATCATTCGTAATATCGTAATATATCGAAGGTTTTAACATGCCACAGAAAATACAAGGTATAAATAAGCAAGTTTTTTTAGTTGCTATTTATCTTATCAATCTTATCAATTACCGCCAATGCTATATTTATAATGCGTTTTTATTTTTTGGAATCTAACAGACAAATACCAAAGTTGATTTTTGACTGCTTTTTCTAGTATTTTAGATTATAACGTTGGTTAGGAGAGTACAAGTTTATAAATGGAAATTATATTTTTATAGCCTTTTCTTTTGTATAATGTGGAATGGCACTTACGAATTTGGGGATGGTAGGTAGGTACCAGTTTCTAGTAAAATATATGAAATTATATGAAGAGGGTGTTTGAGACAATTTATATTTTGTTTTATTATGGTTTATGGTTATATGGGAATAGGTATCATATCTACTGAGTTTTTTGGTTGCATTTTCTTAGTTAAATTACAATTTCACGTTCGGTTATCGGATAGTGTAATTTTCTTTACAAGTCCGGTAGGTGATGTTAATTACTTGTTACAGTTGAGTAGATATTATGGACGAGGTGACGAAGGAGCCGAGTCAAGAATATCTAAACGAAAGTGGAACAACACCTAACGGACTTGTATAGAATATTACTTCCTCACCAAAAGTGAAGGTGAAAAATTTTTTATTGCATTTCTGGACGATTCTCAACGAATTATGACGATACACAAAATTTTAGACAAAAAAAATTTCTGTCTGTGTGTGTATCGCGATAGCAGCTACAGTTTTTGAGATAAAGCTTTCAAATTTGCTATACATGTTCTAGAGGTCAAGGAAAAAATTGAGTTCGTTGATGAGCAAAATCGGTCCACTGGATGGGGTCTACCGGACCCCAACATATCTATTTCTAACTTTTCAAAAAAAATTATTTATGATGAAAGATTAGAAATAGGATCTAATATACAAATCTATTTATTGTGTCCAAATAAACAAAATACGCCAAAAAAACAAGATACGTCAAAAAAGTCAAATACGTCAAATAACAAAATACCTACATACGTCAAAAATTACTTTTATTATAAACACCGCCCACACGGTGAGGAAGTTTTGATCCCATAATTTATCTTTTCAGCTACCTGTGGCACACTGATGAGAACATAAAGAGTTCGAAACCGGTCTGTGTCTGGTATAGAAAAGACAAATAACAAATTTGGCTACCAATTTGGATTTATAGGTATAATTCAATGGGAGTAGGGGCCTTTGCCCGTCCAGTAGCTGTTTCCTATAATCCTATTTATTAAGCTGTAATACTTAGTTTATCTGTCGCCAGTGTCGGATTAAACCAGTCTTGGCGCTTCATTTTTTTGAGACAGTATTTCGCGTATAAAATTTAATACATTTGATAAAATATTTGAATAAAATGAAAATTCATTTTTAAAAAACAAACCTGAATCAGATATTTTTCTAATCGAATAAAAAAGAAACTGTGGCACGATAGAAATAGAAATATAATACTAACAAAGGCAACGCGAGATTAAGCAGTGTCATTTGAGAGTATTCCCTTATTTAATGGAGACGTAGAAGGTTGTTTAAAATTAAGCATTTTTGTAATGTTTTTATGATGAATGGAAATTTTGTACTAAATGATTTTTCTTTTAGAAGAGCTAACGGTATAGAAGCGATCACTACCGCTGCTTCATATAGCTAACATCCGACATGGATTATTCCACTAAAAAATTTATGAGGTTCCAAATAAATGACTAATTTATTACTGTTCGACAGCGTTGACTTAACCTGATTTTTGAATGCGAATTAATCCCTGTGAAATACTTGACGTATTATTCAATATAGGTATTTTTCGATTTGTACTTTGTACGTGTTATAAATAATGGATATGTTTAACCTTCCTTTGATGTATTATTGATATATTTACAGCAATAATTAATTTTAAAGATTACTTATACTTTAATTGTCTACATTGGTTGTAGATAATTGAAAAGTGTATGATTAATAAATAATAATTGTTAATCCCATACTACTGTATGTGAATCATTTGCAGTATAAATCATATTTTTGTATTTTTCAAATTTATCTAAAATAATAATTATTTACATAAGTACGAAAGCGTAGAACGGCCATAGTGATTTTTATTTTATAATTGACAGTTTAAACTGGGAATTAGGTATAATTTACACTTTAAACTGTCAATTATGTATAATTTACAGTTCCAACTGGGAATTAGGTATAATTTACACTTTAAACTGGGAATTATGTATAATTGACAGTTCCAACTGGGAATTAGGTATAATTTACACCTGCAACTGTCAATTATACCTAATTCCCAGTTACTGGGAATTTGGTATAATTCCCAGTTTACTGGGAATTAGGTATAATTGACAGTTGCAAGTGTAAATTATACCTAATTTACACTTGCAACTGTCAATTATACCTAATTCCCAGTTACTTTACTGGGAATTAGGTATAATTGACAGTTGCAAGTGTAAATTATACCTAATTCCCAGTTGGAACTGTCAATTATACATAATTTCCAGTTTAAAGTGTAAATTATACCTAATTCCCACTTGGAACTGTCAATTATACATAATTCCCACTTTAAAGTGTAAATTATATCTAATTCCCAGTTGGAACTGTTAATTATACATAATTCCCAGTTTAAAGTGTAAATTATACCTAATTCCCAGTTGGAACTGTAAATTATACATAATTGACAGTTTAAAGTGTAAATTATACCTAATTCCCAGTTGGAACTGTAAATTATACATAATTGACAGTTTAAAGTGTAAATTATACCTAATTCCCAGTTGGAACTGTAAATTATACATAATTGACAGTTTAAAGTGTAAATTATACCTAATTCCCAGTTTAAACTGTCAATTATAAAATAAAAATCTCTATGGCCGTTCTACGCTTTCGTACATAAGTAACAAGTTCCGAAAGTGGTCTTTTACGGGACGAGCAAGCAAATTCCAGGACGAGCCGTAGGAGAGGCCTGGAAGCTTGTGAGTCCAGTAAAAGGCACTTTCGGGGCGTGTTACGTACAATATATTCTTTCTTCAATCGTCTCTTTAATCAAACCAAAAATAGATATACTTTGACTAATTACAAATATTAATATTAATCGTACAATTATTTTTTCCACATTTTCTGGTCTTGCAGTCGATGTGCTTTAGACACTGTACAATTATTATTATGGCTTATGTTTAGTGGATATATATGACTTATTTGAGCGTCGAGTACGAATGTGATTACTATTATTCATAGTAAAATATAACCTGCAAATTGACATTGACATTGACGTTTAGATGATCTGTCACTTTACAGTACTAGCACCCGTAATAGCTCCTCTCTGGGCTAGTACTAGTAGTAGTAGTAGTAGTAATTACATTTTGGCTTTGATTTTGATAAAAATCATTAGCTCAGCGCCGGGCTAGTACTAGAATACGCTATTTTCGGTACAAAAAACCTATACCTACCTACTTTTGGAACGATTGAAGAAAATAGTTATTTATGTATCAAGGCATTAAAGTTTAACTTTTTATCATGAATGTGGAGTCCGTAGGGCCGAGGCAAATAAACCATATGAGTGATAAAAAGGAACTTTAATGTCGAGGTGCATATTACATTTTTTTTTAAATCCAGAAACTGTGAAATTACGATTAATTAACGCTATATTTTAAATAATTTTCAGTGACATTAAGAAATGTCATAATTATTTTTAAATGTCAAATCGGAATAATTATTTGTAAGAAAATCATTATTTTTAGCAATTATAATAGTGATAATACAATTCTGAATTTAAAAAACTGTATTTATTGTATTTGTATTGTATTGTATTTATATGACTGATGGTCGAGATGGTAGAGTACCTGCCTCTCACCCAAAAGTTCCGGGTTCGAATCCCGGTCGTGGCAATGGAAAATACTGTGAGAGGGATTTTTCCATTATACACGGATATTGGATGTGTATCCCTTGTCTTTAAATGTGTAGCCCCCTCCCACACAAGGCTCATCCTTCTGGGATAAAGGGGGTCGTAATTACATGTGGTGTATTTATTATTTATTTTATTTAGGTACATTTTTTTTCAACACAATTGTCACAAGCAATAAAAAATTTATGTTTACGTTTATCTGTCACCTCGGCCAACTACAAAAATCGTACAAATAATAGATTACTTTAATGACTATTTCTATCACTCTAATGCCTATTTTGGGGTACTTTAATGTCGATTTAAAAAAAAATTATTATGTACAGGGTTAGTGGTTAGTTTTATTAATGTAAATCCCCCATTTTTATTTTTGACCGACTCCAAAAATTAAAAAACAGGCCTTACACGGTTTTTTATGTAGATTCCACTCCTGCTAACGGATTGGCTGTAGCGTTCTAAATATACAGAATACGCAAAAGAGTTAGGTTTTTTTTAATGGAACACCCTGTATATTTAGACAAATTTGAATTCCTCCAATCATTCTGATTACAAATATATACACATATTGTATAATCGCTTTACTGGATTTTGAGTTATTTTCACTTTATTATGGATACGTTGAAACAAACGCATTATTTTATAAATCAAATGATTGGAGGAAGGTGGTGGATACTCAGCATCTTCTATAAAAAAATAGCTTTTTTATTAAAAATAAATTTTGCTGCAATCAAATTTTTAAAGTAATCAGAATATAATTTTTTGATACAACTAACAAAAAAGTAATTTTTTTTCCATGGATGATTAATCTTACCCTAACTAGCAGCAAACAAAGTAAAAATATGTATATTTCTCACACGGTACTCGATTTCATCCTAAAAACACAAAATTATTTTACATAATTTTTGGTATTATTAGAATGCCGTTGAATAAAAACAAGTTTTTGCCAGTTGTATAATAAAATGTATGCATCTCGTGTGCAAAATGTGTCTTTTGAGCAAGTGGATAGTTCCCATTTTGCATTAATTACTATTATGGTACTGATTTTAATTAAAATTATTTATTTTTGCAGACAAGATGTCCTTAAACGAGGTGAGTGTAACTTTTATCATTTGCGTAAGATAGATAAATTGCATCAGATATGCTCTCAATTGAAAATAATAAATTTTAAATTAAGTATATTATATTTTAAATTAATCTTTGAGGTAAACTAGTCATTTTAAAAATATTGGTACGATCGGTCATTGGATAGTGTTTTTGCAAATGTATTAAATTATTAGTTGTCTGCAACTAGTTTAGAAATTCCCAATATTTGAATTTTTAATGTGGACAGTCTTGTATCTAGCATAATGATTGTTCGCAGCCAGCAAAGTTACGGATTTCCAACTCTTTATAATTCTACATGCAACGATTTAACTCAAACGCATAATTTATCGATTTGAAATATTAATAAAAATTCTATTTTAGTAATAACTACAGTTAATTAAAAATTAAAAGATAAGACGCTGTTGGATTTTGTTGATTGGCAAAATATATTATAATAAGATAATAATAATCTTAAAACATATGATTGTTGACATTATTTTAAATATTATTAAGAGTACCTACTTAATACGTTAGATAATAACAACTCATGGTTGATGGTTTTCATAAAAAAGTTACAGTAAATAACTGTGCAATTTTTATTATCATTAGTACAACCTCAATTATTTAATTCAACAAGTTATTTATTAAGCAGTATCACCAGTTTTAAGTGGGAAGGGAGTGCCTGCTGTCTCTTCAAATATTTGTAATGCACTAATAATTTTACAGGTATTCCCTTACTTTCTTTTAACTTGTATTACTGCTACCAAAATTCATGCATAAATATCGTTATCCCTATATTCTTTTGAAATTTCGCTCATTTTAAATAATATATGGGACACTGAGCCAATACTTTTTTGAAAATGACGTTCAATAAAGAATACCACTTTATTTGTTTATCCGTTTGCATGCCTTTAGTCATACAACATAAGAAACAGTAATTATCATGTTTTGATATAATCCGATTACCCACCGATATTGCCAACACCGGAGCTGGGGGATCGAACACAAAGCATGATCGTCACAACACCCTGCCCACTGCTTTTTTAAATCTGTAAAAATAAAACTATTTTATTGAAAAACCTATTAATACATTGCTAACATTTAATTTTATTGATATTGAATTTATTGAAATAATCCATTATATTGGATATAAAAATAATAACTTTTAACCTTTTAGCTACTAGACCCAAAACCCGGCTTTCTATATACATATGAAGTGCTTTTCTTAGACATAACTGTAGTGTAAAGGAGCTACAAAAAGTAAACATCTCTAGTGGTGGGGTGCATTTTAGGAAAATCTTAGTTGACATACGTACTGTTTATGTTACATTTGTTTTTTCAGTTAAGTAAGTAAATAAACAAAAATATATCTAGGTACATATATACAGCAATATTATATACAGGGTGTCCCACTTAAGATGTATCCACCCTCCTAAAATCTTTATTTGTGAACCGATTTTCGAATTCTTTTTTTTGCCGGATAGGGCTTGGAAAACTGTATTTAAGCTATACCTTATATTTCTTAAAGAGGTACATCATGACCTACTGAGACGTATTTTTTTTAGCGAAATTTCGAGAAAAACTATTAGCGATGATTTTTTTAGAGAAAAACTAATACCAGAATTAGATTCAGGACCTTCTAAAACCTAAGTGGTGTGAATTTTTGCGACGTTAGGATACAGGGTGTTAAAGAAAATGGAGAGGAATTTTTAACAACGGCAAACTTTTTTTTATAAACAAAATCGGTACTATTTTGAAATTATCAGTAATTTAACATTTTTACAATTCTCTGGTTTATTTGAAGACGTATTAAGAAAAAAGCGACAGTGATAACGACTAAAAATGGTATTTAATTTCTGTTGATACGGTTAACGAAAACAAATAAAACAATGCATTAGTTATTAAAGCTAGTTAAACCATTCACTGGAAAAAATACTGTAATAAACTTTTTAAAAAACAAACGGTATTGAAAAATGCATAAGGGTGAATGGTGGACTCATTAAGAATAGTTCAATTTAATTATTAGTTGATTAATTTGATTATTTTTAGGAACCTTGTTCTCTTAATAATTTTGTTGTAAGTAGTTTTGTTACCAGTAAATCTCAATAATTTTTTATTTGTTTATTTGTTGTTTTTATTTTTACCATTTGTTTTTTCAAAGGATTATTACAAAAATTTTTTCCAGTGAATTGTTTAACTAGCTTTAATAAACTAATGTATTGTTTTATTTGTCTTCAAGAACCGTTTCAACAGAAATTAGATACCATTTTTAGTCGTTACCACTGTCGTTTTTTTTCTTAATACGTCTTCAAATAAACCAGAGAATTGTGAAAAATATTAAATTACTGATAATTTCAAAATAGTAGGTACCGCTTTTGTTTACAAAAAAAAGTTTGCCGTTATTAAAAACTCCTCTCCATTTTCTTTAACACCCTGTATCCTAACATCGCAAAATTCACACCACTTAGGTTTTAAAAGGTCCTGAATCTAATTCTGGTATTAGTTTTTCTCTAAAAAAATCGCTAATAGTTTTCTCGAAATTTCGCAAAAAAAAAATAACTATCAGTAGGTCATGATGTACCTTTTTAAGAAATATAAGGTATAGCTTATATGCGATTTTCCAAGCCCTATCCAGCAAAAAAAAGAATTCGAAAATCGTTTCACAAATAAAGATTTTAGGAGGGTGGATACATCTTAAGTGGGACACCCTGTATCCTGTATAATATATTGGTTGGAAGGTGATTTTTGAGAAATCATTGCAAATAAAATTACCTAATAAAAAAATTGTTGGTATTACATAGGTATACTGGATACTGGATAGCTACTATAATTTTAGAATGAATCAATTCAATATCATTAACTACTTGAGTCGTCGTCTTATATATTGTAATAGAAGACCCAGTTCCAAGTTAATATCTAATATGAGTAATATGACCAATTTAGGTTGTTTCTATACCCTCGGTCTGCGGTCAATTCATTTATAAGTTGTTAACATATTTAATTTGACCACTAGGTGTTGCTTTACCCCCAGCAATGAATTTTTTTTCTGGTCAATAAATTATACATATTCTTCCGTATAGTAATAGGCTAATCAGACGTGTTCGAAAATTCATAGGTGTCCCCGATCGTATTTTTTGTCGATCTTTCGGTGTATTGGTATATAATATTTAATAGAAATGAATGAGCAATTTAAATGTATATTCTATAGGAAACTAAGTAGGATGTATTTTTTAAATAAAAGTTTTAATGGCGGATATCATTTAAAAAACCATAAAATGTTCTCATTATATTATTATGTAGTTAAAAAAATAATTATTCCAATAGTCGACCGATTCTTGCTATCATTGAATATTAGTAATAGTCAAGAGATTAAGCATAAAATGGAAAGCATACAGTTTGAGGATTTGTGTGGCATTAGTCATTTGATAATAATTTGGTCAAAATCAAATAAATGAAGTGCATTTCCTTTATTTAATCAAAATTTAACTGGTCACGTAATTTTCTTGTCTCCTAGTGTGTAAAAAAATAAATTTTAATATACTAATAATATATAGGGTGAATTTAAAATACACTGAATATTTTTAATCTGTAATTTGTTATAGCATAATTAATGAATTCGCAGTGTTTTAATTTCAAAATTCCATAGTTAATGTTTCAACAAAAAAACCCTAAACTCGTCACACTGGGGATACACTGACCGGTGAACTTGTCATCGACTTGGTTACGAACAAATACCTCTACGCAGTGTTTACCAAGTAAAACCAAAACTGAAATCTAAAACACTAGGAAAAATTCACACTTGACATCATGGATGCACACTACAGGCAGAACTACGCCAAGGTCGCCAAGCAAGCCAACACAACAACACGATTGACGATAGCTAAGAAGAGTGGGGGTATAGGCATTTATGTCGCTACACACATCAGCTGTTCTGCTCAGGAGCGTCGTGAATATTTAATAAATATTCAAAAATTGTTTTCTTGACTGTATTTCATTTATTTTACAAATGACTATTTTTAAGAATTTTTACGGACCATAGAGCTAAACGGATTAAAATTATTCACTGTATTTCAAATTCACCCTGTTTTAAAAAAATAGGAGCATACTTACCTAGGATTTTACCATTAGTTATTAGTTTTAATATCACTATTTAAATAATCATTTTTAGAGATTCAATACAGCTGCCGATAATGTTAAGAAATTGAAGGCAAAACCATCAGATGCTGACTTATTGGAAGTTTATGCCTTATTTAAACAAGGTACTGTGGGAGATGTAAACACAGGTAAGTCAATATACATGATTAGTTAGTATCTAATTTGATACAATTAAGAAATTTAGGGTACCTATAACATAAGGTGTGTCAGAAAACCATACCAAAAATGTACAGGGTGTCCCAAAGTTGATGTCTCGGGTCTATATCTAGAGAATGAAAAAAGTTATCACAAAACCGTTTACGTCGTTTAATTTGGGGTGCACTAAGGTACATTTTACGCTATAAATTTTTTTTTTTCGAAATCTGGAAAATGGCGAAACTGACGTCATCAGAACTTTTTTCCCAGGAACATACACTTTTTTTGGGCTACCTGGAAAGTGCTATTTTTTCTGAACATTTTCTATTAAAAAAGTTTTTTCGTATCTCTTATATTTAAAAATATACAGGGCAAAATAGTTTGGAAAATACCTCAATTGCATACGAGTTAGCCATGATGTAATCGAGTGGCCTATGGAAAACAATGAACAAAATCTATTTATATGTTCTATCAAAGATTTGTAACACTATATTTTAATAAAAAAAAAATATTTTAAAACAATAACAAAATTCTAAATAGTTTTTTTTTGGCGTTAGGAAAATTTTTCAAACAAATAATACTTTAAGATCGATCTTGACAAAAACGAAACCATTAAATCCTGAACAAAATTCAAAAAACTGTATTTACAGTATTCCGTGTGAGTGTAAGAAACATTTTATGTGGGTGAATCATCTAGACCACTAATGTAAGTTTGGGCGAACACAAAAGTTATATTAGAAAAGGTAAAATAGAAAAATCTAAAATTTTTTAACATGCTTGGGAAAACGATCACAGGATAAAATGGGATTCAGCAAAAATTTTGACCAAATAAGCAGACAGCAAAAAGAGAAAAATTAAAGAATCTGCAATAATTTTACTTAATGAAGTTAAATGTGTATCAAATTGTTCGGTAGAATTTTGTTCAACTTGGTTACCAATGTTGAGAAAAGAACTCAGTAAAATTAATATTAATTAGAATATTTTTCAACATTTCTATGGTAAGTATCTATGGAAATGATATAAACAATTTTCTTTTATGCCGTGTTATTCTACACGTTACATAAAAAATCTAAAGAAAAGGAAACAGTTATAGTTTCTGAAACGACAGCGCAGTGTTTTTGACATTACGTCAAAGGCTAGATGTTATTTCCCAGTTTTAAACTGGTTAATTTGAATATTTTTTAGATACTTACCTAATATAAATTGGATAGGAATTTCAAGAGATCTGGTATTAAATCCCAAAAAGAAAAGGAAGAAAAAAAAATTGATTAAAATCATGTCAACTTTTTCATTGTTTGTAAACATTTCGGCGCTATTTAAATTAATTGACACCCGTAAACTATTTGACACAAACAATATATTCACTAAACAAACACATCAACAGCCCTATAGTTCATTGTTTTCCATAGGCCACTCTATTACATCATGGCTAACTCGTATGCAATTGAGGGTATTTTCCAAACTATTTTACCCTGTATATTTTTAAATATAAAAGATACGAAAAAACTTTTTTCATAGAAAATGTTCAGAAAAAATAGCACTTTCCAGGTAGCATAAAAAAAGTGTATGTTCCTGGGAAAAAAGTTCTGATGACGTCAGTTTCGCCATTTTCCAGATTTCGAAAAAAAAAAATTTATAGCGTAAAATGTACCTTAGTGCACCCCAAATTAAACCACGTAAACGGTTTTGTGATAAATTTTTTCATTCTATAGATATAGTCCCGAGACATCAACTTTGGGACACCCTGTACCTATTGTTAAAGAGCTCATCCAACATTGACTCCGAGCTCTTTGCATTTTAAGAGGTTTTAATAACATTATTTATTAATGGGTTAATTTGTCCAATTGTTCAATATTTTCGACAATTAAATAGGTATTTACGTTAGGTTTTTTAACATTATGTATTTCAATACATATTCATTTCATTGGTTATTTAATAAAGCGAACAGTGTACAAGTCCCCGTTATCATCACAGACGAATTTGTAATATTGAATTTGGCAGTTTTGAGATCAAGAAACATAAGGCACATTAAGCTACTAAAAAGAAACTAAACTAGTTAGAAACATAAATCACAAACTAGTCTACTAGTCTTAAATTCAATGATTGTTCTGCCATTTTTGTCGTTTTGCGTAGTTGTTTACAAAAGAAACTAGAAACTAAACGCCAAGCGACTCTGCATGTCGGGTTGAGACTGACTGATTACCAACGCGTAAACCGGTTACCAACTAGTAGCGTTGTGTGCGGATGCTCATTGAAATACATGGGCAGTGCAGTGACTAATAACTAACTGCTAGGTGATTTAAATTTGTAACTAGTTTCTTTTTAGTAGCTTAATGTGCGGAGGGCCTCAATCAACAAGTGTTCGAAAGGGAATGGAATCTGCTCATTTTAGGACTGCGCAGTGCGCAGTACGAGGAAACGGGAGTATGCGTACGGTGCTAAACCGATGAGATCGAGTGCAGAACTGCCTTCGTATTAATATTTTTAGTTTTTTTATCTGGTGGCATGTCATAATGACATCATTATGTCATTTGATTATAGTGACGTAAGAGGGTTCATTATGATACTAGTATCATAATGAAATTCCAGAAAGCCCAAGTGCCATAATGAGATTCAAAAAGTACTATTACAATCATTTTATTTGACTTGTGTAAAAATTCTATATCTGTACCATCAATAAAATAAGTTTAGAAGAAAATATAAGTGCTAGATCAAAACATTTTATTCAAAATACAATTTAACTTAACTAATTATTATAAATTGTAAAATAGCAATTAAAACTGAACCTTTCATCTATCACATTCTTCGTGTTCTTACTGGTACACCATTTCTCATAATGAGCAAACACAGGTACATATTCAGCCGTGATTTTTCATGCAAAAGAGAGTCCACGACATTTCCTGCAATTTCTTCCAAATCGTAGGGTAAACTTTCATCAGAATCACCCATTATGTAATGTTTTAATTCGTTTAATACATATTCAATCTGCAACTTATAGCAGTGTTTGACAGCTAAATAAATAATTTGTTGATGCGTTGTCAAGGAAACGGTAAGGCACAGGTCACTTACTATTTTTTTAAATAAATAACTTAATGCACCTGTCCTCGTTTCAAAAATACAAAATTTTAAATTTTTAGAAAAATATAATTTTACATTGATATGCCACACCAGATAAAATTTTGTATGTAATTTGGAGCATAAAACACGCATTATGGTACACGCCGTGTCATCAGACTCGGCTACGCCTCGTCTGATGATATTCACGGCTAGTACCATAATGCTTGTCTTTATGATCCTTATTACATAAATAACTATTTTGCTTCTCTTGATTGATGTGATAGGGCAAGCTACTTAGGTACTTCTTATAAAATAAATTATGTAAATAATCTTGTATCCTGACTTGATAGCACTATAATAGCACTGGACTTTAGTTCAACAGTTATGGTTTACGAGTTTGTGCAAAATCATAAATTAGAGAAATTCTGTATTAGTTTAATTATTTTTCAGACCTTTCATTCCGTTTTCCCAATTTAATTTTATAATGGTTCAACTTCTTTAATATTGTTCAATAAAAATTATTGATATATCAGTTTTCATTGTATGTATTTAATTTTTGTATCGCTGAAGTGGTAAAATTATTTATATAATTTTTCATTTAATTACAGCAAGGCCCGGTGTGCTGGATCTAAAAGGCAAAGCAAAATGGGATGCCTGGAGTGCAAAAAAGGGATTGCCTCAAGATGAAGCAAAAGAACAATATATTACCAAAGCTCAAGCACTTGTTGAATCTATTGGATTTTAGTAATTTATTTTGTCATTCATATCATACCTATTTTGGACAAGTTGTTAATTTTTAAATTAGAAAAATAAAGTTTTTTTGCTTTAGTTGTTTTCTTTTGTTGAAGAATATATCCCAGTAAATACAAAGATGTAACATATTACTACTAATACAGGGTGTTTCAGTTTTTTCGTTCATAACTTCTGTAAACGATAGAACGTATCAAAATAATAGGAGTCTTTCCTCTAACATTTTTCTCTAAAACGTTTCGTTTTCAAGATACAGGGCGTTAAACTTTTAAAAAATTATTACTATTTATTCTATTAAAATTATACTATTGCATTATTAAATTATTTGCTTTCTACATTCGTAGTACTGACCATTTATCAGTTAAATGTAGATAGTTTGCAAATAAGCTCTGAAAAGAGTATTTATGTCTTTTTAAGACATTAGAGGATTAAGACTAAAAACTTTGACGTAAATAGTAAAATTTATTTTTACTATTTTATCTTATTAAAAATTTACCTCTATGGATTTCTGACTTCTTTAGATTTCATTTCTACTATTTATTCATTATCTCCTAAACAAATAAAGATTTTTTATTCAAATTTTGTACACTTTAGTCATAATAAAAGACCAATTTTTTGACGTTCCAAAAGCAGTGGCGTATTTATGGGGTTCTGTCCGTATTTAAACCCCTGAACTTCTACGCCAATGGTCAGGAATTATATTTTTATACAAATTAGAAAACTTATATACTAATCAGGGGTATATTAAGGAATTACATCTTGGTTGAAAATGACAGGATTAAGTAAGCGTTAAGTCATTGGCAGTTATTCACAACATAAACATAAAAAAATGGATATCATTTTGAGCATTTATTGTAGATTATTAATTATTTATCATTTTAAATAAATATGTATTAAAATAATTCTTTAATTTGTTTAGCAAATAGCCTGTCAATAGAAGTGCATAGGATTAGTAAGAATCTAAATATCTCGAACAGAAAGCCTCCTAGCGACTTTTATCAAGAGTACTAGCTTTTTTATGGGAAATACATCAAAGTTTTATAATTTGTATAAAAATATAATTCCTGATCATTGGCGTAGAAGTTCGTTTAAATACGGACGGAACCCCATAACTACGCCACTGCTTTTGTAAGAAAAACTTTTGGAACGTCAAAAAATTGGTCTTTTATTATGACTAAAGTGTACAAAATTTGAATAAAAAATCTTTATTTGTTTAGGAGATAATGAATAAATAGTAATAATTTTTTAAAAGTTTAATACCCTGTATCTTGAAAACGAAACGATTTAGAGAAAAATGTTATAGGAGAGACTCCTATTATTTTGATATCGTTTATGAACGAAAAAACTGAAACACCCTGTATATTAACTAACTCTCGTCTGGTAAACATGTTCTCTGTCGTATCACATGTGACATATTTTCATACAGGGTGTTTCTAAATCACATGTGAATTTCTGAACCACATATTCCTAGTTTAAAAATAAGACAAAAACTTTCTATAAACATATCCGGAATTGTCTTCTAAGGGAGCTGGGGCACCCCAAGATGACACCTAAAAAGTAGTTTATTATTATTTTTCCTTAAACGTCGATCTATTCATAATTACATTGTGATTGAATTGACAGAGTCTGACATATTATGACATATCGACTTTCCGTAAACTTACTTGAAATCGAGGACAAAATACAAATTTTTTGATAATTTGCTGAGCAGAGCTACTGCAGATTTCTTGGGCCTTCCTAATTTACAGGTCACAATAAAAGCTTGCAGGTCAACCCCTTCTAGTGATGCGGTCAATTTGAAATTTTGCAGAAATACCATTCAATAAATGCTCTTTCCATTTCCACACTCAAACTAGACCTACCCCTATTTTTAAAACAACCCCTTCTATAAAAGCTTGCAGGTTAACCCCTTGTAGTGGTACGGTCAACTTGAAATTTTGTGGAAATACGATTCAATAAATGCTATTTCCATTTCCACACTCAAACTCGACCTACCCCTATTTTTAAAACTACCCCTTCTATAAAAGCTTGCAGGTCAACCCCTTGTGGTAGTACAATCAACTCGAAATTTTGCAGAAATACCATTCAATAAATGCTATTTCCATTTCCACACTCAAACTCGACCTACCCCTATTTTTAAAACTACCCCTTCTATAAAAGCTTGCAGGTCAACCCCTTGTGGTAGTACAATCAACTCGAAATTTTGCAGAAATACCATTCAATAAATGCTCTTTCCATTTCCACACTCAAACTCGACCTACCCCTATTTTTAAAACTACCCATTCTATAAAAGCTTGCAGGTCAACCCCTTGTGGTAGTACAATCAACTCGAAATTTTGCAGAAATACCATTCAATAAATGCTCTTTCCATTTCCACAGTCAAACTCGACCTACCCCTGTTTTTAAAACTACCCCTTCCATAAAAGCTTGCAGGTTAACCCCTTGTAGTGGTGCGGTCAACTTGAAATTTTGTAAAAATACGAATCAATAAATGTTCTTTCCATTTCCACACTCAAACTCGACCTACCCCTATTTTTAAAACAACCCCTTCTATAAAAGCTTGCAGGTTAACCCCTTGTAGTGGTACGGTCAACTTGAAATTTTGTGGAAATACAATTCAATAAATGCTATTTCCATTTCCACACTCAAACTCGACCTACCCCTATTTTTAAAACTACCCCTTCTATAAAAGCTTGCAGGTCAACCCCTTGTGGTAGTACAATCAACTCGAAATTTTGCAGAAATACCATTCAATAAATGCTCTTTCCATTTCCACACTCAAACTCGACCTACCCCTATTTTTAAAACTACCCATTCTATAAAAGCTTGCAGGTCAACCCCTTGTGGTAGTACAATCAACTCGAAATTTTGCAGAAATACCATTCAATAAATGCTCTTTCCATTTCCACAGTCAAATTCGACCTACCCCTGTTTTTAAAACTACCCCTTCCATAAAAGCTTGCAGGTTAACCCCTTGTAGTGGTGCGGTCAACTTGAAATTTTGTAAAAATACGAATCAATAAATGTTCTTTCCATTTCCACACTCAAACTCGACCTACTCCTATTTTTAAAACTACCCCGTCTATAATAGCTTGCAGGTCAACCTCTTGTGGTAGTGCGGTCATCTCGAAATTTTGTGGAAATACGATTCAATAAATGTTCTTTCTATTTTCACAGTCAAACTCCACCTACCCCTATTTTTAAAACTATCTCTTGCAATCAAAGTCTATAAGGCCGTGCCTGTACTGCCTGTAGTTTCATTCAACTTAATTTATAAAATTGCAGGCAACAGTTTTTGTAACCACTCTTAAAGCGAACCCCCAATTTTTTAAGCTTATAGCTCAATCTCTTTTATTTCCAAGTTTTAAAATAAATATTTTTGAAACTACCGCAATCAACATCGTTTTTAAATTTCTTCTTGTATACTCATATTTTATTCATAGATTTTCTAAATAGTACTTGCAGCAATAACAATTCCTCAATAAAAACTATAAAATTATATAAAAATTAAAAAACAATTCTTTATTAAATAGATTTTAAAATTATATACAGGGTGGAACAAAAGTATCAAATAATGGCTTTGACTTTGTTATTTGCAAAGTTACAAAAAAATGTTCAATATAAAAGTTGTTTGGTTCTTTACCGTGCATGTTTTGAGTTTTTTAGTTTGTCTGCACGGTCGTCCGGGAATGTTAAGTTTGTCCTACTAGGCACACAATGTACTATTTAGCATCAATTCTCTTAGTAACTAGAAAATTTTTAGAGAAAGTTTATTTACATTTTTTACCTTAATTATTAACATTTTTATATTTGTTTAACTTCCTACATATTAAAGGTAAAATTTTACGTCAAAACTGGTTTTTCTTAGTATAGGTACTTAACTTTCGGCAAGAAACAATTTTTGAGAAATTAATTATAAATAAGTTTTCTATTATGCTGCATACTGTCTGGCGATCGCACTGTATTTTTACGTAGAAACATTCTTCAAAATTCTTAAATATCAAATATATTGAATGTATATATGGTTAATTTATCCTTTTTTACATTTGACTTGCCATTTTTGTAATTTCGAAAACTTCGAATAACAAGAACTCCAAACTTATTAATTTGTAGGGCCAGACATATTCAACAATTACAAATCGAAATACTTGCCTACGAAAAATATAAATTGGGAGTTAATTTCGTATTATTATACTTATATTCACGTATAATATAGAAATATCTGCATAAAATAAATCAAATGTAATAATCAGTGTTATCTCTGGGCTCTAATAAATTTCATCTAAAATGTAATAATTTAAATAGCCGTCATTATCTTAGTATTACAAAATATCATTTTCGAACGATATCGGTAATAATAAATTCTCATTCATAGTTGAATTATTTAGGGTTAAGTTAAGTAAGATCAGAGCGTAGCATACCGGCGGTGTGTAAGTGTGGTTAGGTTAATTACCCATCATGACATTCAGACATATAGGTTTGACACCAAATACTAATTCCGTTCGTTTATTTTCCAAGCATCGGAGCAATGCACCCATATTATGAATAAAAGCCATAAAACAGAGTTCCTAACTAACAAAATTTGATATTAAATTCGGAAACGCGACATATAGATTTTAAAAATTACTCACTGTGTGACGTCATGCGCAAACCGGACGAAATTTTAACGCTTTGATATCATATCTTGTGTTGTTGTATCATGATATCTACGTATAAATATTGAAGTATCAGATTTAATTGATTGTCACTGTCACTTATTTTTGGCTGAATTGCCAAATTTTTTATTGATAACATTGCTGTGCTTTCTTTAGGGTCTCACTCTGGCAACTATGTAGAACCAATTTAAATTTGTGGTTATGTTTTCGACTTTTCAACATAACCTCAGTAATTAAAACAGTCATTCATACCAACAGAATTCAGATTTTCCAAAGCCTCATCCCCTCATGTAAATAAAATGTGAATAGCATATATTATTTAATGTAATTCCATAAAAGATAAAATGTGCGATTACCAAGTGATTTACTTGCAAATTTGTTGTCTTTTTGCTTTTTGTTGGCTATTTTATCGAAATCCACATATCGGGAAACTATTTTATCACATTCACTAATCACAAATAGTTTTCATACGTTTAATAAATCCCAATAAATTGAAAGATGCACAAACTCCAGTATGACAGCACAAAATAATCAATGACAGGACAATTAGTGCCGTGCACGTGATATTACAACTAACCTCAAAAATGTGCATTTTCTAAGTTCTTGGAGTATTATGTCGCTTTTATCAAAATTTCATTTTGGTTGCTGTACTATATATCAACTAAAATCTTGTTCAGTGCATTATTACTGAAGAGTAATTACCTTGATCTAATAAAATAAGATGCTTTTTGTTGGTTGGAAATCCAACCTATAATTAGCAGTCTATTTTTAACATAGAGATAGAATATATATTCTATCTCTATGATTTTTAATGATCTACAATATTGAAACTTTCTATATCTACTGTCTGAAAGAGTTTTTAAATGTTATAATGGTTCTAAGCTGAAACTACAAAAATTAAAATTAAAATTGAAAATTAATTTACAAAAACTAAAAATGTAAGGTTATGTTAGTAATATGATTTTAGCCTCATTATACCACGTGACCTCTACTACCAATCAAAATGCTGACCACCTATTGTCGCCTCTGTCTCTATAAAGCCTCTGTGGTCGGACCACGCCAAATTGACATTGATACACCTACTACTCTCCTCACGTCCCCTCACCCATTTACATTGAAATTCAAATAGATAAGGGGGTGTGAAGAGCGTATTAGGTGTATCAAGTCAATGTGGCGTGGTCCCAGAGCCCTGTACATGAAACCACTTTTGCCACGTGATGTCGTCTCCCTATTATATTCTATCTCTATGGTTATATCAGTGATCTAGAGGACGATGTGCTGAAATAATTATTGCTATTATTTATAGGTTATGTTGATTTTCTGACAAGAGTACGTACACTCTAAAGTTGTTTGTTATAGAATTACACATCTGCACTAGTTAACATTTTGTACACTTTTAAACCTACACTTTTCAGCACTACACTTTGATGACAAACAAAGCTTAATCGATCAAATGAACTTACCTGTGTCGATCATAATTATATGAAGTACATCGTCTGAATAGATCACTTCCTCCCTCCCATATTTAGGTGAAATCTAACAAAGTTATATAACCCAATGGATTCAAGGTATTGCGCGGGAATCTTTAATGGTACTATTCTATAATTTTCTCTTATAGTGCTATAAACATACACCTCTATAAAATTATAGCAGGCCCGAGTGACGCCCTTCGACCATATAGGAATAGACCCCGTTTGTTTACGTTTTGCGTCTACAATCGCAGAAGGGAACAATAGCGGGTCGGGGGAGACGAGTAGAGTTCGATTCCAGGGGTGTGTATCATTTATATAGAGGGCCAATATCGTAGAATAATAAGCAGTTGCTGTTTTCAATTATACGTCTTCTACTCCCAATCCAAAAGCATCTAACCAATTTTTATCTCGCATGAGACTCTTTATAGTACAGCGGATTAGCTAACCTATTGTGCACTTTTTGATAAAAGCACCAAATTTGGGACAGAGGTAGACCGATGTAATATGAACAATTTTGGATGTGGAGCCATTGGCCAACTGCCCCCTGGCGGCCGTGGCTGCCATTTTCCAAAATTGCTGCCAGTGGACACCCGAAAGACAACAGAAGTTAGATAAAATTTAAAATTTGCTGCTGAAGGTTTTAGTGAATGTTTATTGAATGTTTTGAATGAGAGATAGTTTGTAAGTTATATTATAACTTACATACATACAGGGTGAGTCAATAGTGCGTATTTCTTCTGTATCTCCTGTCTCGTTAGAGGCATGGTTCAAAATTTTAATTAAATTATGAGAAAAAGTACATTTAAAAAAAATATTATCAATTATACAGGGCGATCCGTTAAAGTGGTAGATGAAAGAATATATATTTTTTAAATGGAATGACCCAATTTTTTTTATTATGTTTGAATATCACTATGATGGCCTATTCAGCGGTAAAATATTTTTAAAATTTGTTGGATGGTTAATGAAATAAAAAATATTTTTATGGAAAACTGACGTTTGCAGGTATCATTTTGAAAATTGATTTTGGACTTATTTTTGGAAAGCAATTTTTTTTCTTGTTCATATTACATCGGTCTACCTCTGTACCAAATTTGGTGCCTTAGGAAACTATTAGGAAACACAACAAACGTTTAACAGAAACATTTTACTATCCCTCTCCCACGCTCATGATTTATGTTTACTTACCTGTGGAATGGTCGACCACATCCCTTATCACAATATTTTCTACAAATAACACATTTATTCACCATTCTGAACAATAAATACACCTTAACAACTCAAATATAAACAATTTACAGAAACAAAGGGATCAAATAGCAATACGGCGACCAAGCATGATACAAATAAATAAAGATTAAAGATATGATATTGCGCATGTGGGAGGAGCCAAGCGATCAGTTGGCGTACGTCACCTGGTGACGTTTCTTGCTGTGTACTTTATTGTTCCTCATTATTTTGGCGTACTTTGAGTGGTTATATCTTAAAAAAAGTGTTTAAATTATTGATAAATATGTATTGTGCGGTGACAAATTGTAAAATAAGCAATCAAACCAAGTGGTGGCGGCGGCATTAACTGATAATTATTAATCAAACAGAAAACGTTCAAAATGGGTTGAAGAGTGATCGCTTAAACAAGGAGACAATTTTCCCACGTAAGACTCTATCAAATGAGTTATAGAACCAGGTGGTTGGTGTAATTATCTGCGGATGGACGAAGAAACAAAAGAAATCACCCTACGGCGTGGACACTCCCGACACTGATAATCGTCGTTTTACCTGCGTGGCCGACTTACACGACCACGTTCAAAATTGAAATTGTTTCTATTTTTCGCGATTATCGCGAAATTTTTTTTAACTGCGCATGGGCGCATGGGAAAAATCTTAATTAACATCTATAATCGACTATATAGTATGTTACTGGAAATCAGATAGTTTGGGAAAAGTGGGAAAAAGTAAAATGTGTGTATTTCAACTGTATTAGAAAAGGAATTAAGGACCCAAATTGAAACAGATTTCTACAGCAAGTTATTCAGAATAATGTTAGGAACCTACCTACCACTAGTTTGATATGATTGTAAAACAATTCTTATTATTTTTATAAATGCAATCATTCTATTATATATAATAAATATATTATTAACATATATCCGAAGGAAAATGAATTCTATTTCTCAGGAAAATGGTAGGTATGGCGCGTCATATAAATGTGGTACAACAGTTAACAGTTGTAACCCGAAAATCAGGTTCTTTTAGTTGTGTATGGTGATCTTCCTGAGCTTGACTGATGCAAACTGTCATTTAAGAGCTTTGTAGGTTTTGGCAGTCTGTTGGGTGGCCTTTCTTGCTAAAATAAAATAAAATAAAAATAAATAAATAAAATTATCAAATCAGAGACGTCAGAATTGCAACGTCTCCAGTTCACGTTATAAAGACGTTATAAGTGTTAGCGCCAAAAATTTAAAATAGAATATTATTAGATAGAGTGTAGTTGTCATAGAAAATAGATAGATGATGTTGACATATTATATAATTTGTATGGTACTTTTTCCTTGAGTTAATATTAAAAAGTAGCTGAAAGTAAACGGAGAGTTTTCATTTGAATACAAGCCTGGGTGGCTACTGAAAGTGAAATACCTTCAAGAATAAGAGATAAGAGGTAACATTTCAGAAGTGGATTGTGAATGCCTTAAAAAGAAATGGACAGATTTACTGTGTGTGATCTGAAAGACTTCTGTGTGATTAATCAACTCTAAAAGTGTAGATAAAAACAATTTGTTCTGAGTGATAAGTAAAAATGGATGGTAAGGAGGTCAATCTGGGTTCCTTGGAAGGTGAACAGAATCAGCAAGATTTAGCTAGTCTAGACAGTCTTGAAGGAACAGTTGGAGGTCAATCAGGTTTCGTTCCAGATAACCAAGGTATGTCAAATTCAGACAATTATTGTATGCAGAGAATGTTGGAAATGAAATGTTCCATAAATTTGTGGACAAATTGGTTGATCCAACAAAAAACCAGACAGAAAACAGTTCTTTCCATGTTATGCCAGATTTATCGAAAGTAATCGGTTATTTTGATGGTGATCATGACCTTGATAAATCAGCAGCTTGGATAAAGAGCATTGAAACCAGCGCCATGTTGAATCATTGGCCAAATACTTATACTTTGGAGACTGCTCGTGCACATTTAAGAGGACCTGCGACATATTGGTATAATTCAAAAAGTAATCTAATAAATGACTGGGATGAATTTAAATTAGAATTTATGAAAACTTACGGTGCCACGACTACCAAATCAGCCAAATGGGATAAAATGAAGTCCAGAAAACAGGATAAAAATGAAACTACGATTTCTTACTTCTGGGAAAAAATTGATTTGTGTTCCGGTTTAGATTTAGACATTTTCGAAGTAAAACAAGAGATATTAGAAGGGCTACGTGACAACGATATCGCAGCAAGTGTGGCTACTTCAAGATATTTTGACTACGACAAATTATTGCATGATATATTGACGATAGAAAGAGTGAAAAATCCCAAACCTTTTGAGAAAACAAAGGTAGATCATGTTGACAGCCGGGATAAGAGGTCAACAACATATCACAAGACCCAGTTTACATCGGCTGAAAATAAAACAAAAGATTATGATGTAAACAGACAAATACAGCGAAAATGTTTTAAATGCGGAATGAACAATCACGTAGCTGATCAGTGTCGTCGAGAAAAAGCGATTTGCTTTAAATGCAAAAAAAGAAGGACACTTTAAGGCGCAATGTACTGATATTAAAAGCAGAGACAATATCATCAATACTCTAGAAAATTCAGAAACTCGGGAGCATGTTAAAAACGAAAATTCTGGCGAAAAACTTTTGAGAAACGTAATACTTAATGACTCTATTGTGGTGAAAGGATTTATAGACACAGGAAGCTCGATTTGCACAATGCGACGGTGTGTAGTAGATAAGTTTAAACTTCACGTGGTTAATGACAAACAGCCCCTTTATGGTTTTGGTGACAGTAAGAACCCGGTTTTGTATACTTCGGGAAAGCAGATTGCGAAAGTCTCTATAGACAATGTTAGTGTTGAAAATGTCGAGTTTTTAGTGGTTCCCGACTGCGCACAGGACACTGATTTAATAATAGGGCGATCGTTTTCGGAACTGGATCATATTGCATATTTAAAAAGGACACAAACTAATATTTGGATATGCAAACGAAGACCCGTTCAAAGACATTGATGTAAGTGCAGTCACAGAAAAAAACTCAATGAATTACTTTAAAACTTTACAAGAAACCGAAATAGATGGATTAACGGGAAAAACTATAAATTTTATACATGAAGATGAAAATGTTGTTTTGAGAATTTACAATGCAAGCCAAGAAACTTTGACCATTCCGAAAAATCATGTATTAAGAATTGAAGCAAATGAGGTTAGCGATAGAAACTACAAAGAATTGCAAATTTTCGATAAAGGTCAAAAAGATATAAAAATGGATATGATTAATTTTGGCCGTGAAATAAAGCCAAAGGAAAAGCTGGAGTTGCTTAAGCTGCTGCAAGAACACAGAGAGTGTTTTGCGCTGTCTATGGATGAATTAGGGTGTACTAATTTGACGAAGATGGACATCATAGACAATAACGTTCCTGTTAGATGTTTACCGTACAAAACTTCTGCACAAGATCGAGAAACAATTGCTGAATTGGTGAATGAATTAAAAAGATGTGGATTGGTCACAGAAACTACCAGCCCATACGCGTCACCTGTGCTCTTGGTTAGGAAGAAGAATGGTGATCCAAGACTGGTAATGGATTATAGAAAGCTTAATAACCAGACTATGAAAATAAACTTTCCAATTACTGGGATCGATGAACAGTTCCAACACCTAGCAGGTTGTGGGATATTTGCTACCCTAGACTTAGCAAATGGTTACATGCAAGTTCCTCTAACACCCGAGGCAAGTAAGAAAACTGCTTTTATCACCCCTGACACAACTGGCGAATTTAAAAGAATGAGTTTCGGACTGACAAATGCCCCATATGAATTTGTAAAATTAATGAACATTGTCCTTGGACCATTAAGAAATAAGATCTGTTGTTGTTATTTGGATGATGTTATTATACCGGCCAGAAATTGGAGACAACTTTTGGAAAGGCTAAAATTAGTTCTAGAGGCTTTCAAAGAAGCATCTTTAACACTAAACCTAAAAAAATGTGAGTTTGGCAAAACAGAAATCAATTATCTGGGTTATATTGTATCCGAAGATGGACTGACTCCTGGATCAGGAAAAATTGATGCCATAAGAAAATTTCCGGTGCCGAGAAATGTGCATGAAGTGAGACGATTTTTGGGACTATCGGGATTTTTTCGTCGATTTGTGCCAAATTATGCGGTTATTGCAAAACCGTTAACAGATCTAACAAAAAAAGATAATGGTTTCGATTTCTCTGAACACTGTGTGAATGCATTTAACCAGCTCAAAGTCAATCTAACCAATCCTCCTGTTTTAAAACTTTATGACGAAAAAGCTGAAACTGAATTGCATACAGATGCGAGTGCGGTAGGTGTTGCTGGATTACTTTTGCAAAGAGATAATAACAGACAGTTGCGGTTAGTTTATTGCATATCAAAGAAAACTACCGAAGCCGAGAGCAAATATCACTCATCGCGTCTAGAACTTATGGCAATAGTGTGGTGCGTGGAAAGACTAAGACTTATTATTGGGAATTCACTTTAAAATCGTCACAGATTGTCGAGCAATTGTCTTTCTAAATAGTAAGAAGAGTACCAACCCTCAAGTTGTCAGGTGGTTTAGTGTGCTGCAAGAATACGATTATGAGATTGAGCATCGAAAGGGAGAGCTCATGACTCATGCAGATGCTTTAAGTCGTGCACCCCAAGAGGATTGCAGTGACACTCAGGACTTTGTTGTAGAAAAGAGATTAAGTGTACTAATTACTTTGACGGAAGATGAACAAATCGCTATGATACAGAGAAGCGATGAAAAGCTTAGAAGGTTTATGGAAATTTTAGGAAAATCGAGGGAAAATAGGACAAATTAGTAGCAAACATTAATAAAAGATTACAAGCTGTTGGATGGGAAACTGTTTATTATGAGGTATATAAATGGCAAAATGAAAATGCTATTTGTTATACCAGACTCGATGAGGAAAAGCATAGTATTTAAAAACCATGACCTAGTAGGACATTTCGCCGTAGACCGAACTGTGGCACGAATACTTGAGTGTTATTGGTTCAGAGGAATGAAACGCTATGTAAAACGACATATTGCAAGCTGTATGGAATGTCTAATAAATAAAGTGCCAGGAGGGAAAAAAGTAGGAGAACTACATCCGATACCACCTTCGACTAAACCGTTTGAGAGGATACATGTAGATAATTTGGGTCCGTTTCCCAGAACGAATAGAGGTTTTGTTCATGTGATGGTGATGATTGATTCATTTAGTAGATTCGTTAATTTATACACAATCAAGTCAACAAAATCAACAGCAGTATTGAGATCAATGGGAGATTTCATATTGAAATATGGTATTCCCAAAATCATTGTCACAGATAGAGGAACATGTTTCACCTCGGAAAAATGGAAAGAATTCTGTCATGAAAAGGGAATAAAACACATCTTAAACTCGCCGAGGCACGCGCAAGCTAATGGAATGGTCGAAAGGGTCAACAGGGTTGTGTTACCAGTAATTCAAGCAGAAATGGTGACAACCAAAAGTTGGGATATATGTCTAAAGAAGGTGCAGTTCGATTTGAATACCTCTGTGAATAAAACTACCAGAAGAACGCCATTCAGAATTACCCATGGATATAACCCAAGCTTAGAGAACGCGAAAGTGAGAGAAATAGTTGAAATGGATATATGGGAACCGCCTGAAAATGAGCATCAGCAGATTTATGAAGATATTAAACAAAGACAGAAGGAATATAAACAACAATTTGACCGAAAGAGGTATGTAGGAGTGCAATATGATGTTGGAGAGATAGTAGTAGTGAAGAGCCATGTAGAAGCAACAGGCGAAAGTACCAAGTTGCAATCCAAGTACAAAGGGCCATTCGTTATCAAGGAAATTTTACCTTCAGATACCTATCGGATTGAAAAATTACAATGTGGCGAGAATAACCGCAAGCAGATAACAACCGCCCATGTGTCACAATTAAAAGGCTACTATAACGATATCGAAACGGAAGAAGAAGATGATGAGCAGGACAATTCAGCAGAAGAAGATCATATAACCGATAACGAAGATAAGGAAATTACTGAGCTAGAACCTGCCCAAAATAATAAACCTACTGAAGAAGGATTTGATAAAAAGAATGAGGAAGAAGAAGCGTTTTACCGAGTCCTAACGCGGCCAAAGAGAGTAATTAAACTACCCAAACGTTATCAGGAGTAAGAAAGAGCGAGGACGCTCTACTCGTCAGGATGGACGAATGTTAGCGCCAAAAATTTAAAATAGAATATTATTAGATAGAGTGTAGTTGTCATAGAAAATAGATAGATGATGTTGACATATTATATAATTTGTATGGTACTTTTTCCTTGAGTTAATATTAAAAAGTAGCTGAAAGTAAACGGAGAGTTTTCATTTGAATACAAGCCTGGGTGGCTACTGAAAGTGAAATACCTTCAAGAATAAGAGATAAGAGATAACATAAGTATCTGTGACAGATCTTATAATGTCAAATTTGACAAGTCGAGCCAGATTTACATTGATAAAATCAAAGTGTACCACATTTATATGACGCGCAGTGTACAGTCGGCGCCACCCAAATGTGAACGGCAAAATTGTATAGTGTAATTTACACTTTAAATCAGTCGCCGTAAAATTTGAAAATAGTTGTCAAATATATTTGTCACAATTTGTCAAAAGTAAAAGCAAAGATAACTATGCCAAGGCATTTAACTGGAGCGCAAAAAGCGAGGGCTATAGCTAAATTGGAAGAAAATAAGTCTTTGAGTGAACTGGCTGCTGATTTAAATGTTAGTAAAAGTTGTATATTTTATATAAAAATAGCGCTGGCAAGAAGAACAAAGACTGCAAAGACCTAAAGGCAAAGTATAGGGAAGGTCTCCAATGAGAATAAAGACAATGCTTTGGTCGAATTTATCCATCAGAATCCTTTCGATACCGCTGTCAAAACTCGAGAAGAAACAATTATTCCCAGGGTCTTTCAGAATAGCACAAAGACGTCTTAAGCTATCTGGCCTGAAGAATTGCCGATTTTTAAATAGATTACTTTTTACCATTTTTATTTTATTAATGTTTTTCTGAATTATAAATTATTAGGTATGTGTTGAAATATATTAATTATTGTTAATATACTTAGTTTGTGTCATTTTATTTCTCACAATCGTTAAACATGAATGAATTAAAGGAATAATTAATATTAAGCTTCTTCCACTAACATGTAGGTAATATTAGTTAATTATTTTGCTAACTTCTTTTATATTATTCGTGTTGGCCTTCTTCCTTCCAATTATTATTATGGTAACAGAAAATAATAAAAGTAATATTATTTTCTGTCAATATATCCTCTGTGTTACGCCACTAAACAAAGTCTGACTTACTACAATGAAATTCAGAAGAAAATTCCATGACAACCAAAATGCGTTCACATTTGGATGGCGCCGACTACGCAAAGAAAAGTATACAAACAGCTGTTCTGGGGTGTCACAACACAACTAACCTCAAAATTATGCATTTTCTAAGTTTTTGGAATATTATGTCGCTTTTATCAAAAAATTTCTGTTGGGTTCCTGTACTATCAACTAAAATCTTGTTCAGTGCATAATTATTAAAGTTTTAATTACCTTGATCTAATAAAATAAGATGCTTTTTGTTGGTTGGAAATCCAACCTATAATTAGCAGTATATTTTTAATAATCTACAATATTGAAACTTTATATATCTATTATCTGAATGAGCTTTTAAATTGTATAATGGATCCAAGTTAGAACTACAAAAATAAAAATAAAAATTGAAAATAAATTTACAAATTTACAAAAGCGTTCGCCTTTCGCCAAATGCCATTCGACGAAAGCCAAACTTCGCCTTTCGCCGAATGCCGCATGCGTGTCGCCGGCATAGCCTAAATAAGAAACCTAGACGCGACACTCTCCCGCGGCACCTTTGATCTTTGGAAGACAGTGCGGTAGTGAGGAGGACTGGAGGACACGACTTGATTCATTTGCCCATTTCAACAAATAACTTAGAATAATACAAACAAAAAATATCAGTTAAGAAAGAACAACAATGTCAACAACGACAAAACAACAACCTAAAAATCGCAAAAAATACTCGATGATTTCGAGCTTGCAACTGGCCGTCGCTTCACTGAAACTTCATTCCGCCAGCCTGCCTCGTTACTTCGCTGCAGTAGTTGAGTGTCGCGGCTATGTTTATTTAGGCTATGGCGCCGGCTAAATGCCATTCGACGAAAGCCAAACTTCGCCTTTCGCCGAATGCCGGCAATGCCGCATGTGTGGCGCCAACGATTATCATAGACTTTTATATTACGTCTATGACGATTATAGACAAGATCGTTCTTGGTGTGGCGCCGGCTTAAAACCAAACATCGATTGAGGCGCCCCTATCGAGACAATTCTTTAACCTCTTCTATTTCTATCATTTCATTCATTTCATTTCTGTCGGTAAAGTTGACGTGAAAAGAAAACATCTATTCTGTGGTGATTGATGAAACCGTGTTTTGTGGTTTTAGTAAACAGTAAACATATCAGATAAATAATAATCATTTTTTAATTATGTCTGGGAATGCATCTGCCGATGATCAAAGTGAAGATGGGGAATTACGGCAAAGTCCAGTAGATACCAAGGCAAAACCGGATACTCTGGATTTTAGGTTAGCTCTTGAATTTAATATCATTTTATAAAATTAATATTTCTTTACAATCTTTACAGTTTGTCAGAGGAAGAAGGTGAAAATGTAGATGCCTTAGATATTAAACCTCCTCAAGCTAGAATATCTTCCCAATCAAGGAGTAAAAGGAGAGATGGTAGGGAGCATGATCGAGGACGCCATAAGAGATCTGATCGTCATAGAGATGAGAGACATTCACATAGAGATAAACACCATAGGCAAGTATTTATAATACCAGTGACGTATTGTGCCATTATTATTGGTAATAGAGAAATATATTTAATTTTGAATTTTGTTGATTAGCTACATTTAAAAGCATTATAGTTAAAACAACGGTTCCTTGAACTGATTTTACTAGCACAAGAAACAGCAAAAGATATCAAAAGTCTATTGTTTGTATATTCGACGGTGATTATTTACTGAAATGAAACGTATGTCTTCCACAATTTACGAACTACGCAAACTCTTCCTGTGCGTCAGATCAGAAAGCGAGCAGGTTCAAGGCTAGAACGGTAGACAGAGAGGATTGCTAGATTCTTGTGCCTCAACATATTATGCCGGCAAGGCTGCGACTCTGAGACCTCAAAGCTGTGTTTAGTGGTGTGATTGTTGAGTTTTATTCATTGGTTTTTCGCTGTAAATGGCATATTCATATCTTAGTTTGTGTTTTATCAATTTTTTGATTTAGAAAAACCTTTTTCATTAAGGTATTTGTTCATGAGACATATTATTGCCTTTATTATTTCAAACCTTTTAATATTTAAAAGACAGTGTTTTCTCTGGTGATTGTGTATATTATAGAAGGTACACCTTAATCAATTTAATAAATTATGTGTATTCGTTAATATTATTAAGAAAATATTGTCCCCTTCATGCATTTTAAATGGAAGCGTGGTAAAGGGCTCGTGACTACATCACAGCTATAACAACGCCGATCTGATAGATTATCTTGATCCAGCAGTCCTCTTTGTCTGCCATTCTTGGGTTCAAGTAACATACAATGATGATGTTAACTCGAGGAACCCAGTAGCCTCGCCATTATTAGCTCAACTGTATATTATAGTGTGAATGTTGTTTCCGAGGTTGTTTCTGTTATATCTATTCATTAATTTTTCTTTAAGGCTTCTAGCACATGTATCTTTAGGAAATTTTAAAAGGAAAAACACATCCAGTTTTAAATTTCATTTACATTGATATGTTTAAAAATGATTACTTTGGCTTAAGACACAGTTTTTTTTAAATAATCAATATTTTTAGATACATATTCAAGATGTCTCAAAGAAAGCAAGGGAAAAAAACACTTTTAGCCTCTATTCAAATTCAGTTTAAATGAATATTTTTAATTTTTTGTAATCTTTTACAGAGAAAAATCAGGACGATCTGGTAAGGAACATTATCAAAGAGAAAAGGAGCGGTATTATCGTGAAAAACAGGGCTTTGAACAAATGAACTATGAAGTTCAGTACGAGAGAAGTTATAGGGAAAGAAAAGAAGAACAGTCTAGATCAAGACATTCTGATTCAAGAAAATACGAAGAGAAAAAAGCAAAAGAAATGCGAGATTCTAGATATGGGCGAGAATCTGATAAACATAAACGAGAACATTATGAAGATGAAAAACGTAGTAGAGCTGATAAAGCATTACATGATCTACGAGAACGATTGTTGAGCAAAAGAACTACAAAAGGAGATGATGAGGGTTATAGTAAACAAGAAAAAGGTTCACATAGAGAAAGAAAATACAGAGACCACGAAAGTGATGATCCATTACAAGGTGAAGCGGGAATGTATGTTAAAGAAATTATTAATATTACTACAGAAGAGAAAAAACATCGAAAAGACAGAGAAGTTGATGTATTAACAGAGGAGGATAAAGCTGAACAAGAACATAGAAGAGAGAAATTATTAGAAGCTGGTAAGAATTATATTATATACATTGGAGTCCAGTTATAGTGAACCCATTTATGATGAACCCTCGTTTATAAATTACTATAACTACATTTCGAGAAACAAAATTACAACGTGTTCTTTTACCAATTATAACAAACTCCGAATATAACACCATTTTTGATACATATTTCGGATTCATTATAACTGGACTTTACTGTAGTTTTAATTATGCTTTTTAGAAAAAAAATCAATTATTTGTTTTACAAAAATGTCCGCCATAGTATTATACTCGGTATTATATGACAGATGTGAATGTGAACATCGGTATCATGCCCATACCAACAATGGCATGTAAGTGTGGTACAGGCAAATGTGACTTATATACCAGTATACACGAATACGCAGGCAATCAAAATTATTTAAAATTTAAAATGTAACACTTTTAGTTGTACGATCAGTAATTTATATTTCTTTTTAAAGAGAGAGAAATGGCCAGGTTAAAAGAACAGTCCCGTGTAGAAAGAGAGCGACGTCATTTGGAAAAAGTCTCAAAGAGGAAGCACGAAGAAGAGGTCTCGTACAACAAAAGACTTAAATCAGAAGAACCTGTTGTGACAGTTTCGGATAATTCAGATGTCGATATTGATGAACTCTATGAAGAACATGAAGATAAGAGTGAAAACAGTGAGGAAAGCGTCCATAGTAGTAGAAGCGTATCACGTCATAGTGAACCTTCTGATAGAAGTTCTGAAACTAGAGAGGATGAAAGTCTCTATTCTGAGAGGAGATCACATAGTCATACTCATAGTAGAAGTCGTAGCAGAAGTATTAGTAGAAGTAGTGAGAGGTCAGTTTCCGTATCACCAAAAAGCAATGAAAAAGATGAGGATATAGAAGACACAACAGAAACAGGTGACAAAGAAGAAAAGAAAGAAAATGATAAGCCTAAGATTGATGAGGATCTGCCACCTTACTATCCAGCTGTGCAGGTATTTTAATTTGTACTTTATTTTCTTTACATGATCAAATTATGTAAAAAACATCATGTAAAAAATTTTTCTTTATGAGAAAATATGGACAACTCTACAGGGTATTAAGAAGAAGTAGGTCAAGCCGTTGACCACAGATTCTTTGGTCGAAAATAATGCGACTTTTATAGTGTGATTTTTTATTTTGGCGAGTAGTTTTCCTTATACAGAGTGTTAAAAGTTTAAATTTTGAAAATTATTTTTATTAATAACTCGGGTATTTTTTAAGATTTTTACCTGAAATTTTGCAGACTTCTATCTTACGCAGATGCACTTTTTGTGTAATTTTGGTAAAAAAGTCAAAGCGCAAACGTGGAAAAGGGGGGTTGTGGGTTGTGGTGCACATTAACTTCCCCAACTTTTTTATGCATACGCCTATGGTCTCTAAATAATTATTTTTAGATTAATTACTTATTTCTCTACGTGTACATATATAGAATAGATAATATAAAACAATATTGATAAAATTAATTAATTGATTAATTACCTCTGAACATCTCTATACTCATAAAGTAAATGAAACCGGAATTAGTGTTTAATGAATTAATGCTTCCAATATTTAAATTCCTTAAAATTTAAATTTTGGGGAATGGCACATTCCTTCCGACCGTAGTCACAACTCACAAACCAAGCTTAACCGAAATCTTTCTTATGTTGTGCTTTAAAATGAAAGCTCGTTAGATGTTTTACAAACATAAATAGTAAAATTAAATTGTGATGTATAACTCCAACCTTGGGACTAAATTATTATTCCGCAATAAGTAGTCATTAATTATGAAATTGATAATGAATTGAAAATACTCTTTTTGTTCCATAATCCTTATATTGGAATTGAAGAGGTGTTAGGTAATGAATTAATTAATAATTGGTAAACATAAATATCATTCTTTCATTTTTCAATTTAAACTTAAAAGTTTGTTTTGTTTTAGGGTTGTAGATCAGTAGAAGAATTCCAGTGCCTGAATAGAATAGAAGAGGGTACCTATGGTGTGGTATATAGAGCTAGGGATAAGAGAACGGAGGACATAGTAGCCCTGAAACGTTTAAAAATGGAAAAAGAGAAAGAGGGTTTTCCTATAACTTCCCTAAGAGAAATAAATACTCTACTTAAAGGCCAACATCCTAATATAGTAACTGTCAGAGAAATTGTAGTTGGAAGTAACATGGATAAAATTTTTATTGTTATGGATTATGTCGAACATGATCTTAAATCCCTTATGGAAACTATGCGACACAAGAAGCAAAATTTTATGCCAGGCGAAATTAAATGTTTACTGAAACAATTATTACTTGCCGTGGCTCATTTACATGACAATTGGATATTGCACAGAGACTTAAAGACTTCCAATTTATTATTGTCCCATAAAGGCATTCTAAAAGTTGGTGATTTTGGTTTAGCAAGGGAGTATGGGTCACCATTGAAAGCATATACACCTATTGTAGTAACATTATGGTACAGGGCTCCAGAATTATTATTGTGTGCTAAAGAATATTCTACACCTATTGATTTGTGGTCAGTTGGTTGCATTTTTGCAGAGTTATTATTGATGAATGCATTGTTTCCGGGCAAATCAGAAGTGGACCAGCTGAACAGAATTTTTAAGGTAAAATACATTTTTCTCTCCCGTTTTCTTAGTCTTTAACTATAAAAAGTGACATATTTTTGCAATCACTTGAGTAATCTGGATGCGGTTTAATGCAATTCGCATTAAAAATGTTGCTTGTTCCAGCTTTTGACTGTATGTCCATGAAACTCAAAAGTTAATTTTTTTTTTGATAAAGTTATTGAAGTGCATCATTTCATTATTCACATAATTGTGGTTTGTTAATTTCTTTTTACATATTTAATGCCTACCCTAATATCCCAAAAATTCTCTATTAATTTATTCAAAATTCCTTGGGTTAGATAGATAGATAGATAGATTATTTATTTGACTACTTTACATACTTTTTGTACATTTGTAGCAGGTCAGTAATCGATAATTTTACTTACAAATATAATAGAAATAAATAAAAGTAAAAGTTAAAGGTAGTGTAAAAGGCTAAAGGGTTATTTATTTAACAATGTTAATACATGGTAATATGTTAATTTAATTTTGAGTAATTATGTTTTAAACCTGTCAAGTCTTATTATATAGCATAACGATCGTCATGCATCTCGTATCCCAATTGATTTTCCATTTGTAAAATAATTGTTAGATATTATATCAGAAACCATATATTGTCACAATTACCATAATAATAATTACATAATATGGTAAGGGATGAAGTTATTTTCAAATATATAAAATTGTGAGTAAGTCCTATTGTTTCTGAGAATAAGAGTGTTTATATACAAAAGTTTTCTGGATATTCAACTTGCTCTCCAAGCTATGTGACGGTAGATGTTGACTGAACCTCTAAATGTACTTCATTTTTCATTAAAATAAATCTTTTAATTTTTTCAGGACTTGGGTACACCTAGTGAAAAAATATGGCCAGGTTTTAACCAACTACCTGCAGTAAAGAAAATGAAGTTTAATGAATATCCTGTTTCAAATCTAAGAGGCAAATTTAACACACTTAGTGAAGTAGGTCTGGGACTCTTGATTAAATTTCTAACGTTTGACCCTGTCCAAAGAGTAACTGCAGAAGAAGCTTTAAAGCATGCTTATTTTAATGAACCTCCCCTACCCATTGATCCTGCAATGTTTCCCACTTGGCCCGCTAAGAGTGAATTGGGTCAAAAAAGAGCATTAGCTGCAAGTCCAAAACCTCCATCAGGTGGCGGAGAGTACAAAAAATTGGTATGTATCAAACATTTATAGTAGTAGCACCTAAATTGTAATTTATTCATAAAATTTGTTTATGTAATTAGATTTTTAGGAGACTATTAAAAAGTAAATTATTAGTATTAGTAAATTATTATAAGTATCCAAGATACTCAGCTTTTCATTTGTGATTCATATTCTATGGGTTTCCAATTCTCTTTGTGGTGATTTTTATTACGATAAAATTGCAATTTTTTTTAAATCCATGCGAGATACAAAAACAATTAAGAAAACAGAATTGTTTATTAATTATAATAATTAATAATAGATGTGAAAAGATGTGAAGCAAATGGGAAACTTTAACGTTAATGTCACCCCCTGGTAGTAACCACACATATTTCGGATAGTATCTTGTTTAAATTACGGCTTTCTGTGTCTATAGTTTTTATGTGTTGTTTGTTGATCATACCATAAGGTTGTAAAGATTCTATTATGAAAATTTATAATACCTTATTTGTTAGTTAGAACTAAATTAAAACTAACTAGAATATTATTAGATCAGCTTTATGATTGTTTTTATTGTTTTTAGGGTGGCGATGGAGATGATGATGGATATGGATTTAGAATAGGCATGGGAGTTGATAATAGAAGAGGAGGAGCTGGTTTTAGTTTGAAATTTTGAAATCAATAGGTACATATGTACCAGTTGTTTTATTTGTTGAAATATTTTTATAAAAACTGTGTTAAATAGAAATTAACGAAAAAAAAATTGATCAATTATTTATGTACATATAAAATGTAGCTATATTTAAAGAAAAATTGATATGATAAATATAATTAATTTCTCTGAATTTAGATTTTGTGGTTATAATATTACCATTATATATTTACTTTCAAAGCAAATATCAATAAAAAATGAATGTTTAGTTTGTGATAAGTTAGAAAGTACATATTTTGTAGTAACCTAGTATGTAATATATTTATTAAATATTTTTTTTAAATAAAAGTAATTACGTTTTCTTGAACCTCCTGTTATTTTTTCTTATTGCAATTTTATACCTTAAAAGAATATTCTTTTCTGTATATTTACGTCCTGACAATTTATATTAAAAATTCTTGACATTTAAGAAAATCGCAAATATTTCAAATATAGTTGTAAGTTTAACCCCTACAATGCCTATAGTAGAAGAAAGAGGATTTAATTTTACATACATTGATGTAAAAGAAGACATGGTTCTCCATTTGAATTAATAAAATTTTTGGGGTTTGAGTTTGACAAAATGTAATGTAGCTTGTAAAAAATGGATCACTTTACTTCACTTCAACGAAGTTGATCTACTAAAAATAAACTTTCGCTCCTCTCAGACATTTTAGGTAACCCATATCTTTGCACTTGCTAAATGTTTTCCCTTAACTGTCATTAACAAAGTTTTTTTTACTATTTGTGATGCACTGTTTTTCTGTGAATTTGCATATTTGGCAATGCCGCAGCATTTTGAAAAAAAAATAGTACTGGACGAAAGTTTTAAAGTCAAATCTGGTGTAAAAATATACAGGGTGTGTCATTTAAAAAATTCGACTTTTAAGCTGTCCCTCTTTAAAGGAACACCCTGTGTATTTTACAGTATTTTAGAAATAGGCTTTATAACTTTTATTTAAAACATTTTTTCATATTTCTTATAGTAAGTCGGATATTAAACTTCCTCGAACTAATGGGCCACCCTGTATATCTGAGACAGTAGAGAGGCAAGATAAAAATAATATTTCGATTTTTTTTTGTAAACCTTATAAAAACATGGTAATACACAACGTGAAAGTCGTTCATAATACAGAGCAAATTCTCTTCATTTTTATTACTATGTGGTACCGTACCCGTTCGTCTTTGCTACAACTACCTACTTATTTATTTCATATCTATAGAAATCATGCAAAAGTCATTTTCATCTTTAATTCATCTTTAAAATTACTTTATTCTAATCGTAGGTACGTTTTCTAAATTTCCAACTCAAAAGGAATTTGTGGGAGTGGATTTGTAGTGTTTGATTTTAATTACCTATTGCGTTTTTCTTTACGATTCCCTATTTAGATGTTTGATGACTTTGATGATAGGTATTACCTCTACCTACCTATTGTGATTTGATTCGATGATTCGATATTATAGTGTATTGCAAAGGAAATTCTTTTAAGACAACTACTTGGGTGGTATATAATATTAACGCATTATTTTTCATTTTTAAAACATTTTAGTATAAGCTTGACTTATACCGGGTGGGCCAAAAAATTTTGCACTTTTTACATTTGCCCATAACATAACTATTTTGTTTATTAACCGATTTTAATCAGCTAGGTGTCACGTTGCTTAGAGAATAGATTGGACTATCGACGAAAAGTTTCAAAATGGCCGATTCTTTAAAATGCAAGATGCGGGCCTCTTTTGAAAATAGCCCTATCTTTGTTTGAGCCAATTCTTTTTGAAGAAAAAATGTTGAAATGACACATCCAACAGAAAAAAGCGACAAAATGAACCTTTCTCTATATTTTAAGACATCGATCGATCGATGACAAAAATCGATCCCGGGAGAGAAGCTAATATATACATAATCACACAAAAAGTCTTTTTAAGGATCTATGGTGTCATTGCTTACAGAAAAGAATGGATTTTTCACGAAAAATGGCCGATTTTTTAAAATGTAAGATTGGGTTTGAATAGCTCTTTCTTTGTGCCAATTCTTTTTGAATAAATAAAGTCGAAATAACACATCCAATAGAAAAAAGCAATAAAATGGACCTTTCTCTACATATTAAGACCTCGATGAGAAAAATCTGTCCATTGGGAACGGAACTATACGTAATCATACAAAACGTCTTTTTGTCATTCTTAAGGTACCTATTACATAAATTGCACTTGTTTCATTGGCCAATAACTTTTTTGTTTAGTATCCTATTTTAACTTGGTGTCGTTGCTTACAGAAAAGAATGAATTATCCGACGAAAAATTACAAAACGGCTGATTTTTGCAAGATGACGACAGCGTTTGAAAATTGTTTTTTTGAGCCCATTCTTTTTGCCGGCTTTACTCTACCCGCCGCCGGGGGCTATTGAAATGAAAGACACCGCTAGTGGTGTACAATTTATTAATTTGTTACTGTAAAATGACGAAATCAACAAACGCCAATAAAATTTTATATTTATTTTCTCACTAAAGGCAACAACAAGGAAAATAAAATAAAAATGCATTTATTTAAATAAGTAAATAAAATATATGAATTTTATAACAAAAGAAACAAAATAAAATTGAAATTTATATAACAATAAACAACAAACCCTCATCTAAAATACAAAAATGTAACAAAAAACATGAAAATAAAATATGACTTTTAATTAAATATAGGGTGAATCTTTAAGTGGCGATCATATTAATACCTTTCAACTATAGAAACACAAAACTACATTTTTTTAAATATATAATATTGTTTGAAACATTATTTTAATTTGGGTACCCCGCCAGTGGAACTCACAGTGGAATGTGCTAATGACTGAGGCGACCGCGCGTGCCTTGTACGATTCCTGAACTGTGTGTTACTGCCAAACTTCACGAGTCAAATAAAATGCGAGGAATTTAATAGTAAGGCAAATTATCCCTGAGATGTTGAGCTAATCACGTAAACATTTTCACCACTAAGTAGACTGCATAAATCCACCTTAAGTGAATGCCATTTATTTGAGTACATGCATCGCATTGGTCTTAAATCATCTAAGCTTTAATTAAAATAGCAACACTGTCGACCGGTCAGTCGTAAGTGCACTGAAAACTTGCCCAGCGGCGCCGCAATTACAATTGAACCGCGAATAAAAAAAAAAAACTCATAACTCGGCCATTTTACAACATATGGACCAAAAAAAAATCGGAGACGAGCCCGGCGCCACCAATGGCCCTTCCCTATAGTTCCTCCCGCATCTCAGATATGCGCCAGTGGTTAAAACGTATTTCATCTATATGTGCGACTTGCTTTATTCTTTATTCACCGGTTGATCCACCAGATGTGTTTTATCCTTATTTTAACCACTGTGATAGAAAAGGATAAAACGCGTCTGATGCAACTGGTGAATAAAGCAACTTACTCTATATTGTGTATTAGCATCTAGCATCAGGAACTCCAACTCCCTGACTCCCTGGTGCGTGACGCAATAATATAGATAATTCGAAATTCAAAACGGTAGACGTATTCGGTACTATATAGTTCTTTTTCAACACAAGGAATTAAAAAATGCTATTTACTATAGTAAGTACTACTGTCTGATTTGTCTGCCGCCTCTCAAATTTTACCGCCGGGAGCTAATGGTGCCAAAGCTCCCCCTAAAGCCGGCACTGAATTACACGTTTAATACAGAAAAGTAGGTAATAAAATTAATCTTTCTCTACATTTTAAGACCTCGATGAAAAAAATTGGTCCATCAGAAGCTAAATACGTAATCTAGATCTCGTAATCATACAAAGCGTGTCTTTTTGTCATTCTTAAGCTGTAGTACTTAAATTGCACTTTTTTTTTGACCAATATCCTTTTTGTTGTAGGTACTTAATTAAAATCTGAATTTTTAATTTACACATAAGTTTTTAGGATGTGTTCCCGCCCACACAACTGGGACTGTAAGCAGGTAGATACTGTTCAATATTTGAATAACAAGAATAGTAACATAATTAATTTGAGGGAATGGCCATACTTCAGAAGTGGAGAACGAGGAGAGCGGCAGTGGCAACGTCAAGAGATGGACATATATCCAAGGGGCAAAAATCCTAAAGCCTTAAGAAAATAATTTTTTTATTTATTATTTCTCTATAACCACTTAGATAATTATAGTTAAAAAATAATTTTATAAAAATGGAGGCCATTCCTATAGGTATCTTCAAGATATACCAGAGAAATGGCTATTTTCAAGCGCGGCTGCCATCTTAGATTTTATGTCGATAGGTAGGTACCTCATTCTTTTCTGTAACCAAGTTAATTAAAATCGGTAAATAAACAAAAAAGTCATTGGCCAAAGAAAATGCAATTTAAGTATTACAGCTTAAGAATGACAAAAAAACGCTTTGTATAATTACGTATAGTTCCGTTCCCGATAAACCGATTTTTCTATAGAGGTCTTAAAATGTAGAGAAAGGTCCATTTTATTGCTTTTTTGTATTGGATGTGTCATTTCGGCATTTTCTCTTCAAAAAGAAATAGTTCATATAAAGAATAAAGGGCTATTTTCAAACCCGACCGCCATCTTGCATTTAAAAAAAATCGGTCCATTCTTTTCTCTAACCAACCACACCTAGCTCATTAAAATCGGTTAATAAACAAAATAGTTATGGACAAATGTAAAAAGTGCAAAATTTTTTGGCCCACCTGATGATATTTTTTTTTCCACTACTAGTATTAGAAGATATCATTATTTATGCTGTGTTCGAAGATAAAAAAAAAAAAAAACAATTGACAATAGTAACATAAAAAAAATATGCAGAATCAACGAAAATAGTTATTTTTGTATCAAGGGTGCGAAATGCTACTTTGGTGATCGAGAACGAAAGTTTTTTGACGAGGCGCAGCCGACAGCCGAGTCAAAAAATCGTTCGAGATTTCCAAAGAATTTCGCACACGAGTTGCAAACAACATTTTTTCTACAACAATTTGATTAAACTTAAACCATAAAATAATGTCTTCTATTATAATATTTAAGGGAGTGTCTAGACGACCGGGCGCCTGGCTGTATAGTGATTAGGATGTTTGTCAGGGCGCCCGCCGTTTTTAATTTCTATTTGTCCCTGGTTAATACCTATTAAAAGATAACTCTATAGTATTAATAGTGTAACTGTATCTGGGGTAAATCTTTTCTATTAAAAATTTATATGAGCATATAGGTACTATTCTGCATGTTCTAAGTTATTTCTTCATAACATTACCTATAAGTTCAAATGAACACGAAAATATTTGCAGAATGTGGGTTTTACTTTGGGGGTAATTAAGTTACCAATCCTTTGAAGAAGTTCAACAGGCTATAGAAATATACGAAAAAAAAAAACATTTTGTTGAACTTTGCAGAAGAGATTGTAAAACATTAGATAGTGGAAGAAAAAAATACACCAAGTGTGTTGAGCACTGGTGGATCCAAGGGGGAGCCATGGGGCCGCATGGCTTGAAGAGTTTAAAAATTGAGAAATAGTTTTAATATTATTAATAAAAAATAAAAAATATGTTTGTTAATTATTTATGAGAGTTTCATTTCAGGGGGCCATTAAAATAAACAATATAAACACCATATATATTTTTATTATTATAATACATGTTAGTTGATCGTTTTATTGAAAAAGCATTTTCATCGCTGTATACTTTAAACCTGAGGTGTCACAAATGTTGGCTATTAATTTCCTGCACGTAAAATAAATTTCTCTGACGCTCCAGAATCGCAGCTATATTATTTTCAAGAAAGTAACACTTTATTTCTTCGTTCTGGAAATTCCGTCCTTCATAGGATATATGTAAGTTAAAATGAAAATTTATGTGTTTATATGGCAGTTATTTATTTCAAATTCTTATAAAAGGGTCATATATTGACCTATATCTTTATTACTTTATATTTATATTATATAAAATCCAGGTCAAAATTAATGCATAATTTATTCATACAACTTGTAATTCATTAGTTATTTGAATTTATTAAGATTTTTCCGTGACATTGTTTAGTGAATAATTGCTTTTGTTTACTTGTTTTAAAGTAATTTATCACAAATCACGGTCTTGATGCAATAATTGCGTTAAGGTTAGTGTAAAATAAAGTTGTCCATTGTTCTTTTGCTGGTAATTTATCTAAATTTGATTGAGCATTCGGATTATTCAGCAGCACACTCTGATTTTTTAATAGTGTTAAGAAAAGCTATTCTTGCCACAGAAAATTAGCCCAAGAATTATTAATGATCCTGAGGCAAGGCGATGTAACGTAACGCACCGATTGTATTCATGTTAAATATGTTCCAGTATGACAATAAACGTTGCTTGAAAACATTTTGAAAATAAATTAATCAACGATAACTGTGTTAGAACAAAAACAGCCACCATTTAGATAGGAAAGACGATTCTACCAGTTCAATAGTTTAAGCTTAAGCCACACTTGACTGATTAATTGCATAGGGGTAATGATATATTGGTGTTGTGAGATAACATAGCCATCTACAGTTCCAAGCCATGAAGTAACAAAGGCAACATCGCATTACCTGTCAATGGTAGTCCTGTTTGTAATTCAGCCATCCCTTACTTTCAAGCACTGATTTAAGGATTTTGTTTAGGAAATAAAGTATAAAGATCCCAGAACTTGTGCTATAAATTTATTTCGCCAAAATGAATAATTTACAAATATATAATTCTAGAATATACACTTAATAGGGTAAAATCCACTCTAAATTGCTTGATGGCAATTCATGACTATTTACAAAAACGGTAACATTAAAACTTTGATTTACGCTAATACTTGAAACTACTTTTACTTCGCTACTATCAGTATCAGATTCTTCAATCGTAGTCAATATTTAAAATGTAAAAATACAAGACATTGTTCACACACACTTGTAATTCCACTTAATGAAGCATCATTTTTTTGGCACAACCTGCACAAAATATTCAAAGCTTGATATGATGTCATCGGCACAGTCGGCAAGAAACTGGTCAATATCATTATTTTGCCTTTAGCATCTTGTCTTCTTTCTTCAGGATTACGTCGAGACACTATGGCTTAGTTGTAGAAAGATACTTCGGTTGATTGGAAAATATGTGAAGAACTGCATCCTCATTTAAACGAGGATATGTTATTTCTCTTCCTTTTTTTTTTTGGGATTTATTGTTAAAACTGCTCCAGTATTTTCTATTACAATCTACTTTCTAAGAGAATAAAACACGTGATTCTTCGAGTAAATCAGATAACTACTGAACTTTATTTATTATTTCATGAGTTTCTAACACAACCAGATTAGTTACAACAATACATCAATAGATGGCATATTAGTACAATAATACATGATTGTTATTTCATTGCTCATTGATATAATAATAACACCCCCACTTATCAATGCAATTAAATTTTACAAACTTATCACACCAAGCAGATTTAATAACCTATAATGTTTTTCACAAGAAAGACTTTTTGTTAAAATATCTGCTGGCATAATATCTGTAGACAAATGCTGTACTCTTATAACTTCATTTAAAATTGTTTCTCTTATGAAATGATGGCGCACATCAATATGCTTGCTCCTTTTATGATACATTGGATTACTTGTTAAATGTATCGCACTATAATTATCATTAAATAAAGTTATACAAGATACTTTCTCAGTTAATTCTATTAATAAATTTCTTAAGTAAATAGCTTCCTTAGCAGCTTCGGACAATGACATATATTCTGCCTCTGTACTTGATAAAGCTACAGTTTTTTGTTTTGAACTTACCCAAGAAACCGCAGAACCACAAAGTTTGAATACATAACCCGTATAAGATCTACGGTCTATCATATTATTTGCCCAATCAGCATCAACAAATCCTTGTAATTCTGACTCATCTCTTGAATACCTTAAACAATAATTAGCAGTTCCCTTCAAATATTTTAAAATGCGCTTAGCATATTTCCAATGACTTTCATTATACGTATTATTAAACTGGCTCAAAAAACTAACACAAAATGATATATCTGGCCTTGTTAGTACAGATAGGTACATCAAACTTCCTATCAGTTCCTGGTAAGGATACCGAGTTTTAATATTTTCGTCAATGTTATTTTCATCTAAGTTTAACTTGACTTCCAAAGGAGTTTTAACTGTTTTTACTTCTAACATGTTAAATTTATTCAATAATTGATTAATATATTTTTTCTGATTCAAAGTAATAACATTATTTTTACGATCATAATTTACTTGCATTCCTAAACATTCTTTAATTATCCCTAAATCTGTTATTTTAAATTTAGTACTCAATTCTTTTTTCAGATTGCAAATCTCTTTTTCATTATTAGAAAATATAAAAAAATCATCAACATATACTGCTATTATTGTAATTAAACTGTCTTCTTTTTTAGTATACAAGCATGATTCATGTTGAGACCTTTTATAATTTAACTCTAACAAAGTATTATTTACACGATCATTCCAGGCCCTAGCTGCCTGTTTTAGCCCATATATGGCTCTTTTTAATTTTAAACATTTATCGCTATCAATTAAATAATCAAAGCCTTCTGGCACTTGCATGTAAACATCTCTATCTAATAAACCATTTAAAAATGCTGTTTGAACATCAAGGTGATTAATCTCTAAACCCAATTTAACAGACAAAGCAAACAGTAATCTTAGACTTGAATGTCTTACCACGGGAGAAAAAGTCTCATCATAATCAATGCCTTGCTTTTGAGAAAAACCTTTAGCTACTAATCTAGCACGATATCTTACTACATCTTCACAATTGATTTTTTTCTTGAATACCCATTTACATTTGACTACTGAAGAATTTTCTGGATACTCTGCTATTTCCCAAGCGTTGTTTTCTTCAAAGCTTTTCAATTCATCTGACATGGCTTTTCTCCACATTTCTGCATCCGGCCTCGATAGTGCTTCATCTACTGTCAGCGGATCTCCTATGTAAGAGTCATTTGCACACATATACGTTACGAAGTCTTTAAATTGTTTTGGTTTAGGCTCTCTTTTAGAACTCCTCCTCTCAGCTGTTGTTAATTTTACTTGACTTGTATATTCTTCATCATTAATATCCTCGCATTCTATATCTTCAAAAGATTGTTCGTCAGCTTCTGGATCCCCCACTGAAACTGCTTGATTGTCTTTATTATTTATTGTTATTTGAACTTCATCTTCTATATCTTCCATGATCTCGACATCTCTAGATATTATTACATTACCAACTTCTGGATCGTACAGCCTGTAACCTTTGCTTGACTCACTATATCCCACTAGAATAGTTTTTTTGGATTTCCTGTCCCATTTCAGTCTATTACTTTTAGGAATATGTGTCATCACTTTGCTACCAAATATTCTGAGATTACTTATATCTGGCTTTTTATTATACCATACTTCAAAAGGTGTCTTATCATTTGCAAGTCCTGAAACAGTACTTCTGTTGCAAAGATAAGCTGCGGTATTTACTGCTTCTGCCCAGAACTTCTTATCTAGATTTGCATCAAACAACATACATCGAGCTTTTTCAACAATGGTTCTGTTCAGACGTTCAGCTGAACCATTTTGTTCCGGTGAATGAGGGTTTGATTTTTGATGTATAATGCCTTCTTGTTTTAAAAAATCTTCAAAAATTGTCCCACAATATTCGCCACCATTGTCACTTCTTAATATTTTTATGCTGTTTTCTGTTTGGTTTTCCACAAGACTTTTGAATTGTTTGAAATATTTGAAAACTTCGTCTTTTGTTTTTAAAAAATAAATAAATACCATTTTACTAAAATCATCTAGAAAGGTGAGGAAATATTTGGCTCCTCCTAGAGATTTTATTTCCATTGGCCCACAAAGGTCACTATGAATAACTTCTAGTTTATTACTTGCACGTGAACCATGATCTGGAAAAGGCAATCTTATCTGCTTTCCTTCGTTACATGTGTCACAGTTATGTTTATTTAACTTCATTTCTCCTTTACATAGCATACCTTCAACTGCTCCATTTTTCATCTTTCTTAATTCTGCTTCATTTATATGTCCCAATCTTCGGTGCCAGGTTTTGCTCGATACTTCAGCTAAGAAACACTTTTGGGACTTATCTACTTCTAATTTATAGATGTTGTCAATTTGTTTTGCAATACCAATTAGCTGACCAAGCTTGTTAAAAATTCTGCAACTTTCATCACCAAAAATTACTTTGTTACCATTTTTAATGATCTGACTAACAGACAACAGGTTGGTAGCTATTTGTGGAGCATATAAGACATCTTTTATTTGTATTTCAAACTTCTTGTCTCCTACTATAGTAGTAATGTTCAAATTTCCGGCACATTCTATGGATATTTTTGATTTATTCGCAGCTACAATTTCTCTGGGCTCTCCACCACTCACAGCTTCAATTAACCAGTTTTTGTTTGCAGTTATGTGAGCACTAGCTCCCGAATTCAGGTACCATTCGTCCTTTTTAAATGTCTGACCACCTAGGAATACTGCACTGAAAACATTTGCACTCTTCTGTCTGTCGTTATTTGGTTTTTGAACAGGACAATTGCTTTTGTAGTGCCCTATTTGTTTACAACGATAACATCGAACTTCCTTCTTATCTGTCACCTGTGACATATTTGCCTTTTGACTTTGAAACTTGTTACCAAATTTACTATTTCTGTTGTATGTCTTGTGCCATGGTGTTTTACTGATAAACGCGCTGCCTGCTTTATTATCATCTTCCATTTCCAATAATTTTATTTTTATTGCATCAGCCGTAATTTGGATTCCACTATGTTCAATAGCCATGATCATAGGACTAAATTTTTCAGGCAATCCTGCTAATAACAAAGATCCAATCCATTCTTCATCTATGTTGAATCCGGTGCTTCTTAATCTTTGCGCTGTTTCGATAACGTGATTTACATAAGACGCCATGTTGTCCATGTTTTCTAATCGCGCCGAAATTAGCGATCTTAACAAGGTTATTCTTCTCGCAAAACCGGCATCATCATATAATTCTTTCAATTTTTTCCAAAGATCCACTGCTGTTGTGGTCTCCTTTATGTGAATAAACAAGGAGGAATCGATGGTTAGGATTAATTTGGCCTTTGCCTGCACTATTTTGTTGGCGTCGGTTTCTGTTCCCTCGATACATTGTATTAAACCATCAAGAATCAGGAAATTCTCAACTGCGAACGCCCATTCTGAATAATTCTCTCGACCTTTTAGCTTTGGTATATTCGCAATATAGTTTGTAGCCATTATACACTCGAAATTCGAAAATACTGCACTGGAACTAGGATTCAGACTATGACTGGAATTCAGACTGTTGTGCCTGGGCCCATAACCTGTTAAAACTGCTCCAGTATTTTCTATTACAATCTACTTTCTAAGAGAATAAAACACGTGATTCTTCGAGTAAATCAGATAACTACTGAACTTTATTTATTACAACCAGATTAGTTACAACAATACATCAATAGATGGCATATTAGTACAATAATACATGATTGTTATTTCATTGCTCATTGATATAATAATAACATTTATTACCACATTCGCTTGAGATATGTTAGTTAGCCTCGTGCGTATTACCTATCTTTATAAAGCTCCATGGTTGTAACTTCTCTGCCTTCAAATTGCAAACTGCAAATAGCTGAATTTTTACTAATGCAGTAGTCCTCCGTGTGTATAGCTCTAAGCCAATTTATTGCTTTGGGAAAGGATAAGTACTATTTGAGGTTTCAGTTTTTAAAGTACTTGCATAGACAGCAATGTCGAGGCATCTACAATATAAAAAATAAACGCCTATTTAGTGCGCGTCATGATTATATGTAATGTCAAAGAATTGGATGCAAACAATTTATAACATCCACTGATAGAAACGTGTAATTTTGTAACATTTGTCAAATAAACTGTATTCATTTATAAATAACAATTTGCAAGGTGTACAATACTATTTTATTTTTGTTTTACAAGTATATTATTATATTATGTTATATTTATACCAGGTTATAAAATACTGGTAAGTCAATCATATATACATACCTTTTTAGTGCTTAAATATTTTTGTTTAATTAAATTATCACTTTTCCTAACTTTAAACATTGTTTGCATCCATTATCTGTCATGATGACGTTTTCACTAAATGACCGTATATAATGCTTTCTTACCTTTGTCCAGTTTAAAAACTTCAAATAAGCGAAGTTAATGAATTATTAATAATAATTCTTAATAACACAGTACTAAAGTACAAACAGTACAAAGTCTAAAAAGTAATTACTAAACAAACACCGCTGGTAAACAACACGACCAGAGTGGTCTACCTGTCGCGTTGCCAGATCTCAAACTTCATGACTTGAAACTGTAGAAGGCTCTGGAGATAAGGAACCTTGATTCATTTTTAACGTAGGTTTTCAAGTTTAGTCTAATGAGATTATTTGCAATAATAATAATAATTATTATTATTATGAAAATATACCCCCTATATCAATACTTTGCATTCTATAATCAAGATTTGATAGGAGACTACATCAAAGGCTTTGGCAAGGTCAAGGAATAATGCATGTAAGTACGTTCGAGAATTGTGGAGTCGAAGAATTGAACAGGACCACTATCCGAAACGTGGGGTAGATGATTGGCAGAGTTGTTTGATATAGGGATCAAGATATTGTAATACCCCCTGAATGCAGCTTGAAAAGGAGTACCAATGAGTATCAACGATTTAGTTGTAACTGGTTTATTAGCAAAATAATATTTAATTTATACTAACAAAAATCATAACAAATATGTAAATAAAAGTGAACTTGTTCTACTAAACTAGACAAGAATGCAATGGTTGCAATTATTCGCATCGAGTTGCATTCCTGCTGACTGTGTTGTCATATACGAAATAGTAAATTACCTACTTAAAATCTAGAACACGAAGGAAAGAAATATGAATTAATTATAATATTAAAAATTATGATGTTTAACAGGGTTAAACACTGCAATATATTTTTTATTTTTATTCATCATTATTAACGAAATTTATAACTTCATGTGTTATATTACTCCTTCAGTATTTTTATTTGTTTTAAAACCAAAATGACTATGTTGAGGTTCAAGCATATGCGGACGACCTAGTGATTCTGGTAAGACGAAACTCTTAGGGGATGATTTCCAATACCGTTCAAACCATATTAGGTAGGGTACACATAAGCCCACTCACGGATATACCACTACCATACCAAACCATACCATGTGACAGCAGATTGAAATGTTTTTTTTTTTAGGTATTTTCAAGTAGGTACCTAAATATTTTTGCCACATTATTTATTAGTAAAGGGTGGAATATATGCAAAGTGCATATATATATAATATGCATTTCTTGCATATTTTAGCCAATTTGATGAACCATGCATGTTTCTGAAAAACTATATTTTTGTGCATATTTCCAGGTCGGTGGGAGTAAATTAGCTACAGATTTAACAATGCAGGTAGGTTAGTGCCCTTTTGTTAAAAGGTGTTTATTGCGGTTACAGGGATTTCCAGCCATCTGTGCCAATAAAGTACTACTTATATTTTATTCATAGGGTCACTAAACGATTCCAGGAAAAAGTAATTTGTTCTAATTTGATAGGTTTTATTTATAATTTGCTTCAGACTTAGGAAGGAGAATAAATTGTCAATGCCTTAACTGTAATTCGGATTCTACTTAAGTAAATTGTAGAGCTTCGTCTCTCTATCTTACACAAAGTTTTAGATTTTCAGAAAGTTTCTTTGATGACTTGGGATTAAGAAAACATTATTGAGAGAAAATCAATTCATAATTTTTTTGGGTAGATAAAAACATATAATAGCGGACAATAAACATAGGAAATTCGTTGGATTTTCGTAGTATTTCATGTAAAGATTGTACCTTAGAGAATTCACATTTTACGAAACACTTACTAGGGTAGATGAACGAATAGACTGGAATTGATTTCGTGATATGTTTCCGACCATCCCATTGAAGTGTATTCAAGGGGGAAATGTCCAAGGTCTATTTACCTAATTTATTTTCAGAGATTGGGTTTTCCTCTCCTCGGTATGTCTTGTTAGCTGTAAGTTATTGAATTTTGGAAGCTGTCAGAAGTATTAGTAAAGCTTATATGTTGTATATGTACATGTAGGTATATACAAAAGTTAATGAAATATATAAAAGTTTTTTCATGCCACATTACTCATACTCAACTATAACGCACAAATAAAAATTGTTTTTGTACTATTGTCTGAAAATCGTTTAACGTCTATTTACTTCTACTACTAAGGCTAATCACCGATGCCAGAAGATAAAGCTCATCAGTGCATATGTGAGTACTAGCACTCTAAGTAATAAGTATTAATTTATTAAAGGCGATGCCGAGGGCAAAAAAAAGGTTAATTTCTTTCCCTGCTAATAGAATGGGAAAGAACAGGTTCATAATTTAGTAATGCGAACAGCGCTCTATTTTACGTAAATAAATACTAGCATTATTATTGTATTTTGTAATATGAATCAATTGAACTCATTTCGACAATAACGGCACGAACTTCAAATAGTAAGGCAGTTGGACATGAAATTGTCTCTAAAAATACTTCAGTAAAGTATCAAAGGAATTTAGTTTTCTGTTAAAACTATTACAGGCCTTAAAACTTTTGGCCGTTGACGTATAAAGTTGTTTGTAGTAAAGGGTTGAGATAAGTATTCTAATAGCGCCGTTCTTTTTAAAACTAAATAAATAAATCGACAAGGCACATTGACGACATTTTATAATTCGGGTCACGTATTTGATCTGATTTCCTACGCCGTGGTTTTATTAGATATACGTTTCATATTGTGACTTGCATAATTTCCTACCTTCTCGACAGTATCAAACAAAGTTGGTATAGCGATCTTTTTTGGGTTTCTTTAGCGAAAAAACTATATAAGAAAATGTGAAAATCAGTTCTAGTCAAACACAAGTTTATTAAAATTATTGATATTTGAATCTAGAGTCTTACATTTGGATTAAATATAACTACATATTAATGATTATACTAGAGTAAACTCCATGACGTCGATCTGGATCTACAGCATACTGACTAGCTTTTTAGAGGCTGATTATACTGTGGGGATAGTAGAACCTTGCCTCTCGGACAATTAGGGAAGATTTATAAACGTCTACAGTAACTCAAAGGTAGCATAGAGGAGAAAACCCAACAAAGGAAGTATAGAAGTTAAAATTATCACTATACTAGATATAAATTAAACCATTTTTGACGATTCTGATTCCAGAGTAACTGATTTAAATTTTTAATTGATACTTATAAAGAATTTATACTGTGAACAAGATAAAACATTATTTCAGCAATAAACCTCGAGGGGTGAGAAACACATTATGCTTCTTAAAAATAGTCTAGAATAGTCCATAGTAAAGACAATATCTATCGTTAGATTTTATTTAAATAAATATAAATCTTAAATTAAGCGTTCAACGATTCTTCTATATTTGACAATCAGGAACTTATTAATTGTAAGCATATGCAATATCTTCAGAAGATCTTAATATTTTTTTACAGAAATAGTTAAAAATGTAGTTAAAATTTATGAAAAATATTGCTGAGCTTAATAATATTACCTTTATCTAAAAGTAACGCCAGAAATAAACATTTTTGAAATTTTGACTTAAAGGGTAGAATTACTTGAAGTTTCTGTTATTCTAGTTGATCCATTAACTAAATTAATTAAGCTTTGCTTTATTGAGCTCATTTTTCCTGATGTTTAAAATGTTCACCCCTATATTTTTTAAAAGGGCCAATATTTGTCGCTCCATTTCAATAGTTCCTATTTTTTGTTATGTTATGAAATTAACCAGCATATTAAGTATATTAATACAGTCACTTGGTACCAAAAAGTACCCAAACTTCCAACTAATTCTATAGCTGCAAGTAATTTTTTTTGCTGGTTTTTAAACTTTGGGGTACAACTTCAAATATTAAAAAGAAGTAGATGTGATTTTACTTCTAAGAGGGTGAAAACCACCCTATCAATTTAATACTGACTCAAGTATGTATTAACAGTTTATATCTACTAAAAAAATTCATGTATTTGTTTGAGGTAGCTGATTACGAATCTCAAGTCAGAATTCGCGATTGCACCCCTAACATGGCCGGTATAATAGGGGTGCAATGGAAAAACATATTTTGTTTGTTTTGAGCAAGTAAATGTTTTTCTTTTACAAATTCTTATATTCTAGGACATAAAACTTATAACTTAATAAGAAAAATTATTGCTCTTACCCATAAGAGAGTGAAAACCACCCCTAAAGTAAAAAAATCAATAATTAACAAAGTACTGAGAATAAATTATTGAAACTTATATTATTATGTCGCTGATCACTAATGTAAAGTCAGAAATTAAAAAATTTATGTTGCACCCTCAATATGGCCGATATAAAAGGGGTAAAATGGACGAATTAATCATGTTTTGTTTATTTTGAGAAATTGGGACTTCCTTAGCAGATTGTTACATTTTTAGAAGTAAGTAAAAGGGGTAAAATGGACGAATTAATCATGTTTTGTTTATTTTGAGAAATTGGGACTTTCTTAGCAGATTGTTACATTTTTAGAAGTAAAACTCATCCCCTAATAAGAAAATAATGGCTCTTACCCCTAAGGTGATGAAAACCATCCCTAAATTTAAAAAATCAATAATTAACGAAGTTCTGAGACTTAATTATTGCCAAACAAACAATATCGTAATTTGCTAAAACGAGACGCGCCTCTTATTTCGGTCATATCTCCTCTGCAATTAACGCTAAAAATCATCCAAAAAAGCAATTTGAAGGTCTTTTAATCCTCTCCAAGGTCAGGTAGATCAAAACAGTACAAAGGTTGTCAGTTTTTCTATATTCATCTTAAATGTGTCAATTAAAAAAAAAAAACGTTAAGAGTTAACTTCAAACACTTCTATCTCCTAACCTACTATCTTTATCAAAAAAAATAAAAAAGTGGCATTGTCCTTAGTTCATTGCTATCATTTTTTGTCTGGTAACAAGATTGTTCCCTGCTAAGTTATTTAACCTCACAGCCAAAAGAATTCATTATTTCAAAAATTTTCAAAATACATTAAGTGTCAAATCTTCTAGATAATGCATCTATTTTACGGTCAAAAAAAAATTGAGGGTGTACATAAATAGTAATGACTAACAAAAAACACAATTTGGAATTTTTTTTCAATTTGGAATTCACTGAAACAAAAAACACTTTTGCATTTATTTTCCTTATTATTTTTGATTTAGCAGATATCAAAATTTGCCAATATTAAGCTATTGTAAAAAGCTTCAATTTGGTTCAAGGTACAAGTCAAAAATTTTTTTAAACCAGAGTTACGACTGTTTGAAGTGCTTGACCTTTTCAAGGCTACATTCAAATGCATGTAATATGAACTGTATCTCGGCAACGATGAGCCTAAACAAATTTTTTCTTCATGGATTATATTTGTCATTTCATTAGCTAACTTATTTGTTATATGACAAACTTTTTTGAAAATGTGATCCTCTTTGAGTAATTTGCTTAAAACCTTTGAAAAATCAGTGTTTTTTGCTTAAAAATCAACGTTTTTAACCCCTGTAACTCGGCGGGTATTAAAGCAAAAATAACGTTATAGGGAGGTTTTTTGGGGTAGAATTTCGACGATATACACGTTCCAATAATCTCTCTTTTTTTTGACACCCATGAGTTGGGTTGAAATTCACCCCCAACGAAAAACATTTGATATTTGACTCATTTTGAATCCAACTATCCAAAAATATAGAATTAGTTCGAAGTGTAATCACCAAGTAACTGTACTATCTAGCTTGTAAACATATAATACTATGTATCAGGAAAAAAAAGTAGCCACTTTCATATAATCATGTTTTCGTAAAAACGAATGATAATATTGTATTCAACGCCCGCTGAAGTGTCAACTAACAATAAACCTAAAGCGCACAGTGGAAACATAACTCAAAGATTTATTTTATACCTACGTTACCTACTGCTAAAATATTCAACGTTAAAAATAAAAAATTATCCGAGTGGGTAACAAGAACAGGGCCGGTAAAGCGGGTGAAATAGAAAGAATTTAATTTTATTCCATTTACCTTGTTTCGCAAATGATGTATGATGATGTTGGAGGTGTACAGGTGCTCTTTTGTATACACTTTGCTGACAAAGAAGCTTCTTATATTAAAGTGACCAGAAACGTTATTTATTATCAGAAAAGGCTGTATTATTATGTTATTGTAGCTGAAATTCTTTAGCAGAATTTTATAAAGGCTCCTTATTTATGTTGTAAACATTTATTTTAGTAAGAAAATAAATATACAATTTAATGTCCGTATAATACAAGACTTTGCACTTTTATTAATAAAAAATACCCTCTCTTTTAGAAGTGCTTCATTGATCATGAATTTAAAAATATTTAAAAAATATTAGTGAATAACTTGTTTTAATGTTTGATGTTTGTTTTTTGTTATATAAATGTGGCCTCAGATCATATTTTGGATTTATTTTTCTTTAATTTTTGAGGATACATAATAAAAAAGTTTCCCATATTATTTTTTGAACCACGCTCTATATAGATATAATCTGTGGTCAGATGAGAAATAATTAGTGTCCTTAAATGTATTTATTTTTTTTGAGGCGAAGATCGCCGAGATAGGACAAGAAAACTATATTAGTTCATAGCCTGCGTGATTTTCAAAATTCTCAAAACCGTCTAGAGATTTCTTATTTTTTGATCTCGTTTCTACGAGCTATTGTTGTCTCAATATTATTATACAATTCCTCTGTGAGTAGATTACCAAGATTTCCTGAAGCTCTTAAATATCTTTATCAAATCTGTTACGATCTAAGTATATCTCGGACACTGAAACGTAAATTTAATATTGAAAAAATAGCTCCATTTTTTTCTATGGTCTAATTATAGGGTATAAGAATACTATTTCTCTGAATTCAGTATTAATAAATTTTTAAATCGGAGCAATTGGACAAAATAATGCCATATTTTAGAGATATGTAAAATTTAAATATTCCCAATGGGATATGTATAAAGCCTGTCCCTGCTTTACTCAGTTTCTGAGGAAGTTTATAATATTATTCCACCAAAACTTTTACGCTTGTACTTAGAAACTATTTCAAAACTAATTCGAGAATTTTCGCAGAAACATACAAATTGTTTCCTACACAAACAAGAGTAATAACAAAATATTTCCATTAAATAACATTATCTAAAGTTTGCGTCTACGCCACCTAGTTTAAGAAAGTTCCAGAAACTAATGCTGTATTGTAGCGTTAGCGTAATTGTAGGTAGTAGACCGCATCATAACTTTAATAAATATTACCTACTCCGAATCATATGACGCATATGACCTATAAGATATTATAAAGTTCTGTAGTTAGTTCAGTCAGGTAGGCTCCAAACTGGACGAAAATCATCAATAATCGCTTTAATACTTTTTTAAGACATTCCCTACCAAATAATATTTCAGTTTCATAATTTCATTTCACAGAAATAAATATTGATAATAATCAAATAATAATTTAAAATGAAATTAAAAAAGTCTTTATCAATATCAGAGCAGTAAATTAACATATTAAATTACTGCCGTAATATAAGCATTATTTAAATACCATGCTTTCTTTAGCTACTTATTTTATTTATTTTCCTAGTATTTATGTATGTTCCATTAAGTAATCCAAGTTGTTGTGGTAATTCTATACTTAATTAATAAATAGGGGTTGTTTTCGAGGACAGCAAGATTGACGCTAGCCTCCTCCATTTTCATATTTAGTTCTCGAAACGTTGGTATGAATAATTTATAGCAAACACAGCTTGACACATTTTCAAAGGTAGCTCACAAAGGGTTACATTTGTCTGTTCAGCCATTCACTTTTGTGTTTTTCGTTTAAAATTTAGAAATAGTATTCTTATATCTAGCACAGAATAGCACAACAGTGGCAGTAGTAAAAGGATTACACTTTGTCAGTTATTGACTGATGATTTCGGAACCACTCTCAAAGCTACCTCTACAAAGGGTTCAACTTTTTTGTTTCCTACCCCCCTACCCAATCACATATTTTTCTTTTGAGATTCAAAAATGGAATTCTTTTATCTAACACAAGACCTTTAGTATTGGACTGGAATGCCAAATTCTACAATTTGTAAAATATATGTTAATCCTTTTGAGGAATCAAGGGAGAGGATGCAAACCTGTTTATTGAATATATTTGATAGAGCTGATGTGCAGGGTGTCAACTCTAATTTTGCCCCCCCCCTCTATTTCCTTATTTGTGAAGATATTTTAAAATTTTAAAATGTAGCCTTATCAGACATTTACCGAATTTTTCAAATATAATATTCAAAATTAGGTACCTAGCGCCAATACATACAGGGTGGTGAAAAAAGTTGATTTTTTTAAATGGAATACCCTGTATATTTCTTGACAGGTTTGTAGTACTCTTTGAGCTGATTTCAAAAATGTATAACTCTCTTGATAAACATGAGAAATATTTGTATTCACATTTCGAGGTGGCTTGACTTTTAGCTGTCAAAATAATGTTCCTTAGCAATAAATATCAAATACTTAAAGATCTCTCTAAGATCAAACATGTATTTTATTCACAATCATATATGTAATGCTTCAATTGCCAGCTTATAAAAAGTTGGGAGGCAGGCATTTGTTCACTCTTCTTTTCCAGCTAGCCAGCTAGCCGGTAAAGTAGCTTTACCGGCTAGTCAAACGTCACTTTTCCGGCAAATTAAACGTCACACTTTGCGGCAGCAAATCTTCTGGTTGTCTTTTGTGCAGCAGCTTTAAAATTTGGTGAAGTACACTCTCTAAGTCACAAATGGTCAGAATCAAACATTTTTGTAGAATTTTGAGCGAATTTAACAGAAATTATTGATAATAAATACTTGTGGAAATAACCTAATTTATTTGACAGAAGAACCTTAATGCTCGTTACCTAGCAACGCTCAACTTTTATCACTGCAGCCTACCTACTTATTTTGCATAATTTCCTAATTCTCATTCACTATCTATTCAATTAAATAAAAAAATTGTATGCTGATATTATGTTATTATACAATGATTGTGAATAAAATAGTATACATACCTCGCTGGTCGTTTTCATTACAGCCTCGCGTTTACATCTGACCCCGGCGCTACGCGCCTCTGTCAGAAATCAACCCTCGGCTGTAATGAAGCACCTCCCAGCTCGGTATGTAATGTACTATTATTAACAAAGAAAAGATTTTTAAGAAAATATAAAAATAACAATTAACAGAAAAATAAACTTTACATAATTTAACAAAATAGAAAACAAAAACCACCATGATTTACTCGAAATTTATTATACACATTTTTGAAAGTATGTTTTGCAGGGCCCCGAAGTCTGGAGAGTCATCTAACAAATTCCCTATATGCTGAAGCTTGACTTTTATTTTTATTATACAAAAGATAAATTTCGACCATTGCACATCTTTCTTCAACAGAATATCCCATTTTGCCCGTTAATTATATACAAGTTAACTACAACAAAACATTATACATATGTATAATATGAACAATGTAAAAATTACATTCTCAATAACATTCACAGTCAATTATTTTGACAGCTAAGAATCAACAATTAAGTCAGAATGCCAAGCCACCTCGAAAGTGTGAAAATAAATGTTTCTCATGTTTATCCTTGAATATCTCGACCGATTTTGATCTAAACTCAAGGGAGTTATACATTTTTGAAATCAGCTCAAAGAGTACTACAAACCTGTCGAGAAATATACAGGGTGTTCCATTAAAGAAAAAACAACTTTTTTCACCACCCTGTATGTATTGGCGCTAGGTAATTTTGAATATTATATTTGAAAAATTCGGAAAATGTCTGATAAGGCTACATTTTAAAATAACTTCACAAATAAGGAAATAGAAGGGGAGACAAAATTAGAGTTGACACCCTGTACAGTGGTTTTAAATTTAACAGTGGCTAGAAGTCAAAATCTTTAGGCACATTTATGATTTCATATGCTTGGAGACGTCAAAATGAATAAAAAAATCAAGATTAAAAGAAGAAATAATTTAATACTAAAACGAACACTAATTTAGGTACAAGTAAAAAAAAGCAAACAAAAAACCAAATTTACAATAAATGTTCAAAGTTTTGTCTATTTGCTGCCTAAATAGTTTTATTGTTATGACAACTTTGTTTTAATTTCATTAAATAAAGTAATAATCATTTAACGTAGAGGTATTAAGCCAATGTGGGTTGTTAATTCATATATTAATGAAAATACAAAATGGTCTAACTCCCTCAATATTCCTTTTTACTGCATTTGAATTGACTTTTTTTCATGAACTGATATATTGTGTTCTGTTCTGTTCTGTTCTGTTCTGATTTTATGTAGCTGAAATGAAGATTGTGAGTTGTATTCCTAAAATAAGTATAAGAATAAATAAAATAAAATGGTATTGGCATCTGTTGGTAGATCAAAGACGAGGTTTAATATTCTGAAGGTGATTTACAAAAGTAATAACCTCCATTTGCTTCTTCTTATTTTCCCAGAATATATATATCTAGATATTTGATTACTTATATGAAGGTTAAAGGTTTACTAAAAGCCAACCTGGAATAAAAAAAAATACACGTATCATCTCATGAAAAATAAAATGGCCAGGCAACGTCTTACCAGAAGAACACAAAGAAAACACGTTCCATTAAAATCGTAAACTAAGGCATTACACCTTGCGACCAAAACAAGCTTAAAATCCAGGACAAATTGAATATCTCTGTTGAACGACTGTAGATTAATCTCAATTAAAAAACTTGTTCAACGACGACGACAAAACGGTGAGAATGACGATAATGGGTCTCGTAGTAGAATTTTGAAGCATTGAACCAAATACCAATGTATTAAGGGTTGCACATTATTAAATTTTATTAAATAATTATATTATACTTATACCTACACCTATTTGTTTGTAATAATTAACACAATTAAATTTGTATAAACAAGGGTGCACAGATATACCTGTTTATGTTAATTGCGAAGAAATTTCTCGCTTCGCTTCTCGCGATTAACGTTTTTTGGATCTCTTAGGGAAGTTGACACTGCCTCTATTTGGCAGTAGTTAGTTTTGATGCGCATAGCAGCTTATTTCGGTTCACACATTTTTTCCCGAGATGATACGAAATTTGGATATGCACATGCTAATAATATATGGTTTATGTAGTACATACGGTAATGTTACCATTTGCCAAATTTTCTATAAATTGAGAAACTGGCAATTTTAACTAATATGTGCTTAGGAAGAATATTCAGTAAAAGAGAATTTCTAAATGCTAAGTATAAGATGTTACAGTAATTATTTTTAATTCATTAGGCTATATCACATTTTTTTGGAAATCATATTAAATTATGGCGAATGCGCCAGTGACAATTCGTGGACAATATTTTAAAATTCAATCAAGTTTGTTTAAAATAAAAATAAATTTTGGCAGCTGCAATTTGTCTTCAATAATATATTCTGTATTTGTTCATTTAAATAATAGAAATAAGCCCATGAAACAAAAAGAAATTTTATGAAATAGTTTCACACAGCGCTAAAAGTTCTTATTTCATCTGTACTAAATACGTTTTGTGTGTTCTGGTTTACGTTACTAACAAGTACAATGCAACAAATATTTAAATGTCAAGACTGGCAGACATATGGATACATCTTATGTTTTATTCAGCTTTATTCTGCACTTCACAAAAGCACGTATTCTTTTTATTCACATTTAACCCACAGCACGTAGGTAATCATAATATATTTCTTCAGGTTATAAATATTCAATTTTAATATTTATTTATTACTTTTTATTTTTTAAGCTTGAGTTTTCTGAGAAATGCTTCTATAAGATTTTGAATACTGTTTATTACTAATTAAGTACATTCAGAATTTTGAAATATTACCCCTCTGAACATATAATTCTAGGTAAGAACAGTAGATGCAACGCGAAATTTGACAGATACTTATCAATCATAATGTAGGTATACACATTTTCTTATTTTTCATTTTGGCTAATTGTTAGACTGATTTTGTTATCATTGATTGTTCAAAGTTGTCTGTGTAGTTGAAGAATTTTATTGGTGTTCAGATTATTTTGTAGTAGTTCTCTGGTATCTTTTTATTAGAAATATAAAATATCTACAACTTTTTTTAATTGTTGGTATCAGTTTTAAAATTAAAAAGTATTGACGCACAAATTGTTCATAATTTTATAAAACTGAAACGTCGGACTTAAAAATAATGGGCACAACTCTTTTGCCAATTAGAGTTAAACGCTGTACAGCATAGAAAAGGAAATGACATGAGCCCGCAAGATTAGGGTTGGAAGAATGATCATTATTTCCTTAATTTATATTCCATCTGAATTGCTTCTTTTCTCACTTTGGAAGATGAATTATTCTCAATAACACTTCAAAAATTAAAGATAAAGGATACTTTGACCACTCAAAAAAGTCCCTGTCTTTTATATTATTTCGCAAAACTACATTTGGTCCTGGCAATCGCTTTAAAGTTCAGCTTCCATTGTTAATTTTCGAGAGGTTCCAACGTACGCAAATAATTTGTAATTAATTAAAATCCGGCAATATTTCTCTATATTAATATTACGTGTACACGTAAAACTAAATCTAGAGACAATAATTGATCTATTTCACGTCATTAAAGAGTATTAGAGATTTAGTTTAATTATAACCAACGTTTGTTACATTTGATTTTTTGATATACCTTCTCTAACAGATAATTTATTTGAAGTGTGCTGTAATTTTTCGATACAATATGATGAAGTAACAATCTCCTATTTTATAAAACGTAAAACGCTTTTATCTTGTTGGCTCTAGTTGGTCTGTTATAAATAGCGATTATAGCGAAACAGAAATCAGTTTAAAATGCTTGTGTTTTGTCCTAGAACATACATTCAGTGTGTTGTGCGCCACTGTTGTGTCGAACGGGTGGGTCTTACAAAATTGGCAACCTTCCAAATGACCAGGTCAGGCGTCAAATGCAATTTGGGTTATTCTATAAACGAGGAGCAAATGCACATCTGGATACTACTGCCGCAATTTGATCTCTATCGTTAGGAAATTCAGCCACTAAGCAAAATTGAATATAAGATACTTCTTTTTACTTGAAGTTGATTTCAATAATTCATTTTGTTTACTACTTTATATCTCGCTTTAATTCAGAGTTTGTAACAAGTAACAACACAACCCTTAAGCTTCATATAACCAATATCTAGATTAATATTATTTCCTGTGAATTCTGGCAAATTAAGAAGTCAAGTTATGACTTTTGTAGTTTAAGTTAGATATTTAAATTAGAAGATTATTCGTACCCTCTGTGTTGAGGGTATAAGCGCTTCCCTACGTACCGGGGCTGAAGTTTCGCTGTTCACACATCTACGGTCGAAAGTACCTATAGTATCATTGTTGTGCATATTTAAAATTAAAAAAAAGAGTCTGATGATGCGCGGTCTGAAAATTTAGAATCTATGTGGGGAAGCAAGTGTGGTTTCTAAATAGATGACAAGTCAACAACAGAATTATTTTCTTTATGTACCGTTGGTAGTTGGAAACTGAAAGCTCGTTACTGTAACTCTCATAAGTGAACATCAACTTCACGTTTATTTATTTTTAATTTATATTAATATCAACTAACAAGACGAGCCAAATGGTACATTGTATTTAATAAAACAGCTGTAAACCTCAGATGTGCCACATAATAATATATAACGTGTATCGAAGATTGATGATGAGAAAAAATATTGTTTGGTAAATAAAAAAAATTGTAAACAATTAATTGAAAACGATTTTTCTTTAGAGCTCCACGTACCATTCTGTCTAATTAGTGGTGTTAATAATTGGTAGTATTTCTATTGACCCTGATACTTTTTTATCGACAGCAGGAATGGACTAGAAGAAATGTTAGAAGAATGTGAATAGCATTATTACCAGAACCCAGCAAAGGTTCTAATTTACTACTTGGTTCCGAGAAATACACAGTTAAATTAAACAGTAGCAGGGCACATTTTAATTAGTATGGACAAGGAGTAACCTTGCAATTTATCTATAATTATTCAAATAGTACATAATCAAGAATTTATCAAGCATAAACACAAAAATTAAAAATTAATGAAAAACGTCGATACTAATAAAAGTATCTACTTACTTACTAATAAAAACATGTGAAAGTAAAGTATTTCAAAAAGCTTGTTATAATATGTGTTTCCACACTGGCCATGAATAATTCCTACTTGACGCTTCGCAGTAATGCTGTAACGATACTCTATTATTACACATAATTATTTTTACAAATAAATATAATAAATGTACAAGCAAAAAAAATATTAAAAATATTAAAAAATATATGTAAATAGATATAAATATCATGTCTTTATCTTATACCTATATTTATATTTTTTTATAAATGAAATCTGACAGAAATAAAATATTTATCCTTTTAAAATGTTTAAAATTTTAATAATAATTGTGTCAGATGAAAGGTGGTTTCACACATGTTTAATCTACACACTGAATGGTTTTAATAAGTGCAGTATTTTATTTTGTATTTCTTATCCCTACATACAGGGTGTTCCAGTTTTTTGTAGCAGGACTTTAACAGTCGATAGACATTTGAAAAATATTAAAAAAAGTTTATAGAAACATAGGTTGAGAAATGCTTAGTTTTCGAGATACAGGGTGTTAAAGTTTGAAAATAAATATGGATTTATATTTATATTTCCAGAATGCTAAGAAGTATCGAATCCAAACTTACCAATTCTTTACATACAATTTAGAGGCCTATTTTAGAATAACAAACTACTACTTTACTTAACCATGGGCGTAGATATATGGATTTACTAAGGATCCTTTTTACAAAAAAGTAGTACGCCACTGATATTTTCCCATGTTTCCAGTTTAATTCAATAAAGCAAGAAAAAACAAAAATTTAATGTCTCTTGGCACTTTTTGATATGACAAGCCGTTGTTCAGAAAATTTACATTTAATCTTTTGATGCACGCCTCTGGACGAATTTTAGACCAACTTGAAGTCGCTCAGAATTTCACCAAATTTGATGGTGCGAAAAGTCTCTTAAAAAGAAAGAATGAAACATTTAAAATATTTATTGTAAAAGTTTATTATCATGTACTTAAATCAAAATTTTTATAACACAAATGTATTAAAACGCATCGGTCGAACTAAAATAAATTATTAGAAACATAAACACAAAAGCTAGCAACATGTAAAAGTGTCTTACTTCATTACAAGCATCATTAGTGATGTATCATTCTTTCTTTTTAAATTACTTTTCATACCATCAAATTTGGTGAAATTCTGAGCGACTTCAAGTTTGTCTAAAATTCGTCCAGATCCGTGCATCACAGGATTAAATGTACATTTTCTGAACAACGGCTTGTCATATCAAAAAGTGCCAAGAGACATTAAATTTTTGTTTTTTCTTGCTTTATTGAATTAAACTGGAAACATGGGAAAATATCAGTGGCGTACTACTTTTCTGTAAAAAGGATCCTTAGTAAATCCATATATCTACGCCCATGGTTAAGTAAAGTAGTAGTTTGTTATTCTAAAATAGGCCTCTAAATTGTATGTAAAGAATTGGTAAGTTTGGATTCGATACTTCTTAGCATTCTGGAAATATAAATATAAATCCATATTTATTTTCAAACTTTAACACCCTGTATCTCGAAAACTAAGCATTTCTCAACCTATGTTTATATGGACTTTTTTTAATATTTTTCAAATGTCTATCAACTGTTAAAGTCCTGCTACAAAAACCTGGAACACCCTGTATATTCATGATATATCTAATATTCTTCATATAATTCTTTATTAGTATTAAAATTAAACATTAGACATTAAAAAATGTGTATTATTGAAATTGTTAAAAATAAAAGTACCTATTCCCCGAAGCAACGAGGTAATAGGAGAAATAAAAGATACCCAAATCTGCCCAATTTTGTGCTTTATTATGCCTGGCGCATTCGTCATATTATATTGAATATTATATCCTGACCATTCATTCCTTCATTGCCCCGAAAAAATCTCGTAGGTGGGAGATTATTTAATTAAAATGACGTATGTGATATAAAATGTTTTTAGTATCTCCGACTTTACTGCTATGACAACGCCCTTTTTTAAAAATGGCAAGTAAAACGTTAAAAAATTAAAAGAAAATACTAAAAATTATTAAAAAATTCAAAATTTAGTTAATTCTATAATTATTTATTTATTCAGAAATTTAATTTCTAAAATTTGCTGAAATATTGCTACTTTTAACGGTAAATACTTTGCTTGATTACTTTTTAATAGGTTTGAATAAAACTAAACCGAAATTTTCCAAACAGCAACGGATTTATTACTTTATTAGACCTACAAAAAAATAATTTGGTCTGATAAATTTAAGTTATTAATTGGCATAGAGCTCTATCTAATGATTTGCGTAAACTGCGCACCGTGACTAATTATCAGTCTCAACTTCCATTTTATCCTTAAATTCATTCAATTAATTTTCTTCGGGGTCATAATTTACTCTTGGATAACAACATATGTTTTTAACAGGATGGATTTTTGAAATATACTTATCTCTTAAATTCGAATCTGTCTACAAGAAAATTAAAAATATCAAGATTTTAATTTAAAATGGTATTGTCCAACTTTCTAGATATCTTTGAGTTTTCAAGACACTTAAACAAACACTCATTTCAAAAAGATGAGCTATATTCCTAGTTCGGGTTGTTACAATGTATTTTCGGGATCCAGAATAGATATAGGTACCTATATGTTCAGAAGAGCCCATCCTACCCTATGGACATCAATAAGTGGTAATAAACTTCGATTTGATTGCTGGCTTTCTATTATAATTAGAAATTTCTTTCAAAGGCATCAGGATTAAATTATAGAAACAGGGCATTTCTGGAAAATATTTTTGAATATACAAAAAAATTTAGACGACCAGGTGACAATATTTTAAAGGGAACATGTGCTCTTTTGCAATTTCTTAATTGTTTTATTCGTGCCTCGTCCACATATTCTTTTGCCATTCATTTACAAGTTTGGGCGTAATTGATTATTTTGCTAAAAAATGTAATTTTATCTACTAAGTACCACAAAATAAATCGTTACGGTCACAAATGTGAAATTTGAAAAAAATAATCGAGATATCTGTCACAGATGGTTGGAAAATACTTCAGTTAAAATTACATATTCTTATGATATACAGGGCGGTTAAAATGTATTTCCGATTTATGAAAATTTCAAATGAACTCAACTTTTTAAATGGAACACCCTGCATGTTTTTGCATGAGAGAATGCATAATTAACTTACCTTCTTTTATAATGTCCCTGTGGCAATCTTCAGCTCATTTTGGAGATTTCCAGTAATATAATACATAATATTATTTTACTGATAATAGCACCAAAAAATCAACAGTTTTTTTACATAAAAAAGTTTACATAAATAACTAAAAAAAGATAAGAACAAACAAAATAACTAAAGAAATACATTACGGAAGATTTTCAGTCTTCCATTTGGTTGTAAACATACCAAGGTAGAACATAATATTGACTGGATTTCGATTTCATATTGGGCCAATATAGATACATTGAAATCGAAAAAAATATATTGTATCGATATTAACAAATACTGATTTTAAAATATTAGTAATTCAATATTGGTACTACATATGAAAATAATATTGATAAACGTAGATAAATATTAGTCTTACAATATTGCAAAAATAATATTTAACTTACATTAGTAATGTTCTTTGTAGACTATGTTGCTCAACCAATGTAAATCCATACAAATAAATATTAGATTTACAATATTGGAAAAATCATATTCAACCTACATTAGTAATGTTCCTTGTAAGCTATATTGCTTCACCAATATATATATATATATATATATATATATATATATATATATATATATATATATATATATATATATATATATATATATATATATATATATATACATAAAAATTAATATTGGTTTTATAATATTGGAAAACTAATATTTACCTTGTAGTAATGTTCTTTGTATGCTATGATGCTATGTTACTCAACCAATATAATATATCCATATAAATAAATATTAAATTTACAATATTGGAAAAACCACATTTAACCTACATTGGTAATGTTCCTTGTAAGCTATATTTCTTAACCAATATACATATATACATAAAAATAAATATTGGTTTTATAATATTGGAAAAACAATATTTAACCTACATCGGTAATGTTCCTTGGGAGCTATATTGCTTTACTAATATATATATATATATCCATAAAAATAAATATTGGTTTTATTATATTGGAAAATCAATATTAAATTACCTACATTAGTAATGTTCTTTGTAGGTAGTATTGCTCAACCAATATATATCCATACAAATAAATATTAGATTTACAATATTGCAAAAACCATATTTAACCTACATTGGGTAATGTTCCTTGTATCCATATTGTTTAACCAATATATATATACATAAAAATAAATATTGGTTTTACAATAATGCCAAACCAATATTTAACCTACGTTAGTAATTTTCCTTGTAGTCTATATTGCTTAACTAATAAAAAATATATTAAATTTATAATTGGAAAAACAATATTTAAACTACACTGGTTATTATACAACCAATATTGATTTTTGACTATAAATATTGTGTAAAATATAGTGAAATTTAAATTGACCCTATATTAATGAAATTACTTCCAATCAGTATGGTTCAAAAAAAATTTTTTCATATTAAACATTGATTTTTAACATATTGATAAATCTATATTATTTTATGTAATCTCAGCCTCTTTTTATCAATGTACAGTTACGTCCAATATTTAATTTTATAGATTGATTTATATTTGAATTAAATATTATATAAAATAGTTTTTAGATATCTCCCAATAAAGTTTAATCATTATTGAGTCAATATAGCGAAATGTTCACATTTTTTATTGATCCAATATTGTCTTTTTTACATTGCGCCAATATTAGTGTTCTACCTGGGTAAAGGAAATTTGAGAAAAGTTCATTTAAAATTTTCATAATTGTAAAAAAAGAAATTTTGACCATCCTATAAAAATGTAATTTTAATTGAAATATTTTCCAACCTTCTGTAACACCTCGATTATTTTTTCTTGAAATTCACATTTGTGACTGTCCATTTAAAAAAATATTTCCTGACCGTCTAAATTGTGTTTGGGACACCATGTATATTCTAGAATAATTTAATCCTGTTTTTGAACGAAATTTCTAACTATAATAGAAAGACAGCGATCGAAGACCGAAGCGCAAGTGCAAGACCCTGTATATTATGTAAAGATTATATTTTAAATTATAAATATAAAGTTATACATATATCGCATTAAATGTAAAACAAAATTAAATTTAGCAATACGCAAAACTGAAAAACCCCAGATCTAGCTACCTATATTAAAAAGAAAAAGAAACAATAATTAATTACTTATAACCGTTCCCACTGTATCTACCAGAAGAGAATTTGAAAATTAATTTAGTATTTAAATATAGAAGGCACGCTGTCTAATCAAAGAACTCTTGAATATTGTAAGACATAATGAATTCGTAAAACTATCAGCATCCATTGAAATCATTTGTCAATTTTACTAACCGTATTAAAATAGGTCACATCGGGTGAAAAATTGAACTTCGCAAACTTCTCCGATGGTTTCAGCGTTAGTTTCAAACTGCAATTATATGCACTGGTGGTTGCATTTAACACTTTCATCATTAGTACCGAACCTTAAATGCGATTTCAGAATTAATTCAGGTGAGATGAATTACGGTCTTTGTTAAAGAAGTTACTTTGGTGAAATCTTCATAGTTTTATTTTACTTGGCGTGAAACTAATTAATGCAATTTATTCAAATACATGCATGAATTACACGATATAATCTGAAAATATTAAATCGACCCTCCGTCAGCATAACTTGACCTATTAATGTATTACAAGTATTGGGGACAACATATAAGCGTCAGATTCCATTATATTAGTCCTATAAGTTTTTCCCAGATTACGCCTATGTTTGTTTTCTTTGTTGTTGGAGAAATATTGTATATAATATTGTTTGTAAATATTAACCTATACTGATTTACACTGGAAATTATTATTGACGCCTTTGTAATACATTATATTATAGCTAAGCCACCTACCCGCTATACATTTTTATTTTCATATTAATCTCTCTATTTAGTGGGATTTATAAGCTATATCTCTTTATGTCTGATAATTTATTGGATATTGAAATTTTCCATATAAAGCCCTTGTGCAATTGTGGAGAGAAAATCCAATGACACGGTCAGAAACTTCGTATAGATTTTTTTTCATAAAATAATTAATAATACTTGAATGAAAAAATAATTTATTGAAAATTAAATGTACATAGGAGTGCGAGTCTAATAATGAATTTTGTTATAAAAGCAGCTTTATCTCATTCAAAAATTTTACCAATTTATAATAAATATTAATATTTTCAAGAGACAATAAGTAAGTTACAGTAGTGGGAAGAGCAACATTATTATCAACCAATACTTGTAACAGTTTATCAATCTCTCTTAAATGGTTCTGACAATTAAAGAAAATATGATTTCCTTTGTAATATTATACAAAAAAAAAAAGATTAAATGTTTAAAAACGTGAATCGTTCTGCATAGAATTCTTAAAATAATTAAATATTATTTGAATTTTTACTACTTGGTATAGTAAAATTATATACCTATAAGACATTGTAAAAAAAGAAAAGAAAATTTAACAATTTGTTTGATTTCACATTTAAGAATATACAGGGCGTAACAAAAATGTGGGGCCGCTACTTCGGGAGCATATTCTACTCATAAAAATAAAGAAAAAAGTTTATAAAAACAAATGTCCAAAAACCTCTTGTTTTCATTTTACAGTCAGGTTTTTACTATGAAAAAAAAATTCTGGAAAAATTTGGGTTACAAATAATATTGTGAAGTAAATACAGAGTGTCTCTAAAATTGATTTTTTATGAGTAATTTAATATGCAGGTAATGTTTATGTTTACGTACAAGGTGTCAGAAAACAGAGCAATTATTAAATATATCATTATTAATTTTGTATGAAGTGTTAAGTTACGGTGGTAAACGCACCCGTGATAACATACATTTCTTTGTTAATAAAACAAGTTATGTAGTTTTGTGCTTAGACATAATAAGTGGTCTTATGAATATGTATTTAATTTAATTCAGTTCATTGTCGGTATTGACATGACGTTTTTGTCAATGAAAAGAATAGTTTGTTGAATGGCATAACGAAAAGAAACCCACCAGTTTTAAAATTTGTATTTAACAGACGACGACGCGGACATAAAACGTATTCTCTTTAGGGAACCCGCCTGGCATAAGTATTCTTTCTTTTCAGGCGGGAGATTGCTTTCCGCAAGATGCGTCATACATTTTTAATGTAATAAATTTTGCGGTTACTATAACTGCTTGACTCCCTTGATACTTACTATTTCCTCAACGGTATAGAAATGTACATTATGAATATTATGCGAAGAGGATGTAATCCTCAAGAGTTTTTTCTGTTTTTGGGATGTAATAGGTAAGTAATTAATTTAGTGGATACTTCAATAAATCTATAATAACTGTTTTAGCGATATGTATTCATAAGTAGGTGCTGAGAAATGTCTAGTTGTTAGGAAAAAATAATAATAAAAAAAATTTGATGTTTTTGAGAATTATGCCAAAAATAGAATTCAATAAATGTTTACTGTAAGCTATATTAAGCTATTTTCTATTTACAATTAAAAGTTATTATACAGTCCACTACTATACTAATCAACCAGGATTAGCAGCCGAAACAATAACCACAAGATACAAATAAGGCCATTGTAGCATATAGTTAATGTTTTAAAGAGTGGGCCTCTATGATTTTTTTTCAATATGTTTCTAGAACTCATGCTTTAAAATACATATATGAAGAAACATGGGCATTCCTGAAAAAAAATTATTGAAAAGTAAAAGGAACGCAATTTGAAAAACGATTACGTAATTGCTGATTAGGTATTGCAATATTAAGGTACTGCCAACTCTTGCACGGTTGTAACAAATGTCATTGTTACAACCGTTATGAAAGTTGTTTATTCAACTAATTTATACATACAATTTCTACCATAAAATACTATATATTAATATAAAGTCCTAAAAAAATTATTCGATTACATTTCTAGTATAAATACTAGTCAATCAGTTATTTCCTCCATCTACTTAGATAGAGCGACCAGGTGCATTGGTGATCATCACAAATGTAACAATCTATTTTTAATTATAAGAAATTAATATTCAATTAGTACAAAGTTTAAATACCGCTTACCACAAGGTATCTTAATCTAGGGTCACCCCTTCTTGATGTAAATAGCAACTTCAGTCCGAGAATCCATAAGCTCTGTGATTTTAAATTAACAACAAAGCGTACAGATTCTAAAACCGACATTGCTCATTTAAAACTTCATTTTTCTGTATATCGGTGGTGTACATTTTCACGTATTTACGCTAGAATTTATACTAAAATTATACAAAATATTAAAATTTTTTACTGCTGAAATGAGATTTTAAAGGAAAAGCTTAACTAAATTTTGTTTAAGCAACTCAGTTTCTGTGGTTATTCCTTGGTGTTGTTTTAATCTCAACTGCTTCAAAGCTTTTGTGAGCGGAGTATTTAAATTGTTCAGAAATTGAATAAACCTTTATTGGATTAATATTCTTGAATTTAATATTGTCTTCTTTATTTCTGTTTTGTGTAATATTTTATTTGAACATAATCATAATTTGCTTGGCCTGTGTCGAGCAAGATAAACTGATTTATTACAGAAAACATTTATATGCTATTTAAATAATTTCTACGTTTTAGTCAAAAACTAAAAATAGACTAATACATATATGTATACTGCAAAATAATATTTAGGATTTGAGTGTGTTAGGTAATAATTAATTATAATTATTGGTTATCGTGGAGTATAATTATATTAGCGAAACGTCTTTGTTACCTTAAATATGAAATATTCAACGATTTTATAAAAAAATATACTTAAAAAATTTTTACTGTAAAATGTATGCTACTTACTTATTAAATATGGCAAAACATTGAAAATTTACAACACTTTTTAGGTAGTCTTTTCTTTGAGGTTTGTGATATTGATTTATTTCCCTGAAATAAATAGCAATTATGTACATCTGTATTTTTAAGCTATAGTTTTCCTTACAGTTCGTTAAAATTAATTTATATCTTTCATTTGTAATAAAATTGCATTAGCTAGGTCAGAACCAGTTTTTCGAGAGCAGGTTTTAATTGCAAAAATTTTCCCTAATAAAATTCCAAATTTTAATTAGTAGATTGCGAGCTACATCATAATAGGTAACACAAATGCATATGTTTTTATATAATAGAGACGTTCTATTTATTGATTCAAGATCATCTGTTGACAAATATCTTGAATTTAAATTCTGGAGCTAATACTTTCCACCCAGGATTAACTGAATCAACTTAAAATCTGAATTCAGGATCTCAAAAATAAAAAAAAGTTTGTTACGAAGGTAAGTTCGGAAACGCTTTGCAAAAAGATTTACACACTTCCAAAGATTTGTTTGCTAATAAGAGCGCTTTTGAATAACATTTCTTCAATATTCATATTTTACCTTATCGATAGCTGAAATCCAGTAACCCACATTCTATTTTTGATTCAAAATTTTTAACGGACCCGAATTTTATTATGTAAAATAAGCTTGATTCATAGAGAAATTAAATTTGAGCTATCAATTAAAAACGTGTTTCCTTAAATTTAAAAATATTATAGAAGTAATGAAAATATTTTCATTTTATACCAAAGCCTAAAATTGCCTATTTTTTAAAATTCAAATGAGTTTAAAGCAAATAATTATCTGAACTTCGCATTCCCAATTTGTTTTCTTTATTTATATTATAAACGTCGCGCTGTTAAATTTAGAAAAAATAAGACACATTTTACGTTTACGTGCGTTTTTTTCTTCATATACCAAAAATTAACAGCGTTGTCGTGTTTCGAAAGTCTGAATTAAATACAAAAAAACATTTAACAAACGTAAATAAACTAATTCAATTTAATGTTTATAAAACCAAACCTCTACTTTGGGTTCATTCGGAATAATTGAGGTGTACTACAGGTTTATTCGATTAGAACTGTTTGAAGAGCAGAGTAATGCCAAGTAACGTCTTTTGAACATTAAAAGTGGCATTTTTTCGTAGCATTGAAATACATGAATCAAAATAAAATTTTATACATTTGGTATAAGCTCTCCGATTTGAAAAATAGAAAATAGTTCAAAAGTAGAACATCAAATTTCATAATTTTTTTAACAACAAAAGGTGGGCGTCGCGGCGTTTACAGTTTAATTGACAAAAATACAAATTTGAGAATTTTAACACCACTCAACTTTTATTTAAAATTTCGTTTCTAAACCTTATCATGTATCATTAATTAAAAATCACCATTTGCACTCTTTTCAGGATATCTCTGAAACTACTGAACATATTTCAAGTCTGAAAAAGGCATATATCTCTAATTTAACCGACCTTCTATCTCTTACGGATTATAAGGTACCAAAACAAATCCATTGAAAAAGTGAACACCCTGTATACATAATGTCTCGAACTTGTTAAAGTTTATCTTATCACATTGGTGAGATGTTTTTGTGTTAACGAATTTATTTCTCTCGTAACTCGATCTTTCAAATCTTCAAGTGCTTCTGTTAAATGTATGCGTTCTTTACTATGACCCCAAAAATAAAAATGTAATGGCGGTAGATTAGACGATCGAGTCGACCACCTGATTGGTCAATTAGTTTATATCTATTAATTGCCAACTACCATTTAAGTAACTGGTAGAAATTTTGTAAAGTATTACTAGCTTGTTGGAGAATCATTATTAGTGTGGTTTGTTACTTAATTATTGGTAATATACAGGGTGTTTCAGTTAAAAGTCCCCGAGCCATTATCTCGAAAAATAATAATGATATTTTACTTTTGTAAATGGAGGATGATAGATACCAAAGGGGGCTTTAAATAACTGTAGTTAGAATTTTTCCTCTACGGTTCACAGAGATGGCGCTACGATGCAAAATTATATTTCGATGGCTGGAACCTTGAAACATGATTCATGTGATTAAGGGATAATTTATGAATAATTTTGATGGTATAGAAAATTTCGAAAAAAACCAGCCCTTGTGGAGTTATTGAATTTTTTTTAGATAAGATAATAAAGGAAATACTAATTTTATGATGAGCTAAATTAAACTTTTGAGATATTAGTTGGTTGGCCTTGAAATTAAATTTTAATTTTGACAGTTATTTAACAAAAGCTTGTAGTGCATTTCAATCGAAGTTTTAAGCTGTTTAGTTAGAAGTTATACATTACAAATGGTTCGATACACCAATTGTTTATGCTTGTTATCAAATTATTAAGTTTAATTTAGCTCATCATAAAATTAGTGAGTATTTCCTTTATTATCTTACCTATTTCAGGTTTTAGGCACATTTTTATTAGAAGAGATAAAAAAAATAAATAACTTTGAAATATGTAATAACATACAGATTATTGTATTTAAAATTTAGCAGGGTCTTATTAGTTCCAGCTGAACCGGAAGTGCTACACATGTTTTTGTATTTTGTATTAGTGTATTAGAGCACTTTCCTTAACGTGAAAAAAGTTTCAAGTAACCGACAGTCTAGAACTGTTAATGTCAATAAAAAAACAGAAGTTTATCAAGATTTACGTGTACTGAAAAAATTTAAAGAAAAATTCAATAACTCCACAAGGGCTGTTTTTTTGAAAATTTTCTATATTATCAAAATTATTTATAAATTATCCCTTAATCACATGAATCATGTTTCAAGGTTCCAGCCATCGAAAAATAATTTTGCATCGCAGCGCCATCTCTGTGAACAGTAGATGAAAAATTCTAACTACAGTTATTTAAAGCCTCCTTTGGTATCTATCATCCTCCATTTACAAAAATAAAATATCATTATTATTTTTCGAGATAATGGCCCGGGGACTTTTAACTGAAACACCCTGTATACTTATTTGAAATAACCTAGTGTGGTTCACTAACTTATTTCAATGGTGCCATTTGACCAAAAATGACTCATTCTAGAAAAACGATTGTCGAAGTCATGTGTGTAATCATTTTATTTTTTGAAAAATTAAATCAAAACCAAACATGTTTTAAAGCTGCAAATGCAAAATTAAATTTTTTCAAAAATATGTTAGTTATTAATATGTCTATCTCAATGTGGCCTTATTGTATGCAAAATGCCTACCTGTATTCAAAATTGTAGGAGTATACAGAGTGATTCGTTTAAAAATCCAAAGTTAGCGTAACTTTCTGTAAAACAGGAAGTGACAGCAAATGATTAATTTGTCGAATTGTCAAATTTCAAATAATTCATATCTTTTAAAACAAAGAAGATATAATGGTGATCTCGTGGTTACCCGGTATATTGATCTACCTAGTTATAAAACAAACCAGTAAGTATTGTCAAGGAATATAGATATTTCACGATTACATGACAAAACCCGTCACTTCATGAAAATCTTAGGCAGATCATAAAACGTCTGTGTATTGTGTAAACGTTCACGATTTCGTGTTTTGACGTGGCTCTTCATGAAACGCCCCGCCAAGTTCGGCAGATCATGAATTCTAACCCCAATACCATTTACCGCTTAACAGATGTTGAAGTTTTATTGTAATGTCCAGCATGATTGTGTTACCCGCCGGTCGATGGAATGAAGTAGCTAGGTACAGGGTGTTCACGCGAGAATTGAACCCCCGCCTAGATCCCTCCGCTTTGACACAATTTGAAAAATAAAAATTCGTTCCTATACGATTTTTTCCGCAGTTTTCAAATATGTCCATCATAATTTTCTAGATCTCGTCATATACAGAGTGTTGCATATTTTTCTTTCAACTTGTGTGACACCCTTGTATCTAATTATCATGAAATTTTGCTTCAACAGACCAGTTCTGAAATTGGTCACAAGTAATTTTATTACAAGTACCTAGCCAGGTGAATAACACCTATTAGAGATGCTGTTTCTGTAGAATCGTTATTCCAAGCAAGCCGAAATGTCCATGTCAACCGTCTAAAGAACAGTGCAAAGCAAATATAATATGTTTGTGCTTTAGGAAGGAAAAATGGCGTGTAATTCACGGTGCCATAAAAGTGGCTCGTGTGCTAATAAATATTTTTGGCTTCACTCATTAAAAATATGTTTGTCTTTTCTACTGTGACAGGGATCAAAATTAATTTTGTTACAAAGTTTATGTATATTTTTTTCTACTTGAATAAAAGATGTTTCTTTCTTTAAAGACGTTTTCATTTATTTTGCAATTAAAAATGTTAAAACAAGTTGTTTGTCCTTTAATAAACCCTTCTGCATACAGGGTTATTGGTTATAAATGAAACCCCCTCTTAACGTCGTTATTTTTTGTGATAAAACAAATTTTTGAAACAAAAGTTTTAGGGCATTCTATGAATTTTTTTTCAACAATATATGTACCTCATAAAATCGGCACAAAGCAATCTTATGTTTTTTTTAATGGAACATCCTTTGTATTTTTGCATAGTATGAAAGTCCTCGTTTTCCCGATTTCAAAAATGTATAATATGTTGACGTTTACTATTATATCTATGCATAATTATTATTGGTTAGATCAATATTTCAGTTTTGCAATAAACAAAAATAGTACGAAATTTTTATTAATAACAAGATTCTATACATACCAAAGATTAAAAAATTATTGTAATAAATTTTCAACATGTCCCCAATTTTCATCAATACATTTTCTATAACCTTTTGTTTTTGAAAATCATGGCATCATTCGATTTTTATGTAAATAGAAGCCGCTGTATATCGAAAATGGCCACAGTAAAATTTGGTTTGTCCGGCTTTTATGAGGCATCCTGTATACTATTGAATATGGTAGCAAGAAAATTCATAGAATGCCCTAAAACTTTTGTTTAAATTTATTTTTTTATCTCAAAAAATAACGAAGTTAAGAGGGGGTTCCATTTATAACCAATAACCCTGTACAATATCGCGATCTGCCTGTTCTTGTTGGGAGTTTCATGAAATTTCAATATCTGTATAGCGGCAAATGGTGTTTGGAGATATAATTTATGAACTGCCTAATTTGGTCGAAAGTTTTATTGAGCGCCACGTCAAAATACGAAATCGTGGACGTTTACACAATACCGACATTTTATGGTCTGACTAGGATTTTCATGAAGTTTCGGGTTGTGCCATGTGACCACGACAGATAGAAAATTTAAAATATTACTTTCATTGCAAATACTCACTAGTTACGTACTAAGGGAGAATAATATAAAGAGCAGGTTCGAGATTTTAGTATTGTATTTTTTTGCCAATTTGGCTGCATAAACGTGAAAATTGCATTCCTGAAGCTATTGAAAAAAATGCAATTCTAAAATCTCGAAACCTGCTCGGTTGCGCCTCTTTATATTAATTCTTTACTCAATACTACGGGACTAGTCTAATCATCGTATATAAATAAGGTCAAGACTTACCTTTGCGCAAGGAACAATTTAAGATAGCTTCTGATCTTTTGTTTAATAGAAAAACTTTCAGCCGTTACTCTCAAACCATAACAGTTGTTAGTTATTGAGATTTTCCAGTCCCAGGTCGATATCTTGATTTGCCCAATTCTGTAAAATAACTTTCCTAGTGCTAAATTTAAAAGACATCTAGTGATTTTAAAACAATTAGTTATTTTCTTATGCAGATAATAGGTATCTGTAAAATAAAACAAACTACAAATTCTCTTCAATCGAAGTTCTTAGAAAGAATCTCATGATATGTACGTTCTTACTTTTAAGATAAGACTTAATTCACTCAATAATTATAAGTACTCAAAATTATAAATCACTATGACATTTTAATTAATCAAATGAGTGAGTGAAATTATAACAATTAATGATTAATTCTTATCATTTCACTCACTATTTCTTTCCTTTTCTTTTTTGGGATTTATTACCACATTCCTCGAGATTCCTATCCAAAAAATTCGATTTATCTAAAAAATATTCAAATTAACCAGTTTAAAACTGGGAAATAACCTCTACGCCTTTGACGTAATGTCAGAGGATCAGTTAGAGGGTGTTTTTTGACAACTAATAGGAATTAAATTAATACAAAAATAGTGCGCTGACGTTTCGGAAACTATATCCGTTTCCTTTTTCAAAGTTTAGGCTTTAGATTTTTATGTAACGTGTAGAAAAACACGGCATAAAATAAAAATTGTTTATATCATTTCCATAGATACTTACCATAGAAATGTTGAAAAATATTCTAAATAATATTAATTTTATTGAGTTCTTCTCTCAACATTGGTAACCAAGTTGAACAAAATTCTACCGAACAATTTGATACGCATTTATCTTCCTTAGGTAAAATTATTGCAGATTCTTTGATTTTTCTCTTTTTGTTGTCTGCTTCTTTGGTCAAAATGTTTGCTGAATCCCATTTTATCCTGTGATCGTTTTCCCAAGCATGTTCACAAATTTTAGATTTTTCAAAATCACCTTTTCTAATATAACTTTTGTGCTCGCCTAATCGTTTTTTGAATTGTATATACAGTATCCCATGCGAGTGTAATAAACATTATGTGGGTGAATCATCTAGACCACTTAATGTACGATTGGGCGAGCACAAAAGTTATATACCAAAGAAGCAGACAACAAAAAAAGAAAAATCAAAGAATCTGCAATAATTTTACTTAATGAAGATAAATGCGTATCAAATTGTTCGGTAGAATTTTGTTCAACTTGGTTACCAATGTTGAGAGAAGAAAAAATAAAATTAATATTATTTAGTATATTTTTCAACATTTCTATGGTAAGTATCTATGGAAATGATATAAACAATTTTTATTTTATGCCGTGTTTTTCTACACGTTACATAAAAATCTAAAGCCTAAACTTTGAAAAAGGAAACGGATATAGTTTCCGAAACGTCAGCGCAGAATTTTTGTATTAATTTAACTCCTATTAGTTGTCAAAAAACACCCTCTAACTGATCCTCTGACATTACGTCAAAGGCGTAGAGGCTCGCGTAGAGGTTATTTCCCAGTTTTAAAATGGTTAATTTGAATATTTTTTAGATAAATCGAATTTTTTGGATAGGAATCTCGAAGAATGTGGTAATAAATCCCAAAAAAGAAAAGGAAAGAAATAATTTATGAAATGCCACAAATAACATTTAAACAATATTTATTTCACTCACATAATAGACAATTAATGTAAATTTGCTTAATCCAAATCTCATAACTATACGTTAATTTATATTCTCAGATTACTACATATTTAACTTTTGGAAATATTTTGTAAAAACAATTTTCCATTTTCCACCATTTAGGTAATAACTGTCTGTGATTTATTGCAACGTCTCCTGTAATTACTTTAGAAATAGTTTACAATTGCTTAAACAAAGTTCAGATATTTTTAAAGTTCTGGATCCGGAAAATAAAACGATTTATTTTTATAGATAATTTATTTTCATAACATCTTCGTTACATAAATCGTTACAGCGTGTGACATAGATAAATGTGACTTTTGTAAGTTTGTACGAAAAGCACTTACAATTAATTAATTAAGCTTATGATCATTTCTTATATACACTGATAATTGATTTACAATGTACTAGTAAATTATTTGTGCACTTAATTTTAAGTTGGATTTTCTACTTGAAAATAGAAATATCTTTTGCTAAATGCCTCAGAAGATAAACGTTCGAAAATTGTTTTATAAGCTCAGCCCGAGGGCTATAAAATATCTGAGCATAAAAGAACTGGTAATATCATCATAATTCAAATTTGATAGACTCTGCTTTGTCCTTTTACATTACTGGTCTGGGCTGAATTATGTAACTATTTCCAGTAAATGCAGAAGTGTGAAATAAAAACGTGATAATTTATCTTTAGTTGCCACATTACTGCAGTACTGAAATAAAAAAAGGCATTTATATTAAGGGCATGCTTTCACCTCTTTAACTTCTTTTGAAAATACTAATAGATGACCGAGACGAGAGTTATATACATATCTGGTAAATGTTTTATTCCTCGCCAAATGTTTATACAGGGTGTTCCACTTAAGTCGGATTCTTCCATAGCTCTTTTATTATAAATTTAAGAGAAAAATGTTTCAAATAAAAGTTACGCTGAATTATGCGGTGTATATACAGAAAATATTTTTGATACACAGGATGTTCCATTTCACCTGGACGCTATACAACTTCGTTATTTTAAATAGAACACCCTGTATATCTGTGTATTTTTGGATTCCTGACTTAATTTTAAGTTGATTTTATGTATCATACATTGTGCCCAAAACATACCGTTTCCGAGATATTCAAGTTTTTTTGAGAAATTTCACGATTACAGCGCTCTGAATATTGCTAGATAGCTTCTAAGCCATAAGAGCTAGAAACTTGCGGTTTGCATAGTTTGATTTACCACGAATTACGCTATCATTTCCACTATTAGAAAAATATGGTAAGTAGTATAAAGTGGTAAATATCGGTACCTGCATTTGACAATCTTTCAACAGGAATAACTTCTTTTTTTCAAATGGAATGACCCATATTTTTTTCCACCGTTGGATTCAAAATTAAATTCTCTTTCGATTGATATAAGGTTATCCATATTTATCTTTAACAGTTTTCGAGAAAGATGCAATTCTTCCTAAAGTTTGAAAAACGAGCTGCCTACAGCATAAAGTAGGCTTTGCAAATTTTGTTTAAAACATCGCATTGACTTAAATACAAAGTTTATAAATAATGGTAACATCGAATGCAAAAAACGGAATCGCACAGTAGTTACAGATGAAAACGAATATCTAGTATTGGGATGCATACAGGAAAACTCTCAACTTAGTGTGCGACAAATTAGTCAAACGACGGATATTAGTACAACATCAGTACATAGGATTTTAAAGAAACACAAATATCATCCTTACCACATCCAATTACACCAGGAGTTACTCGAAGGAGACTTTCAACGGAGGCAGGCATTTTGTCAGTGGGCACTTGAGAGAGGAAGAAATTTTTTTTAAACAGGTCATGTTTTCGGATGAGTCAACTTTCCACAAAAATGGCTTTGTTAACCGCCATAATTGGCATTATTATGACACGGTAAATCCGCACCAATTCCAGACAACCGGTAGCCAATACAGGTGGTCCTTGAACGTGTGGACGGGAATTTTAGGAGGCCACATCATTGGACCATTCTTTTTTAATCGACACTTGACAGGAAGAGTTTATTTGGACTTTCTGCGAAACACTTTGGATGATTTGTTGGGCGACATTCCTTTAGCAACCCTTCGAAGGATGTGGTTACAACAGGATTGTGCTCCACCTCATTAAAAGACTGAGGACATTTCGAACACTTAATGTAAAATTGCAGTTTAAGTTCACGTACCCTTTTTTATTGCGCTTAGAATTTTCTATCATGTTGCGTTTTGTTTTCGTTGTTGGTAGTGGTTTAGTTTTGTTTGTTAGATCACTTTTTAAACATGCCAGTAATATTGTTACTGGCATGTTTTATAAATTTTAAATTCACGCGATGTCATTGTTGGTGACCGGATTTTTACCGGGAAAAACGAAAACAATTCACAATACAATTTGTTTGTCGAGATGAACGTACATAACATTGAAACGATGCTTTAAGCGATATTGGCAAAGCCTACTTTACGCTGTAGGCAGCTCGTTTTTCAAACTTTAGAAAGAATTGCATTTTTCTCGAAAACTGTTAAAGATAAATATGGACAACTTTATATCAATCGAAAGAGAATTTAATTTTGAATCCAACGGTGGAAAAAAATATGGGTCATTTCATTTGAAAAAAAGAAGTTATTCCTGTTGAAAGATTGTCAAATGCAGGTACCGATATTTACCACTTTATACTACTTACCATATTTTTCTAATAGTGGAAATGATAGCGTAATTCGTGGTAAATCGAACTATGCAAACCGCAAGTTTCTAGCTCTTATGGCTTAGAAGCTATCTAGCAATATTCAGAGCGCTGTAATCGTGAAATTTCTCAAATAAACTTGAATATCTCGGAAACGGTATGTTTTGGGCACAATGTATGATACATAAAATCAACTTAAAATTAAGTCAGGAATCCAAAAATACACAGATATACAGGGTGTTCTATTTAAAATAACGAAGTTGTATAGCGTCCAGGTGAAATGGAACATCCTGTGTATTCAAAAATATTTTCTGTATATACACCGCATAATTCAGCGTAACTTTTATTTGAAACATTTTTCTCTTAAATTTATAATAAGAGAGCTATGGAAGAATCCGACTTAAGTGGAACACCCTGTAGAACCACGTAATTAAACTAATGTTTATTACGGTTTTAGGAATCGAGATCTCTTTTTTCTACAACCATCCAATGAAGACTTTCTTGAAGTCATTCTAATGAAAAACAGTCAAATTTTAATTTAACTTTTATCTTTAATCTACACATAATATGACCCTTAAATATTATAAATAATTACAACTTAATAATATGATCCAATAACAATTTCGTGGAGTTCAAAAATGATATGATGTACAATTTCGGTATTTAGACACATACTGAGGTAAACCATATAGGAACTTTTTTCTTATTTTGACCTTTAGAATACGTCCTTAAAATAGTTCCCTTTCCTCCCGGAACACCCTGTACAATTTTTGTAACGCTAATTTTGGTGTGGATGGCTGAATTAGCTGGATTAAAAACATTCTACTCAAGTAAAAAATTGCAGTTTTGTCTGTTAATTTCGATTCGTTCATTATTTATTCATGTACTTGATTATTATTAATTCCGTAGTAATTGACATTTACGATTTGTTTATTGTTTAGTAGCAATTTTATTAAAGTATGCAAAGGGGTGAAAGCAGCATCTACAGCAGTAGAAATTTTGCAAATTTAATATTTTTATTTAGTTTCTTAAAATAATTCATTAAAAATTGAAATAGATATGAAATTGAAAATGTACATTCAATGATTAAGATAAAGATAACTTATATCGACCCAACTTTTTTTATAGTTGGTCCCAATTTTAAATACCAAGATTTCGATGGCAATGGGGAGAAGACATGATTTTAAGGTTAAAAATTTATATAAACTTATATCGTAATTCGTTCGGTTTCAGATATGCAGGGCGTTGAAATAAGTAAGTATATATTTTCTAGTTTCTCTTTCAATTACCCCTCAAACAAAGACATTAATCAACATAGAACTTGCGAAATGCGATATAATTTTATTGAAAATTTTTCCTAAAATGAGGTCCTCTCTCTTCTTCGAAGTTTTGGTATTATACATTAATGACTTTAATTCTCTAAATGAATCAGTTTGTACGTATATTCCCAAACAATTTTTTCTAATGTCTAATTAGTCAAAGTTATCTGAAATACGTACGTAAATAAAAGGAGTGGTTTAGATTATTATCTAATATTGGTTACTAATTTTAATCCCAAAGCAATTCCAGGAATTATTCTAATTTTTGAGACATTACACAAAAGAACTTCTGTACCTAATAGGAAATGATGGGTATTTTTGTACGAAGAAACATGGTTAAATTATTCATAGCTCAAGTACCTCTCTCAGAATAAATATGACCAATTAAATTGTCTACTCAAAATTCCCATATTTATGACACCATATATTTGGATATAATTAAACTTATATACCTGAAAACTGCTAGTAGTGATAATATTTAAAACTTTTTCATTGACATTAGAGGATTAAATAAGTATTACATTTTTAATGAAAGAGGCAATATAATCCACAAAAGATTCTTTACAAAATTTTGGTCTACCTATTAGGAGGCGATTATGTTATGATGCTTTATGTATTTATAGATGAATTCTAGATACCCATTGTTTTAAATACATAATTTATAATTAAATTGCACCCTACAAAAACCTTCAGAGTAACTAGTGATCTCTGCAGCTATATTAAATCTGGCATATTTAAAATAATAAGTCACCAGTAATGTAAGCTCAATTTAAAACAAAATTAATGCTTATCTAGTACTACAACTGTTTTTTAAAAATATTATTTCTTTTTAGTTCTAAAATGTGATCTCCCTATTAAATTCCGTATTACATTGCAAGAACTTAATTGTTAACTACATTCTTAACAAGTTTAATTTCTCTACGGTGGAATTTCTTGTAGGTTTGCTAGAAAATCTTTATGCACAGTTTCGGCGCATACTGCCTAAATTTTTATTTTCATAAATCCTATAGTAACTTATTTTCTAGATATATTAATCTTTAGAATATTATTCTTACAATTAAGCTTATCTAAATAACCTTTTTAAATATTAGTAAATTATTTCTGAATATGTAAAGTGCTGGACTTGTTAAATAAACTTTTTTAAACTACCCTTTTAGTTATTAGCCAGTCACAACTATGTAATTCTTATAACTGTAATAAAATTAATACAAAAGTTGTACAGCACTCCACAGTAGTACCTACTCATAGAGGGTTCCTGTTTTCTTCTGTAATGAGTCTATAAATTACTGTACATTTGATTAGATTAACAAGAAAAAATATATGTACTTTTTTACGTAATATATATTATGAAATTTAACACATTTAGAATAAATATTGTTAGTTAGATTTTTTGAGATTTTAACAATTTATTCGGATTTTTAATATGTTTATACATCTTTTTTGTAAATATATAAACATCCTGGGAATTAAATTCTAAAACCGCATACATGATTTGAGAGTATTTTTCTGTTTATCGACAGCAATAATATAAATTACAAACTATTTGAATTACAAATACGTCTATTCAACTATTTATTAACTTAACAATGTTAAACACATATTCAGCCAAAACAGAAAACTCGGCATGAATACTAACATTTTTAAAGCACCCAGTTTTGCGTACTAAACAACTTCTGCATTTAATTTTTACTTTGCCATAGAGTTATGAACAAATAAGCTGTAGGTGGACACCCTGTATATATTCTAATTTTCAAATAAATATTTCTTTCCATGAAACTGAGTACCTTGATTAAGAATGACGTAAATAAATACCAGATTTTTTCTTAATGTTACACAGTTGAAAATTTTTGGAAAACGAAATTTAAAACCGTGAAATGACTCACATTTTGTCCTGACATTTAAGTGAAAATGCTCTTAATTTATAATATACCCATTAAAATGAGACGAAAATGTGCCTGGTTTCACATGATATTTTAAACATTCGTAACTAATACAGGATCAATATTTTTGTTAGTGAGTTAAATTAATTAATATGGAAAAATATTACTCTAAACTGATTAACTGTTAGCCTTAAATATACAAAGTTCATGTATGAATTACATAATTATGTATCCGAATTGTTTTCCATAAAAGGAAGTTAAAATATCATTTAAGTTTATTTAACAAGATCACTACAGTACGTTAAACGACCTACTCGATATAATTTCTATAAAAATGTTAATGTTAAAGTTGCGTCCACTGGATTTTATTCTAGTAAAAATCACTGAGATGGTCACTTAATAAAAATGTTTACTAGGCAAAAGAAATCCCTGCAGAACAAACATTCTTCTTATTTAGTTCGGTCTGCAAGTTTTTTTTCCAGAATAAAGCAAACATTGTTTAGGAAGATATAATGATAAATAACTGGAATAAGAACGACAGGCAAGATGAAATGGATTAAATGGTAAATTTAACTTCTTAGACACTTACAAAATTTCATAAATTCAATGTTATCTCGACAATATTTAGTTTTGAAACTGTTTTCCTGACTTTGGAAATAAATCTATTACGTCTTGCAATCGATGTGACACATACATTGCAATTTTAATAACAGTTCAGTCATTATTTTAGTTCAAATTCTGTGTTACTTATTCGGGAATACTTACACTTATATATCAAAGACAGAAAGGTAAAAGTTACGTTTATAGAAGAAACATTTTTATTGGCTCAAGTGGAGTTGTACAAGACATAATTCATATATATGGCATTTTAGTTTACACCCATAATACTCTAGACGTACCATTTATCATAATTTTGAATACTTCTTGAAATAAGGATGTCATAAATAAAAAAGTGTCGCGACATTCATATATTATTCTCTATAAATGTATATATCCGTTTAGTGTATACAGGGTGTATTAAGTATGAGTACCGTTTTTTAACAGGTGATACATTGATGTAGAAGGAACAAAAAATTCTTAATAATTTTTTTTCTCTCTCGAACCGTTGCCCAGTTATGCCCTATTTAATTAAATAGCGCATCTGGCAACATAGCGCAACGAGCAGCTGTAACTTGTGCTAACCTATGTCAATATCCTCTACTCAGGCGACTGTAATGTGCCAAAAAAGGTGTTCTTGGCGAAATATTACATTATGTTATTGAGAAATAATCTCTGAAATAATAGTAATAATTGGGTCTCGATGAACTATGTCCAGAATTTCTTCCTCAATAACCAAATTATCCGCATGTCGGTCGTTGTGGTCCCCGGTTTTGTACACGCGAAACTACACTTCCCGTATCTAACAAACGTTGAGATGTGCGAACAAAACTTATATGAACTGACGAAAACAAAATAGTAAAACGCACTAAACATTAATTACCGACTTAAAACACTCGGACGGCGATAACAAAGGCAACTGAGTCCTTTGACTCCTTTGTGATTTGTAACAGTAGCCCACTGCCAGCCATATGATGCGACGTTGTCATATGCCTCTTTTTAAAAATGTATTAAAATACAATAAATTATTTCACCAAAACCCTCCACCGGACAAAAAATTCGCATTACAATTTTCTATTTGTATATTCGACCGGCACCTTCTCATAAACTTTTAGAACTTATTTTCTATTATTTTCCATGTAAATTTACCTTCAAAAAGCAAAGTTAAATTATTTTTTTTGGGAAAACCATTCAATTTTCGACACATGTTGTATAAGGTTTTTTTGTTTCTTTTAGGCCAATGTTTCACCCCTTAAAATAACGGTACTCATACTTAATACACCCTGTATATGATAACTCGAACTAGGCAAATATATTTTTTATGATTTCCTATTAAAAATAGAGGGTTTATAGGGCTAACAGGAATATAGATCAAGGTTTTTCTTTTATAAATTAATAAAAATTATATCAATAAACAATAAACATATACACAAACTATTCTATTTTATTGTTTACTGAGGTAGTGTGAAAAAACTAAAAAATAGTTACCCTGTGGATGATAATAAATTTTGTCGAAACGTCGCAGTAATTTTTAAAATGTTTAATTTAAGCAAAACCGTTGGAGTAAGATAAGGTTTTGTCCAAAAAATTTTGAAAACAAAAAATGCCTTTATTTTTAAAAATTCAGTATTTTCAAAATAATAAAGATATTCTCGTTTTCATTTCGATTTTTGTGAGGGATTTTTTAAATATTCCAAATCCGCAAATAAATTAATAAAATAATCTCTCCTTAGAATAAAAAACTGTAGTTTTCTTGGAAAATACAAAGAAAAGAAGAAGAAAAATACAAGAAAAAATCTGAAGAAAAAGTTGTTTCCCTAGCAGAGTTCTACAAAAAATTCATTTGGTATTTTTCAATATTATGCACCGATTTATGTGTGTGTGATAGAGAGGAAAAGAGAGAAATGTAATTTTACTCAGGATTTTGAAGAAAATAAACGTGATTAACATGCCCATCTACTCTAATTCACATAGAGACAACAATTCACTGAAAAAATTTGAAACTTTTTAAAACAATCTTTTTATAGAAAAAAAAATTTAAGAAAATAAAATCAATGTTGCTAAGGTTATTTGCGTTTAATGGTCATAAATAAGGAAATTATTACCCGTACTCTAGAAATAAAAAATCCAAACGATTATTTTCCGGAAAAACATCACATTTAAAAAAAAACATTTCGTAATATCAAAAAATGCCAAAATAATATTTCTTAGAAATGTTCAAGGGGAACAATTTTCTTTTTGTACTTTTTCAGGATCTGGCATATTTTACTAATAAACCGCAAATTTTTCATTTTCCAGAAATACGGCCACCATTTTGTTAATTTTCAAATTCTTTTTAATTTAGATTTGGAAAATTTAAGAAATTCCCCATAGGAATTGAGACGAAATAGAGTAATTATCTTTATTACCTTGGAAAAAACCGGATTTGCAATAACAATTTTCAAATATTTTTTGGCATCTATCTTATGCTTTCTTGTCAATTTGAGCTAAAATGAGAAACTTTCTAGATGAACGAAGAACAGCCTTTGAATTCACATTAAAAAAAGTGTTCGTTTTAATTTCATTTATATCTTCAATATTGCCATCGAATGCCACACACTTGAAATATACCGCGATCAGCTTATGTAAAATATAATTTGAGAATAAAAAATTCTGAATGGTGCGAAATCACAGAAAAACATGCATTGAAGAAAATTGATTTTCTGATGTTTTTCTACTCTTGGTTAAAATGCATGTTTCTTATGCTTGAAAATACATTCTATTTGTATTTTTTAACTACTACTACGACTCCTCCAAAATGAAAAAATGAACCGTAATTAAACGTTTGAAATAAATTTTTGAATTGATTTGAATTCAATCAAGAACTACTACTTTTTTAATTGAAGAGAGGGAAAAAAGCAAACAAAGCATTCCAATTATAACCCTTTTTATTTCTGTACAAAATATTTCTTAATCCCAACTAGTTTCAGCTACACAGTCATCATCAGGGGAATATTAATAATAAGAATATTAAATATTGTTTAAATGTTATTTGTGGCATTTCATAAATTATTTCTCTTCCTTTTCTTTTTTGGGATTTATAACCACATTCCTTGGGATTCCTATCCAAAAAAATTTGTATTAATTTAATTCCTATTAGTTGTCAAAAACACCCTCTAACTGATCCTCTGACATTACGTCAAAGGCGTAGAGGTTATTTCCCAGTTTTAAACTGGTTAATTTGAATATTTTTTAGATAAATCGAATTTTTTTGAATAGGAATCCCAAGGAATGTGGTAATAAATCCCAAAAAAGAAAAGGAAGAGAAATAAGAATATTAAATTTTTACAAAGACGAAGGTCAAAAGTTTGTAAAATGTTATTACTGTTAAAACATCACTAACTGAACAATTCATTAATTGTTGTTCTTTGTAAAAATATTCTTATTATTAGATATTCCCCTGATGATGGCTGTGTAGCCGAAACTAGTTGGGATTAAGAAATATTTTGTACACAAAAAAAAAGGATTATAATAGTTGAAAAGATTTGTTTGCTTCTTTTCTCTCTCTTCAATTACATTTTTTTTTCTGTAGGTACTACTACTATAATGGATTTTCGTCAACAAAAGAACTACTACCGTTTTAAAGAGACATTATGAAATTATTTAAATCTATCAACATTTTTTTAGTATTAAATATGTGATTTTGAACGTTTAGGTACACTTTTTCTTATCGGAATTTTTACATATTATAGCACTGTACTCATTACTTAGGCCTGCAGAAATAGAAAAAACGGTGTAACTAATTCGTTTCAGATAGCCGTAAGTAAAAACAGGTGTATTTAGTTATAAGGAATATACCTCTGCGATTCCTCCCAAATCAAATAAACAGAACATTGTTTAAAAGTCACTTTTATGTGAAAAAATCATGAAATTTGGATTTTTTTAAAAATTACAGAAAGACTGCAGTAGATTAATTTTTTTGAATGTTTCTGTTTACTAGGTAATTCCAAACCGGTTAATTTAAGCCCCGGTTAATTTCATTTCATTGATTATTTATTTAAATAATTGCCGAAAACCATCGAAATTTTCGAAAATTTCAAGCATTTTTTACTCTGAAAGGAAAAATGCTAGATTCTTGAAACTTTGGTGGAATATGTGTCTCATTACCCTCAACTTACAAAAAAAATTTCGTTTCAAAATGTTTATTAGTTTTCGAGAAATTCTATTTGATTATTAAAAAGGTCCCAAATGTTTAATGAAAAATTGACCTATTAACGTTATCAAAAATAATTCAACCACAGCTCATTTTTTTCGTCAAGACGTCAATTTTACGAATCTGTTATGGGCGTATCGATTTTCAATAATTTTGATCGTCAAAATGGCGTTAACAACATTGCTACTTTTCGGAGCAGCGTTCTTTGCAAATAACTTTACAACAAATGAACGTATCTGCACAAATCTCATATTTGAGTTGCTGGAATTTTTCTACAAATTTATAGAAAAAAAATTGTTGCTCTGGGACATGTAGGAGCCGAGATAATTTTTTAAATTGTTTAATGCGCCAAACGTTTATTTATTAATATTTATGGCCAAAATTGAAACTGGTTGTTAATAAGATCTTGAATTTTGTGAATTGATCAAGTCCTATTGAAAACGGGCCCTTTTTGAGGTCAAAATATAATTTTTAATAATTAGTGATTTTAGAGCGTCTTCAATTTGTTTGGCTCAAGGGACGGTGAATTTTTTATCAAACGAGTTTCAAATTGGGGTAGCGAGAAAAATTCGTCATATCTCCGTTATTTTCCGGCCAATTTCGACGTTTTTTTTTTAATTTGGGGTAGCTCACGAAAATAATAACAATGGGCACATTTGCAATATCCAAATAATAAACATATAATTGTTATAAACAATTTTTTATTATTTTTTTTTAAATTTTTTCTTTTTTGGGCTTATGCAACTTATAATGTGCTAATGTATTAAATACAAATTTATAAAGATTATATAATGGTAACAATGTATGCACAAACTATTTCTCCATCAAACAATATACGATGTTACAGCATTGTTACCATTATATAATCTTTATAAATTTATATTTAATATATTGGCACATTATAAGTTGCATAAGCCCAAAAAAGAAAAATAAAAAAAAAAAAATTGTTTATAACAATTATATGTTTATTATTTGGATATTGCAAATGTGCCCATTGTTATTATTTTCGTGAGCTACCCCAAATTAAAAAAAAAATGTCGAAATTGGCCGGAAAATAACGGAGATATGACGAATTTTTGTCGCTACCCCAATTTGAAACTCGTTTGATCAAAAATTCACCTGTCCCTTGAGCCAAACAAATTGAAGACGCTCTAAAATCACTAATTATTAAAAATTATATTTTGACCTCAAAAAGGGCCCGTTTTCAATAGGACTTGATGAATTCACAAAATTCAAGATCTTATTAACAACCAGTTTCAATTTTGGCCATAAATATTAATAAATAAACGTTTGGCGCATTAAACAATTTAAAAAATTATCTCGGCTCCTACATATCCCAGAGCAACAATTTTTTTTTATAAATTTGTAGAAAAATACCAGCAACTCAAATATGAAAGATTTGTGCAGATACGTTCATTTGTTGTAAAGTTATTTGCAAAAAACGGTGCTCCGAAAAGTAGCAGTGTTGTTAACGCCATTTTGACGGTCAAAATTATTGAAAATCGATACGCCCATAACAGATTCGTAAAATTGACGTCTCGACGAAAAAAATGAGCTGTGGTTGAATTATTTTTGATAACGTTAATAGGTCAATTTTTCATTAAACATTTGGGACGTTTTGAATAAACAAATAGAATTTCTCGAAAACTGATAAACATTTTGAAACGAAATTTTTTTTGTAAGTTGAGGGTAATGAGACACATATTCCACCAAAGTTTCAAGAATCTAGCATTTTTCCTTTCAGAGTAAAAAATGCTTGAAATTTTCGAAAATTTCGATGGTTTTCGGCAATTATTTAAATAAATAATCAATGAAATGAAATTAACCGGAGCTTAAATTAACCGGTTTGGAATTACCTAGTAAACAGAAACATTCAAAAAAATTTATCTACTGCAGTCTTACTGTAATTTTTAAAAAAATCCAAATTTCATGATTTTTTCACATAAAAGTGACTTTTAAACAATGTTCTGTTTATTTGATTTGGGAGGAATCGCAGAGGTATATTCCTTATAACTAAATACACCTGTTTTTACCTACGGCTATCTGAAACGAATTAGTTACAGATTCCCGTTCACATCGTCTAATTCTACAGGCCTAACTGTACTTTACTGAAATAATACGCATGGCTTTAATTTAAAATAAGAAGTCTTACAATGGTAAGAGACTTTCTATTTCAAATTAAACATTCTTTTGTACTATTTGTGTATACCAACCAGTTGAAGTAGCGAGAACTGTAACTTTTAGACCACCCCCTTTGTACACAAGGCACTGAATGCGAATAAACCTAAATAAACAAAAAATGAACTACAAACACTACCGCAAGTCAAATAAATATGTTAGGTCCTTCAACAAAAATCTCAGATACTATATTCGTATGTTCCAACTCATCATAATGAATTTAGTAGTCAGTTAAACCAAAGTTTACTAAACTTTGGTTAAACTCAGTAGCTAAACTGTGTGTTAGGTGGATTTTTTTTTTGTATTGGGCGATTAGCGAAACAGCCAGAGGTGGATTTGTCTTTTGGAGATTAATCGGTACATATTACCCTTATTAGAAATTAAGAAGCTGCAAATATAAAAGTAATATCAATGACAAATGTAAACTATAAAGACATGGAACGACATTGTTGTAATTGAAGCAAGAAAATTTATAAAATGCGGTTGGACACTGCCAGAGGGCGACATTAAATTTTTCTTCTTACTCTGTTATTAGTATCCTTAAAACATATATTACAATATTGCTTTAAAGCTATTCCAAAAAACGTATTAAATATTTAAAACCAGTAGTATCAGTAAAGAAACAGAGAAAGAACAGTATCGCCCTCTGGTAGTGTCCAACCGCATTTTCTACATTTTCTTGCTTCAATTACAACAATGTCGTTCCATGTCTTTATAGTTTACATTTGTCATTGGTAATATAAATATTTCCAAAAAAAAAAAAAAGAAATCTCTAGAACCAACTTTAATGCCTTCATAGATAAAAATTTGATGATTTTTATCATAGAGAAAAATATAGCAAAATGGTAGAGGTAGACGTCAGAAAAATCTACTTCATTCTTTAAAACATTTTTTTGAATTTGAAGCATGTTGCATGTACTTATGTCAATATGTCATGATACATTTTTTAGGCACAATAAAAAAAGTCCTCAATGTACAAACCATATTTCTTAACAGTTTTATTGAGGTACCATAATAAAAGTTATTTTGTTTAAATTCGTTGTTTATATTAAGAGCTAAGAAAAATGTGAAAAGATAATTTCAGAACAACCCTCTAAATTTACCCTGCTAAATCAGTCTTATGATGGATGCATGTTACTATTAAACGATTTTGGATTATTTTTGGTAGAGGAGGTAGATATTGAATAGATAAAACTACTAACAAAGTTGATCGTATTTTAAGGCGTTGCATCAGTTGGTAATATGAAGGAGCTCCTGGGTGTACTCAGGGATTTGGAATACCACGTCAGCTCTTATTTTGACCTTTAAGAGAGAGATTCACAACAAATTGTTAGAAATGACAGTGTAGATGTGAACTGCAAATGGCATCTATTTTTTATTGTACCGTACTTCACAAAGACAGATTTCATCACATGGGTGCGGAGAATTATTGGTGAAGACATCTGTTCACTTTGACTTTACAGTACCTGATAGTAGTGAAAACGCGACTTGGCATTTAATGCCTAGCTCCTCGTCTGACAGTTATGCTGTTCAACAGTGTCCATCAACGGTAGGTAACGGTAGGTATGATTCAATGAAGTAAGTGACCTTGTCATTAATCATTTGTATGGCTCGATTTTGGATTGTGTTAGAGAGTTCAAGTGAAATTAGGTTTAGTACTCTATATATTATTATGAGAACAACATTACTAATAGGAACGATATTTGCACTTTATATAGCAATTGTAGTGTTTGTTATATTGTTGCTGATAATAATTCAACACAAATTGTATGTGTTCACATATACAGTATCCGGCAGCGAACTATGGGCACAGCGTTGGGTTTAGATACGAAATAAATGGGCAACCAATTTGTATTGCAATCTTAGTGACTTAAGCGCTCGCGTCCCAACTTAATAATGATAATAATAATAATAATCGATTTTTCTTTTTTTAATTTTTTGGAATTATCTATATCTAACTTAAATATTGCCGTTGGATTTTTTTCCTACCACTTAAGGTAGGCTCTCTCTATAGTGAATTTAAAGCCATTTCCTTTAATGTTTTGTTTTTTAAAATCAGATTATAAATAACGGCTTGTGGCGTTTTTAGGAGACACCCTGTATAAACCTAGATTTTACTTAATAAATTAAATGAGGGATGAGAAGGAAAGAAGTTCTCTTTATCGAAAAACCTTTGATTTAAAATAAATGTTTTAACAGTGTAGCTTTAGCTTTTCTTGATAGGTAATTTTTTAGGGCGAAATAATTACTATGTTTTCCGACAGCTAATTAATAAAGAACTGCCTAGTTTTATTAAAAATATGTTTCTAAATATCCCTTGGACCATTCTCTTTTATATTTCGTTTCGATATCTGTTATATGTAGTTATCAACCAATGTTGTTTTTTTTTAGTCTAAATTATCTTAAAGCTATGATAAATTGCTTTTGACAAATGTGCCAAAATAAGTTAGAGTGTTGCATTGAACATACTAAGTGAATACACTTGTGTACTCTGGTGTCGGTATGCCATTTCAAGCAGAAGCCAAGCGTATTGAGAAATATTGTTTAAAATATTCAGTTTTATGTGTTTCTGTGGATATTAAATCTTTATGACTTTTATGATGTTGTATATGTCTGATCATAAGTTATATTTCCGCATATGGGTTTATTTTATAACATAAACATGCTGAGTGAAATATATTATGCCGTGGATGCTGCTGCCTACGTGAATATGAAATATTTGGAGCAGACCACAATTTTAGATAATGGCCATTTTAATTTCACACTGTGAAACTTATATTAGTCGATTTCATTATTCAAAAGGATCTATATACTTACTTTAGTACATAATTCACATAAGTTTCAAAAAGTACTTTATAATTAAATAATTACTTTTGTTCAGATTTAATCATTAATCACTAATTTCAGAGTTTCTTTGTTGTCAAAATTGTTTTTTCTTAATCAAGCTTTCCCAAATGAAATATTGACCAATTATCTATTACAGTTTTTGTTGCGGCTGACGGTTTGATGAATAATTGATTAGGTTCTCAAATATTTTTTTAGAGTTCACTGAGAAAATTGAAGTGTTCATTACATAAGTACTTAGTAGTGAAATTTTATATGAATGAGTAAAAATAAGTTAAATGATTTCCTGAAATAAATGTGGATAAAACTGAAACATGATAAGAATATACTTTAATAATTTTGGATTAAAATAATATACGTTTTGAAATATTATTATAAATATCAACCAGTATCATCAAACTATGTGACCCGAAATACAAATAAACTAATCGATTGATAATCATTTCCATTGTTTCGATTATGAATTCTACGAGTGTCCCCGATATAAAGGTGGGACGTGTGCGTGTATGCTCGCAATGACCTCTCATGCCACAGAGGAAGCTGACTTAGAAATGAAAAACTATAATCATTCATACACCGAACTATTCGACTACCTTTCCACAAACGATGATGATAGCAATCCCTTAATGGTCAAATCTCATAAATCGAATGATATATTCCAATCAATCTGATAATGCAGATAGAGAAGTCGAAAGTATAGCCTCTAACAACCAACCCTGATATCTATGACACTGTCTCCACCTATAGGTGAATTATCTATAGGTTATTTAGATCATAACCCTATTAAAGTTCCTGTTCTTTTGTTATTCCATCGATCGAAAAAGCAGTCACGGAATGTCTGGCAATTTAAATTAGATCACTTTTCATGCGTTCTACTCATCTATGGCGTGATGCTTGTTTTAATACAATAGATCCAGCTGTTTATTCGCAATCTATAATCGGTGGATTACCATTGGATATAGCACTATATATATCATAATCTCATATAAAATGGGGTAGGATGATAAGCCGTGACTCAACAGTCAAAATTATGTCTTTAAATAATGCAGCTTGCCAAAAGTGACATAGAAACAAATCAAAAGAGAACAATCAAGTTTTGCTGAGGCAATAGCAAAAACCATAAACGATGAGGTGAAAATGAACTTTATCAACAACAAAATAACCAGCCTCAGCTCCGAATGGAAGCCGAAACTTCTGATCTGTGACCAAAGCAATTGGGGGAAATTTCGCAAATAGCCCTTTTTTCTCCTTTAACAAAAGCAAATGGATCAATAGTGATGACATTTATAGATATGGTATATCTTTGCGAAAGAAAGTGTAGGTATTCCAATAATTATTACCGTCTCATCGCCGTACTCTATATGCTTTCTAAAGTGGTGGTGAGTGCTATTAACATACGGCTGCTCGAATATCTCGAATCGGCAGATAATTTTGAGTATTCATTCATGGTTTCCATTGATGGGCTCCATCAACGGGAGATCTGCTCATATATAGTACCCATCTATCGAATGATGCAATCGAGAGATTTGGAGTAGCCCAAGCCATAGTTTTAGATATATCCAGAGCATTGGATCAAGTGTAACATCAAGGTCTGCTAAATAAATAGATTATCTCTATAACTGCTCACTTTATATTGTAATTCCTCAGCAACTTGGTTTCTGTAACGTCTAAACCCGAATACAGTTTTGCTAATGTGTTAAGTTCATTCTTTCAAAGAGCAGTAAGTGCCGCTGAATCCTACACTTCACGATGCAGATAAATACCTTTGTGGAATATGAAACTTCATTACAGGTTAAACGATATTTTTGAATTTAATATTTAATGGTCACTTTGTTTTAGTGTGGACTATCAAATATATAAATCTACCAAATTCAAAATATCTGGAATAGTTTCTAAATTACCAGGACAGACAACAGAGATATTTGATTAAAACAAGTGTTTAGACTCGACCTTACTGATTTAAAAATTATTTTTAATAATCAAATATGTGCGGCAACTTAAGAACATTTGAGGATATCTTAGTGGAATTTAGTTGCTGTATGAGTCTTTAATTTACACATTGTGCAAGAATAGAATTTCGTTCGGGAGTGATGGAGGCACAAAATTGAATGTTATTTTTGTTAAAAATATATTGCTAATACATATTTATTTATATAAAATATGCCTTTGGGAATATATTCCTAATTTTTTTCAGCGTCTATTTTTTAAAAATAATATCACTGATTTATGTATAACCAAGAAGAAAGTTTTACAACGCAACAATTTATTGCTACAGTAATAAGAAGGCGGAAGGAAATTTTATAAAAATTAGTATGAAATATCCGGTAAATGTCTTGTATTGTAAAACACAATTTTGAAATTCACTGTTACCGCGCTGATCACTGAAAATGACTGACTAAATTGTTTGGTTACTCACCGAGTAATGTATGCTCTACTTTACTTTACTACAAATATTACTGCAATATATTTGAAATGACGTGAACGTTTAAAGCAGAAAATAAACGCTTCACAGATTTAGGCTTTGGAATGGACAGATTTAGACGAGATAAACAGACTGCTTGCTATCTGTCATTTGGTTCCCATATACGCTTCCTTTCACTTATGAAATTTTAAACTCCATTTCAGCTAGGGAGATTTCAAAACAATTTAAATTCATGCATATAAAGTTAAAAATGTATTTATACGTTATTTCCGACGAATTTAAAAATATATGTAAGAGAAACTTTTAAAAACTCGCTTTTATTAAAAACGAACTGAAAGTAGAAATGGGTTTTTTTCAGTTATCCCAGCATTCTCATATAACAAATAATAGCACGGAGTGTTTAAAAGAGAATGTTTTAGTGTCTGTATCTGGTTCCAGGAACGTTATCTTTTGTGGATGAGAAAATCGTGAATTGCCAAAATTTCAGACAATGAATTCTGAATAATTTTTAATATTTCATGTTTCTTGTGTAATTATTCAATAAACCGTTGAATTTCATTATTTATGTCTTGTATACAATTTTAATTTTTGTATTAAATATCCTCTATATTTCTTAGAACTAATGAATTTTAAAAATGATCAAATTTTGTATCATCTATCGAAATAGAAACGGGAGACGAAAGTGCAATTTTATAATGAGCACTTTTAAACGCTTCTATTTGTGGTCATATAAGCCTGAAAATAGACGAATAAAATTATTCGTTAATTTTAGTGAATTTTCAATAAAAGTGAATTTTTTATAAATCTTTTTTAATAAACTCTTTATTTTATATTATTTAGTTTTTAAATTTTCTAATCAATCAAGTTTTTCCATTCGTGTGTAATATGCTATATACCACTCTCACTCTCGGTAATATACTTTTACATAATCATAGTTTTATGGTGACTACAGAGCTAATGGATAACGAACGTATTTTCTTGAAGAGGGTCGGAACTTTCAACGCTTCCCTGAAATTGATGTAGTTTCCATTAACACCAACGTCCAAGGTATTTTCTATAAATTATTCGTTAGGTAAAGACAAAAAATATTTAACTCTAAATTTCACCGGTCTTTGTTGTTTATATTATTAGTATTTGCTGACTTTGGTTTTTTAGTATTTATAACGTCAGAGAAACCCATAAGAAGACTTAATGATAAAAGTTACTTTACTACAAACAGGCCACAACTAGGCTTGTGGAACTTATTAGTAATCATATTAACTAAAGTTTAACCATGAGCTAAGTTTTAGGCTTTCGGTAACGGTAAACTTATTTGAATATGTGGGGGAGATTCAAAATTACGATAGTTTACTTTAGAAATCTTGACATCATTACTTACCTTAAAAAAATAATTGTGTTAAATGAATATTACTTTAGCGCAAGAAAATTATATTTGTGGATGACATCATCCATATTTTTTTAAATAGTATCTTTATTTCACACAGCTGTATTATTAAAAAAAAATATGCGGCTGTAAAGAGGATGGTTAGTTGCACTGTCTCCCATAAAAATAAGTATAGGTAAATGTAGTATAGTTGCATTCGGAATGATATGCGTCGACCAAATATACCGGGTGTTCCATTTAAAAAATGCCGATGATTTAATACTTTTAACGTGGTTCATTCTGTATTAGGTACCTGCAGTGTTTAGCTCTAGTTGGAATCAAGATATATCCTTTGTATTTTTTTGCTTTATAATTTCGAAAAAGTATATATTTTAACATTGAATGAAATAAAACTTAACTGTTTTATGATTTCCACAAATCTTTTATATTTATATATTTTACAAAATATATAAACTACATAACAATTGTTTCGCCACACAGTGGCTTCGTCAGATGTTGAGTACTAGACTAAACTACTTCCTACAGAACAAGGGTATTTAAAGTCTTCTAGAGTATAATAAAATATTAACAGAGTTGTAAAATTAATTTTGAATAGGTGGGTAGCTTAAATATGAATAAATATGAAAAAATCAAGAAGTATTCAACAAAAACAGAATAAACTCACTCTCTCGATATCAAATATTAACAATATTGTAAAATTAATTTTGAATGGGTACATAGTTTAAACATAAATAAAAATATGAGACAATCAAGAAGTATTCAAATAAAGAGATATGGTAGATATATGATTAAAACAGATTTAACAATGGGGAAGAATTAGTTTCAAGTTGGTCATTTAGGATTATATCTGAATTTTTCAATTTGTTAATTTCCAAAGATTCTAATAATGTTAATTTTGGTCCTTTATTTTCTGAATATAAAATATCAAAGTTTTCATTAAATTGATGATTTTCTTCGAACAGATGATTAGCGTAAGTAGAATCATCTTTTCTATGTGTAAAGCTTCTTTTGTGCTCTCCTATTCTTTTCTTAAAACTTCTTCCGGTTTGACCAATATAGACTTTAGGGCAGGTACCACAGGTTAGCTTATAGATTCCTGATTTATTATCTTTCTTAATTTTATCCTTATTATTTTTAATAAATTTACCAAGTGTATTTGTAGTTTTATAAGCAATATTAATATTTTGTTTTTTCAAATTTTTTTTTTTTTTTTTTCAATTTTTTTTTTTTCAAATTTAAAAAATTTTTTTTTCAACGCCTGTTTCAAAAATAAAGTAATTCCAAAATATATACAATTAAAAACCAGCAACCGAAGTAGTTCAGCAAATAAAGGACGACAATTTGGGATGGAAAAGTGGTTAAACGAAGACAGAAAACAACAATATAAGAAAGATGATTCTACTTACGCTAATCATCTGTTCGAAGAAAATCATCAATTTAATGAAAACTTTGATATTTTATATTCAGAAAATAAATTAACATTATTAGAATCTTTGGAAATTAACAAATTGAAAAATTCAGATATAATCCTAAATGACCAACTTGAAACTAATTCTTCCCCATTGTTAAATCTGTTTTAATCATATATCTACCATATCTGTTTATTTGAATACTTCTTGATTGTCTCATATTTTTATTTATGTTTGAACTATGTACCCATTCAAAATTAATCTTACAATATTGTTAATATTTGATATCGAGAGAGTGAGTTTATTCTGTTTTTGTTGAATACTTATTGATTTTTTCATATTTATTAATATTTAAGCTAACCACCTATTCAAAATTAATTTTACAACACTGTTAATATTTTATTATACTCTAGAACACTTTAAATACCCTTGTTCTGTAGGAAGTAGTTTAGTCTAGTACTCAACATCTGACGAAGCCACTGTGTGACGAAACAATTGTTATGTAGTTTATATATTTTGTAAAATATATAAATATAAAAGATTTGTGGAAATCATAAAACAGTTAAGTTTTATTTCATTCAATGTTAACATGGATTTCCATCAAGTAAAGATCGACTCAATCAACTATATATTTTAAGTCAGCTGTAAATAAACTTCCTGTATAGGGCTAAGTTGCTACTACCCCTCAACAATTGCTATTGCTATATAATGTTCCAAATTCGTCCTGATTTGGAATACTGCCCTCACATGCCGCACTTTAAACTTCTGAATTGAACTGAACATTTTCGATTCAATCCAGAACCTCTACATACGAATGGTTAGTTACACTGCTTTTACAAGTCAACTCACTTCATTGGAATATTCTAGGAATATTGGTCAGCCTTCTCTACTATAATTTTCATGGACACTACCCAGCAGAGGTTTTCAATAGGTCTCTCAACATACTTATAACGTATTAAATCATACAAAAGGCAAATATTGATGGATACAGAGATAAATACATAAGATTAATGTTCAACTGATTATCTTAGACATGAGCTTTAATTTTTGTCTCGCCATTTACTGATACTTACAGAAAAGCACTTTAAGCATAAATTTATCATTCTGTTCTGTTTTATTCCGTACGTGGAGCATGTGGTAAGAAATATTTATGAGCTTTCTGTACGAAACCGAGATAACTACAGCTTAAGCTTATTAATTTTAATGGTACTTCGAATTTGTTTGCCATGTTTGCTAAATTAAATTCCCCCGTCTAGTGGGTTACAGGGTATCATCATATTAGACACCATAATTGCGTTTGGGATAGATTTGGTTATGCATGACAGCAAATAATAAGCAAGTACGTTAGAGTTCCTTTAGAGACAAAAATCAATTTTACATTCTAACAGCGTTTTATGTTGCATAAAATGGATGTAGTTGTAGTAGAAACACCCGAGACATTAAATAGCGTTGGCGAGAGATTTCATCATTCAGTTCGTATTAATAATTGCAAACAACTTTTGTTAGGAAGTGTTATTAATGTTATTGCAAGTTGTAATCAACATTAATTTATGTAATATGTAAGTGTTTAAGCTGAACTATATTTTGAGACGATGATTGTGACTAATAAAGTAAAAAGGAACAATATGAACGAGGAAGACTATATAGAAAACGATTTAGAATATCATTGAGGAATATGCTCTCTAACACCTTTCCTGTGATCCTGGTAATTCCCTCTCGTTTCATTCCAGATTCTATTCTTGGTCTCAGTGTGCCATTTCGAGGATCGAGGTCAACGCGCAGATCACCAATATTACAAATGATACCTGCGTTGTCAATGCAGAGTTGCAACCATTCTCGTTACAGCAGTATGTCATCGAACCCCAGTCTTCTGTAAAAGAAAAATATTTTTAGAACGTGAATTGTTTTATCTTATAAAGGTTATCAAATATGTTTCGTTACCTTGCGTTGATTTCAAATTTATGCAAGGGTAATTTAATATTATTTATTCATAGATGTAGTACAGTGGTTATCTGCCTATTATTAGTACTGAGATGTGTTGTGTATTGATTGCCAGAGTGCATAATTCAAAGCAATCGTAAGGACATTATTTATCTACAGAGCCAAAGTGGTTATGTTTATTTATTCATTATTGAACGTGGAAAAAGTGACAAATAAGCAGCAGTAGAAGAAACAGGTCTTTTAATGAAAATGAAAAACAACTAAATTGCTCAACATTATAAACATATTTCTTTCCTTTTCTTTATTGGGATTTATTACCACATTCCTTGAGATTCCTATCCAAAATTTGATATAATAGCAAGTATAGAGAAAACTGCTCAAAATTTACCAGCGGATGAAGGAAATGAATACCGTATACGTTCAAAAATTATTTTAGAGAATCAAGTTAAAATTAAAGGTAATTTGAGTTCTGAAGAAAAACAATCAATTTCTTCTTTGAAACAGGACATTAGTATTAAAATTTTACCAGCGGATAAAGGTAATGCCACAGTCATTTTAGATACACATACATATGATTCAAAAATTACAACTCTCATAACTGAGGGCCCTTATTCAAAATTAAATAAAGATTCAACCAAATCAATTGAAAACAAAATTTACAGAACCCTTTTTAAATACAAAAATGAATTTAATGACTTTGAACGCAGAAAGCTTACACCACATCATAGTAAACCTCCTCATTTTTATCGTTTACCAAAAATACATAAGGCAAACATTCCTTTAAGACCAATTGTTAGCTCTATTAATTCTCCGTGTCATAACTTGGCAAAATTCTTACTAAAAATTATTAATCCGCTTTCTGGAAATACCAATTCATATATAAAAAATAGTAAGCATTTTCTAGAAAAACTTTATGAAAATAATATTCATGATACACATCGGATGGTTAGTTTTGACGTAGTTAGCCTTTTTTTACAAATGTCCCTGTGGACAAAACTTTGGAAATAATTAGAGACTAATAATAAACGACAATAATTTGGCAAACAGGACTAAACTTAAAGCGTAAATAGTATAATGGAACTGTTAACGGTATCAATAAAAACAACCTATTTCCAATTAAAAAATTATTTTTATCAACAAGATTTCGGGATGGCAATGGGTTCCCCTTTGTCACCAATACTAAGTAATATATTTATGGAGGATTTTGAAAACAGATATGTTGAAAATAATATTCATAAACCGGTAACTTGGTGGAGATATGTTGACGATATTTTTGCAATTTGGCCTCATGGAATAGATTTATTAAACAATTTTTTGGAAAATATTAATAATAAAGAACCATCTATCAAATTCACTCTAGAAATAGAAAATAATAGAAATAATAATGAAATACCATTTTTAGATGTTTTAATTAAAAAAGTCAATAATAATAATTTTCAAACTAGCGTTTACCGAAAAAAGACTCACACTAACAGATATTTAAATTTTAACTCAAACCAGTCTTTGGACGTTAAAAGAGGTGTTATAAAATGTTTGTATGATAGGGCAAAAATAATTTCTTCTAATTATGAAATGTTTAAATATGAAAGGCAATTTGTCAGGGAAATTTTAATTAATAATGAATACCCGAAAGAATTTGTTGATAAGACTTTCATGAACATTGAAAATAGTTAACAATCCAGTGCAACCAAAACCAGAATACCATTATTCGACATTAATTCCATATATAAAAGGTTTATCTGAGAAATTACGTCGTGTCGTAAAAAATTTGGCGTTAGAACAATTTTTCAAACAAATAATACTTTAAGATCCATATTGACAAAAATGAAACCATTAAATCCTGAACAAAATTTAAAAAATTGTATATACAGTATCCCGTGCGAGTGTAATAAACATTATGTGGGTGAATCATCTAGACCACTTTAATGTACGATTGGGCGAGCACAAAAGTTATATTAGAAAAGGTGATTTTGAAAAATCTAAAATTTGTGAACATGCTTGGGAAAACGATCACTGGATAAAATGGGAGTCAGCAAAAAATTTGACCAAAGAAGCAGACAACAAAAAAAGAAAAATCAAAGAATCTGCAATAATTTTACTTAATGAAGATAAATGCGTATCAAATTGTTCGGTAGAATTTTGTTCAACTTGGTTACCAATGTTGAGAGAAGAACTCAATAAAATTAATATTATTTAGTATATTTTTCAACATTTCTATGGTAAGTATCTATGGAAATGATATAAACAATTTTTATTTTATGCCATGTTATTCCACACGTTACATAAAAATCTAAAGCCTAAACTTTGAAAAAGGAAACGGATATAGTTTCCGAAACGTCAGTGCAGTATTTTTGTATTAATTTAATTCCTATTAGTTGTCAAAAAACACCCTCTAACTGATCCTCTGACATTATGTCAAAGGCGTAGAGGTTATTTCCCAGTTTTAAACTGGTTAATTTGAATATTTTTTAGATAAATCGAATTTTTTGGATAGGAATCTCAAGGAATGTGGTAATAAATCCCAATAAAGAAAAGGAAAGAAATAATTTATGAAATGCCACAAATAACATTTAAACAATATTTATTATAAACATAGAAAACATAGAAAATTTCGGTCGATTTTAAAACTTGCCGTAATGATTTTAAATGTTTTCAGCATTGATCTTTCAGGAATTTATTTTATTAACTTAATGGTTCTGCAAAGTGCTGGTGCAGTTTTGCATATAAGGCCGGACACTGACATAGACTATAGTGAGGAGTTTCGTCTTCTCCACATACCCTACAATTAGGGTCGTCTAATACCCTCATGGTATTGAGGTCATGAGATAGTATCTGGTTAGGAGTCCTATAGCAATTCTTAACTGCAAGTTCTTGGCTCTCGTTCTGATTGGTGTTTCTAGCTCCATCCAGTGAGTACCATGTTGCTTACTTAGTTCACCCTGTTCTTTTCTGTCAGGGCCATCAGATTCTTAAGGTACTCTTGTACTACTTTACAGTGTATTTCTACATTTCCCAAGGCTTTTAATGCTGCCTGGCTGTTACTGATGATGTAGATTGTAGATTCGTTTATTTTCATATTCCCTCCACAACATGATCTGCAAATAGGTTGTGATTGCTACCACTTCGGCCTGCATGAAATACGGTTGTGAAGCGGCTCAGGTTAATGCTTACTCTATCCCCTGTGCTATCTTCATCGCACCGCACCCAGTACTTACAGCCATTTTAAATCCATCTGTATTGTTCCCTGTTTTCTTTCTTCTCCCCCCTTCTCAGGTATTATTATCTTGAAGGTTTCTGGGAGTCGAAAGTGCTCCTTAGTTTATCAGACTGTATATTCAACACACAGTTTTCATCACGTTTGTTGAATATTTTGGTATGATATTCTATTCTCACTGAGTGTCTCCCGTTCTTAGTCCATAAGCTGCCTTTTTGGCCTCCGACTTCACCACTAAGTGTAGTGGGGGAAAGTTCAACAGCACCTCCATAGCATCCGTCGGCGTATTAGTCATTGCCCTTGTTATTCCTAGACATGCCAACCTTTGCCAATGCCAATTTGGTTATCTGTTTATCGATGCTCCACTTCTAGATTAATGCCACCAGATTAGAAACGCATATTTTACTGTAGGTATCATTATTTTGGTACACAATCAATATACCATCTTAGGTTTCAGTTCCCACGTTTTGCCGATCATGCTCCTACAGGCAAGGATTGCTTTGATCATAATTTTTTCTACTTATGTGTGGACCGAAAGTCAATGTGGTGTCCAATGTTACCCCTCGAAATTTCCGTTACCCATATTTTTAGCCTCGTCAAATTTTTAAGATTTCTTTTGCATGTGAAGGCATGTTCAAATCTTTCTTTTTCTGTCACATTACATCAAATATTAAGTATATAAGAAACGAAACTATTTCGAATGAATACATATCAAACTGTGGAAGATTTATACACCTTGGACATTTCCATCGGATATGCTAACATCTCTGATTTATTAACACCCTGGGTCTCTTTCCTCTCCATCAACAGCACTAACTTTTCATATTCTTTATAATAACAATCCCCGGATTTTGCAGGAATTTCTTTTGACTCAGCCTTTATTATTAATTAAATAATCTCTCAAACAAGCTTGTAGACAACAATTGTTATCTTCATGTCAACAATACGTGCGAAAATCTTCTACTTACTAAAATGAGTGTATCTACTTTATACAATATTCGTAGGTAATACAAATTATTATTTTTGCTTGATCATATAAAAACTTTTAATTTTCGTGGTTTATTTGCGCTTTATGTGATCTCGTAAAAAAATTTTCATAAACATTTCTGTGGTATTTGAGGCAAATACAAATCCTCCATAAAATGTATTGTTGTTGAATGAAAAACACAACGCTGCACATAAAGCAGCGCTTATTCAGTGCATCATCTATTGACATATCAGCGTCAAAATGCTGGATTAAATCGATAAACGTGGTTCACTCTTTCAAAATGAAATGTTAACAATGGGTTAGTAATGCATTTATCTTCGTTACTTCAATATACATATAATGACAGCGTTCTATTCATAGTGAGCTACTAACTTATATCAAACACTGAATCCCGACATTTTAAAAACGATTTTTTTGTGCCATTAGATTAGAAGTTATTGAGCAGAAGCTGAATTTTAATGAGACGAAACATATTCTACATATTATGAGAAAAAGAAAGTGTATATTTAATTTTTAAATAATAATTGTACAATCTTTGAATTTTCAGATTTACAGGTATATTTACAAGATGACATATTTTTGGAAATCACAAGATATCTGTAGAAATAATTTGACTAATGGCTTCAATTTTGAAATCAACTATAGAAAAGTTGAAACATTTGTACTTAATATATTAATTCGAGGAAATCAAATATATTTTTATATGGTCGGATTTTAATTTTTTTACAAATTTGCTGTTTTTGAAGCAGTAAGCTATGCCGAGTGTGTGTTAAAAAATGCCCTAGCGGTAAGTGAAACTGGCAAATAATCTATTTCCTGTATAGATTTAAATAACGTCTGTTTTTCCTCACACCATTTCTCGAAAATATTTGTACGTTTTCTCATAGAGGTTTCTCGATTTTTCTAGAATAACTACGGCGTACTCAATATTCCTTACTTCATTTCTGAAATTTTATATTGTAAATGGCGATTTTATCATTTTATTTCGGGTGTCTCAAATAATTTTTAACATAATTTGCATTCTTTACTCGTCGTTTTGAATTGTACAGAAAACTAATGACAATCATTTTTTTAGAACCTTTAGTTTTTTTTTGCATTTTTTGTTATCTTGTTTATCTTAGTTTATTAAAATTTGCTTACTATTTAATAACGCAACACTATATTATTTTGGAACGCGTTGCCCGATTTAATTATTTTTTGAGGCATAGTACTCGATGAGCTCTATATTTCACCAGTTTGAAAATTTTTTAATTTTTTTACTTTCATGGCCTACTAGGTTCCCCTAAATGGATCAAAATTTAAAAAATAGTATCTTTAGGGCCGATCTTTTCACCTCCAATTAACTTTATCCAGCAGTTTATTTACCTAAGATACAATTGTTATAACAATGAAAATCAACAACTTTAACTGCCGGATAAAGTTAGAAGGAAGATGAAAAGATCAGGCCTTAATAACATAAACAATATCAAATAATTACTACAACAGTCGGCACTACATTAAAAATAAATAATTAACATAAACAAACAATGTAATAGAAATCTAACAAAATATTTCAAATTTTCGTGTCCTCAATGTAACCGCCTTCACACCTTATACATTTTTCATAACGCCGTTTCAAATTTTGATGAGCCCTCATTAATTGTTGTGGTGTTATTTCCCTGCACCCTCGTTCAATCCGTTCTATTAATTCGTCAACATTTTGTGGTCTCGTGCGGTAAACTTTTTCTTTTAAATTTCCCTACAAAAAATCTAAAGGTGTTAGATCTGGCGAACGTGGAGGCCAATGAATAAGAGGGCTATTTCGTCCAATCCATCTGTTCGGAACATTTTCATTAAGCCATCTACGTACAGCTACCGAATAATGTATAGGAGCACCATCTAGTTGAAAAATAACTTGTCTGTGTTCTTCCTCATTTAGTACTTCCATAAAATTCAAAAAATCTATATTCAAGAAATTACGAAACCTTGCACAGTTTAATGTTTTTTCGAATAACGCTGAACCCACTATACGATTATTCAAGATTCCAATCCGGGCATTAATTTTTTGTGAATATTGTCTCTTTGAATTTATCACCCAGTGTGGTTTCTTTGTTGCCCAGTACCTAGAGTTCTAAGTAGAAACCACACCATTAGTAGTAAATGTCGCCTCATCTGTGAAGGAATATTTTTTAAAAAATTTGAGTCTTTTAAATATTCTCCTTGAGAGAATAAACAGAATTCCATTCTCTGTTCATCATCACCTCGTTCTGGCGTGTTCTGGCGTGTGCATAATTTTTTGTTTGAAAGGAATTACTTTATTTTTCTTCAAACATGTGCGTATTTTTTATATACTTGCATGTAAATCCCGTGTAGCCTGCCTCAAACTAGTTGTTGGATTTTCTTGGGAATATTGTAAAATTTATCTGCCTGTCTTTACGTTTCTCTGCCGTGATGTTTTTTTACGGAAACTTTTCCTGTTCTATTGAATATTGCGTTTATCCTGAAGACTGTCGTATGATGGATTCGTTCACGACCTGGATTTCTTCTATTGAATTCATCAGCAGCTTCTCTCGTGGATCGAGCATATTAAAAACCAGAATTTAGTATTGTATGGATTCTTATATATTCTAATTGTTTAGTTGTCAATGTTAAAAATAAAACAGTTGATGTAATACGATATTAAAAATTGTACTTGAAGTTTTGAGAGTCAGAAATAAACTGCATTGATAATTGGTTATCTTCAAATTTATTTCAAGAGGTTATGGGCCCAGATTACGTAATTTCTGGATGTTAAATGGTTAAATGTGTTTTATGCCAGACTCAAAATAATAAGTAAAAATGAGTAATCGACTTGACATTTCCAATGTCAATAAATTTGATGGTAAAAATTATCATCAATGGAAGTTTCAAATCAAATGTGCTTTAGTAGCCAAGGGAATTTATGGTATAGCCAGTGGAACAGAATTGAAACCAACTGAAAAGGGTAAAGAAAGTGAAGATTGGGTAAAGTCCGATGGATATGCAATGTTTTTGTTAACATCAGCGATGGATTTTTCGCAAATTTCGTTGATTGAGAATTGTAACTCATCAAAAGATATATTTGACAAGCTGGACTCAATTTATGAGCAAAAGTCTGAGACAAATAAAATGATGGTTCATGAACGATTTCATCAATATAAAATGGATATTAATGAATCAGTAGTTCAGCATATATCTAAAGTGGAGAATCTTGCAAGGAAGATCAGAGAAGTAGGAGAAACTGTGAGTGATACTGCTATCATGACGAAAATACTTAGTGGATTGCCCTCGAAATTTAGAAGTTTTAGACAGGCTTGGCTGTCAGTGGAAGATGCCAAACAGACTATAACAAATTTAACTTCTCGTTTACTGGATGAGGAAGCAAACTTGACATCCACAGAAGAAAACGAAGTAGCTCTAGCTACGACGTCTTCAGGATTTAAGAAAATTAGTAGCAATTTTCAGTGGCGGAAGCCAAATGATGTGGCAAAGATGAAATCTAAAGTGATTTGTTATAATTGTAGAAACAAAGGACATTTTGCTCGTGAGTGTCGCAAACCCAAGAAAATTCATAGTGGAGGTAAAGATGGTGATTGGTATTCTGGACAGTCTGCATTTAGTGCAGAACTATATGATTTTAAGACTGATGAAGATGTGTGGATTATGGACAGTGGAGCGTCTGCTCATATGACATATAAAAAAGAGTATTTTTCATCGTTTGAGGAATCGAAAGGTTCTATCTCTGTGACTTTGGGAAATAATCAGAATTTAAATGTTGAAGGAAAAGGTACAGTTTGCATTAAGAAATTCGTTAATGGCAAATGGTACGATGCTATTATGACAAATGTGCTTTTTATTCCACAATTAAGAAAGAATCTTTTCTCTGAAGGTGCTGTTACAGAAAAAAATATGAAAATTGTTAAGCACGGTGATAGTGCCAAAGTTTTTGTAAAAAATGAACTGATAGCATGTGCGATTCGGGAAACTAATAATTTATATAGGGGGCGTTCGTTTTCACGCCCCAAGGGCGCCCGAGGCGTTCGGTATTGTTTCAAGCGTTTTAGTTAAGACTCGGAGCGTTCTCCTTTGCGTTTGAGACGGCCTGGGGCAGCACGTCCGAGCGCGCTCGATGTTCTCGGAGTTTGGAGGTCGAGCATCCAGGGTGTGCTTAAAACATAACCTTAAAAGTCGTACCAAAAACTAAAAAGTGTCAACAACAACTGTCTGTCGTTGCCAAAATGTTATCATATGATCATACGTTCTGTGAAATAGTGTGAAAGTGAAGAAAAAAGTAGGCAGGCCTAATTATTAAATTATTTAGTGCAAAATGGAAAATTTGAGGTTGTGTTGTTGTGTAGTTTACTCGCCACCTACCGTTCGAGTTAAAATCAACCGGTACGCTCGGTATTGACGTCACAATACCCGTTACCCGCACTGTTCGCCTTGCCCCAGTCAAACTCGAACGTAGCCATGGAATGCTGTTTCGTACAGTTGTCACAGAAATTAATCTGTCAGTTGAAAATAACAGTTTGAAAATGTGGCATGAAAGACTTGGACATATTAACATTAACTCAATTCGTGAACTTGTATTTAAAAACTTAGTTCAAGGTGTGAATTTGAGTGATGTCAAGAATTTCTTTTGTGAAGCATGTGTTTATGGTAAACAACACAAATTGCCTTTCAAAACTGGTACGCGTCGTGAATTGAAACCAGGAGAATTAATTTTTAGTGATCTCTGTGGTCCTATGTCTACACCATCAGTTCAAGGAGCAATATACTTTGTGTTATTTAAAGATGGGTGTTCCAGTTATCGAGTTGTTTATTTTTTAAAACATAAATCAGATGTCCTTGAATGTTTTAAAAAGTATTATGATCTTGTGAATAATAAATTTGGTCATTCGATGAAAGCTTTATATGTGGATAATGGTACTGAATATAATAATAGAGAAATGAAGAAGTTTTTATCAGAAAAAGGAATTGAATTGGAGACTACAGCACCTTATACTCCTGAACAAAATGGTAGATCAGAAAGAGAGAATAGAACTATTATGGAAAGTGCAAGATCAATGCTTTATGGTAGGGATGTACCGAAATATTTATGGGCAGAGGCAGTAAACACTGCTGTTTATTTATTAAATCGAACGGTAAATACACAAGTTAAAGATACAACACCGTTTGAAATTTGGACTGGTAAAAAACCTATACTTAGTCATATAAAAACTTTTGGAAGTGCTGCCTTTATGTTTGTTTCTGATAACAGACGAAACAAACTTGATTCTAAAAGTAAGATATTGATGCTCGTTGGTTACCATGAAAACTCAACCAATTATAGATTATTTGATATAGCGACAAGAAAAATAACCATTTCTCGACATGTGACGTTTAATGAAAATGAATCTCCTATAGTTGAAAGGCAGAATATAGCAAGAGTAATAATAGATGAAGAAGTAAATAAAAATGTGGAGCAAATTCATGTAGAAAATATATCAGAAAATGAAGACGGAGAAGAAGTTATACATGAAGCTGAAGCTGAAGTTACAAAAGAAGCAGTCTCTGTAAATGGAAATCGTTATTTATTGCGTTCTAAGGACAATCTTAAAATCCCAGACAGATTAGAACTAAATTTGGTTGAATTAGATGTTCCTCAGAATTACGAAGAAGCTGTGAACTCTGAAGAATCAAAAGAGTGGAAACAAGCAATTGAGGAAGAATTTCAGGCATTAGAAAAGAATAATGTTTGGGATATTACAACTTTACCTGAAAACAAGACTACTATTGATTCAAAATGGGTATTCAAAATTAAAAGAAATTCATCAGGAGAAATATTAAGATATAAAGCAAGACTTTGTGTAAGGGGATGCAAGCAAAAGAAAGGAATAGATTATAGCGAGACATTTTCTCCTACAACTAGGTATGATTCGATAAGAGTTTTATTAGCTGTGGCTGCAAAACATAATTTTCAAATATTGCAATTTGATGTTAAGACTGCTTTTTTGTATGGTGAATTGGATGAAGATATTTATATGATTCCACCACTTGGTACACACACATCATCTGGTCAAGTGTGTAAGCTTAAAAAGTCATTATATGGTTTAAAACAAGCTCCTAGAAAGTGGAATGAAAAATTTGATAACTTCATTCAAACTCTTGGATTTATTCAAAGTTCTGCTGATAAATGTGTTTATAGAAGAGAAACTCAACAAGGTTTAGTACTATTAGTTTTGTATGTTGATGATGGCCTTTTATTTTCTAATAGTGAGGGACAATTAGGGTTGATTCTGAAAGAATTGAGGAATAAATTTGAAATAACTTTTGGAAAAGCTGATTGTTTTGTTGGACTTGAAATAAATAAAAGTGATACAGATGGATCTATTTTTATTCATCAACATGGTTATATAAAGCGATTAGTAAAACGTTTTAATATGGAAGATGCTAAACCGTTGAGTACTCCTGCAGATTCTCATGCAATACTATGTGAAGATGAAGATCGGAAATTAAAAGAAGGGGAAGTACCATACAGAGAAGCTGTGGGATCATTATTGTTTGCTGCAATAGTCAGTCGTCCTGACATTATGTTCGCAGTGGGAGCTGTTAGCAGGTATTTGGGAAAACATAGTCAAGCTCATTGGAATGCAGTTAAACGTATCATTAGGTATTTGAAAAATACTGCAAACTATGGTATACTGTATAAATCAAACGATAATCGAGAACTGATTGGATATTCTGACGCAGATTTCGCAGGAGATGTGGTTACAAGACGATCTACTACTGGATATTTGTTTCAAATCAGCAATGGACCGGTAACTTGGAATAGTCAAAGACAACGTAGTGTGTCTCTCTCCACGACTGAATCTGAATATGTTGCAGCATCAGAAGCAACGAAGGAAGTTTTGTGGTTAAGAAATGTGTTAAGTGATATTGGTGAAAGTGTAGATAAGCCTACCACAATTTTTGTTGATAATGAAAATGCTATTCGTTTAGTTCGTAACCCTGAATTTCACAAGCGAACTAAACATATAGATATTAAGTATCATTTCATTCGAGAAAAATTTCAAAGTGGCAATATAAATTTGAGTTATGTTTCAACTAAGCAACAACTAGCTGACATTTTTACTAAACCTCTTCCAATAAATACTTTTGAATTTTTGCGAAATGAAATGGGTATGACTTATGGTGTGTTATGATTTTTGTTAGTTAATGATATAATATAATAGGTACTAAATTAGTGGGAGTATTAAAAACCAGAATTTAGTATTGTATGGATTCTTATATATTCTAATTGTTTAGTTGTCAATGTTAAAAATAAAACAGTTGATGTAATACGATATTAAAAATTGTACTTGAAGTTTTGAGAGTCAGAAATAAACTGCATTGATAATTGGTTTATCTTCAAATTTATTTCAAGAGAGCATTATCACCAACTAAACGAATAATCTGTATTCTCTCTGCTAAGTTTAAATTTGCCATTTTGAAAATACTTAAAAACTGCTAATTCCTTACTTTTTTATCAAATATCTGCACTGGGCAGCTTGTTTAATAATCTGTCAACAATCTTGACTTGATAATGCAACAAAGAAGAAAACAAAATAAGATCTTTACAAAGCTTACTATGTAGAAAATTCATTTTTATTTACAAGCATTTTTCCCCCGCTCTCGTGGCCTGCTTATTGGAAATATCCATCGGGTAGCGACTGGATAAAATAAGGATGAAAATATTCATCAAATGTTTCGGTGCAAGGCCCTGTATCTTCTTCAGTAGGTAGTCATTTTTTATTTACAATAATTACAGCACAAATTTTATTTATATTTTTTTAAATATTGCAGATTTTGAATAGCATTTTTCCCCCGCTCTCGCGGCCTGCTTATTAGGAATATTCATCGGGTAGCGACTTGATAAAATAAGGATGAAAATATTCATTAAATGTTTCGGTGCAAGGCCCTGTCCCTTCTTCAGTAGTCATTTTTTATTTACAATTACAGCACAGATTAAAAGAAGGGAAAATTCTAAAAAAACTAAATTGAAATTTTTAATATTTGAGATTGTAGAGAAGTTTTTTATTAATACCTGGGTACCTGATGTGCCTTTAAAATAAAGTGGAATGAGTACTTTATCATTTTAGTAAACGTAACAGACTTTTATACAGGTCCAGTCTTAAGTGAAAAATTTTTTAAATTGGGGGATTGAGCTAAAATTTTGGATAACTACAAGTCGATTACGCTATCCACTTTTCCAATAAAAAGATGCCTAACAGTCGAACTTGAAATTTTGACCCGTTTAAGGGGACCCTAGTAGACCATGAAAATAGAAAAATAAAAATTTTTTCAAACTGGTCAAATAGAGCTCATCGAGTACTAGGAATGCCTAAAAAAAAAAAAATTTAATCGGGCAACGCGTTCCACAATAACAGGATGTTGCGTTATGAAAAAATAGCACACACTGTATATACCTGACCTTGAAGTAATTTAATTTAGTCAATCAATTTTTCTAGAATTAATTTTAAATACTTCTGGTTCTTCTGGATTTATAAATCTATATCTAACTATTAGTTTTTTGTATTTATTTACAAAAAATTATCTAAGTATTAATTTTGTTGTATTTATTTATAAAAAAAATACATGCCCCGTAAACTTTGCCAGTGGCATCTCTTCATAATTTAATCCTCGACTTAGCATGATATACTTGTTCTTTGCTATGTAATGTAGGACTTTTTACAAACGCATTTAAATAACATCCGCCTGAACTGGAAACGCTACAACTACATTATATTTATTCTTGACCATCGCAAACTTTGACAAAGCTAGAAAATATGACAATTTTACATATCAAATCTCATTCGCTTAAACCTTATCTGACTTCTTGAAGTATTTATGTTCTTGAAGTAGATTACAGAAAAATTTAATCAATTTAAATGGCAGTACTGGTCTACTTTGTGCATAAATATTAGATGATAGAAACGTTACACCATGATCGCTTTCAAGGTCAAAAAATTATCTCCGAATGTTTTAAATTTAATTTTTTTCATGAATAGTACGGACTTGTGATTTCCTTGACTATACGAGAGATATCTAGTCTTATGTAATATAAGTATGATAACCACAATTAAATATTAAAATTCGCAAGTTTTCTCTTACACCTAATTAAGTATAGAATTTTTGATTTTGAACTTTAAATGACCGAAATGTTTTTAATTTTTTTGTTTGTTTAGATTCAAAGAAAAACAGCAACATTTTCATAAGAAACACACGGTTTTTCAAATCTGAACAAATTTGCATTGTAAATTTGCAATATTTATAATAATAAAAAAAAGTGTTTTTTTTTAATTCAAAATTATGTTTTCAATTTAAAAATTCCACCTTCTCCAGATAAATCATATAAAATTTACACAAACGGAGAATATGAACACAGTAGTTTTAATTCATGATATAATTAATTGATATATTAATACTGAAATCATTTCTATGAATCTTTAGGAATATTTTGGATACAGCAATTTTGTTGTGTTATGTTGCAAATTACTTCTCCATTGCTATTTAATGCCGGGTCCAGACTTGCTATATAACACTGCTATATAGGAAAGTTATATAACATGTTAATAAAATTTAAGCTAAATGTAGCAGATTTCCTTGCTATATCACTTGCTAGATGGATGTTATCCGTCTTGAGTCGGTAAAGCCCGAATAGATCAAAAGAAGTTATATAGCACTGCTATTTCAAACGCGTCCAGACTTGCTATATTTTATGTCAACAATTGATCAGTGCTGCGCATAATCTTTTTATTCATAAAAAGAGTTTAAGAGTTTTGTCTATAATAATAATGGAGTGGAACGTGGAACAAACATGCAAATTAATTGAATTATACAGGACAAATGCGGAACTATGGGACACACATAGCCCTTTGTATAAAAATAAACAAAAAAAACATGATGCTTGGAAGCGAATTGCAGAAGCGCTCAATTTGGAAAAAGAAGAAGTGGAAAAGAAAATGAGATGCTTAATCGGACAATTTCAAAGAGAGCAAAAAAAAACTAAATCGGGAACAGGAACAGGAACAGATAAAGTTTACGAGTCTAAATGGTTTGCGTTTAAAATATTAACGTTTCTAGAAGACAGAAACAAACCGAGAGAAACAACAGAAGCAGGCATTGAAAAGGTAATATTTTTATTAATTAATTACTAAAAAAAGTAATATGCGGCCGATTTTTGCACCTCCTTTTAAAGTGTTTTAAGTTAATGTGAAAATTAAACTTATAAAAATGGGGTTTTTTCTCGGTTTTTTCTTACCCTTGGTAAGCAAAATTACGCACGCCGCTGCTGCAAGGAGTTGGTTTTCTGCATTTGAAAGATCCATCTTGACTAACTTTTAGTGTGGACGCGACCGGGTTTTTAAACAAAAGTTACATAGCAGAGTTATATAACAAAGTTATATAGCAATGTTACTCAGTCTGGACCCGGCTTAATGTTATATTAATTTAATTTCGGAATTTGTTCTCCGATGTCATTATTAAAATCGGGGAACTCAGGAAAATAGCAAAGAAAAATAAATTTGAAATTTAATTGTTTATTTTTGAATGTGAAGCCGTGGTCTGTTTTAATTCAAAATACTTTTCTCGTTATACATTTCTCGTTATATCA